>JARHVA010000435.1:417500-827500 GCA_037957365.1 Torreya grandis
AGTGGACATTTTTATAGCATCACCATTATCACATGTGGAAGGTACAAGGAAAAATGGTTACATGGGTTTTTTAATATTAGTCCCTACTTACTATGTGTCAGTTTCTAGGTCCTCCAAGCACAACAGAAGTTATGCAAGTTCAAAGTTAGCTCCTCAAACAAAATTCACCAAGTTTCCATACTTAGCCATTTTTGAGCCAGGACATCACACAAGATCAAATAGACCAACCAAATAGTACATTTAATATATCCACCTAGAAAGGTCTTAAGACCAATAGATCAAATGGGTTCACTCCTTTTCATCTCAAGAGCTTCTCTTAAAATTTTGGTGCCTCTATGATTCTTTTGATTCAAGATCCAAGCCTTCAAAGATGATTAAAATAGACTTGAAACATAAGATGTTCATGCTAACATCAAAATAAAGATCAAGTAAAAATTTATCTATATTTAAATTTGATGGTCCATAAGGCATAAATTACATTTTTTGAAACACCAAATTATGATCGGTGGGACATCAACTTTAAGATAGAATAATACCAATCCTATTGAGCTTAAATTTTATGGTCACATGACCATCAGTGATGGTTATGTGAATATCATTTTATGGAAGTGAGGGAATTGAATTTAAAACCTTGAACTAGCCATTGAATTTCAAAAGTGGGTCCACATAGATAAATGGTTATAATTTGATCGAGCTTTCATAGCTAATGATGAGTGGTGGTCAAAGATTCAGTGAATCTCAAGGGCAAATATGTGCATGAAAAGTGTCAAGGATGCATTCAACTAACAGAGGATCGATGATTCTTAAGCATTAATACTAATTTAAATTGATCGAGCAAGATGGTCAATGTGTCAATGAGATTAGTCATATTTTGACAACCATTTAGAGTAAAGGTAGGCCCATGATTCTTAATGAAGGTTGATAATCCATTTTTAACCATGGAAAGTAGGGTTTTATAGGGTCTTCCCAATACCATTGAAGCTAGTTTAAATGTCACAGAGCTATCTAATTGATGTAATAGGATATATAGATCACAATGGAATGTTATTAGAGCTTAATTTGGACCTCTGGTTTGACTTTTATAGCTTATAAGGTTCATTTTTATGACCATATTCACTTTTCTAGGACCTAGTTTTTATGGACTTTTGTCTCTTGTAGAGATAAAGTGGGTATTTTTGGACCCATTGGAGCCTAGAAGGTGTTATATGGTCTATATCTCTATTTTAATATAAGGACTATAGGAAAACTAATGTCTTTAGATTGGTTTTCCATCTATATGTGAGACCTATCATCCAAATATAGAAATGGAGTATGTATATTTAATAAATGAAAGGGTGTTCATCATCAATCAAGTAGGTACTCCATTCCCTAGGGCATGACATGATTTTTAGTATCAAGATTTAAGGATTTAATCCTCATGAATAGGTCAAGTGTACTTAGGGTCATGAGATGGTGAAATAATACCTGGAGAGGTAGTTAGGGGCATTTAATTATGCTCAAAAGGACTTGGTCATCATGTAACAAACCTTTGTCTCTAATGGGACATCAGGGGATCTATTTATTGATCAAGGCATGAAAATAAAAAGCAATCAAATTTTACCTCCTCACTTCTTTATCTTGAAGACTTCCTCCACTCTCCAATGCATTATCCCTATATATTCCTTTCTCTTTTTACTATATATAGAGTCTTTTGACCCAAAAAATGGATCCTCTATATTTTAACTACTCCCTCTCTTGGGCATGACAAAACTCTACTAAGATGGAGCTTATAACCTCTTGATATGAATATAAGACAATGCTTTAGATCTCATTATTTTGGTACAATGTGTACATGTTAGATTTTTGTATGTGGTATAAGTTTCTCCCTTGTTAAATTATGATCTCTCTTAGTTACTAAATCATTTGGTTATACAAGTTGTGTCTAGTGTTTTACATCTCTTGATTTAAGCCCGCACATGGATATTGTGACTGGCTAGTGTATTCATTTAGACCTCTCCCTTCCTTTACCTTAGCTTAGATTATTTTGTGAACCTCTTCATGAAACATAGATGTATGATAGATGTTTGGGATCCTTGATCTATTTTTTTACTTTTTTCATTAGTTTTCTAAGAGTCAAGTAGGGTGGATCAACCATAAATTAGGTACATCACCACTATTAGCTTAGGTTTCCCTTTCATGTTTATCTCTCCCTCTCTCACTCCCTTTTCCTTGGTCATTAGTAGGTTTTAGTAGTGGGAACAAGCTAAAAGATACATCTGAAGAGATAGCCATGTTAAAAATCTTAGAGGTTTGACCCATTTATAGGATACCCATAGCATAGGGTCAGTCCCATGTTGATCTATATTTGGAAGTAGGACCTGAACACTCCTACCTCTAGCTAAGGTGTAATGCTAGTCTTTAATAGGTAGTTTGGGAGGGAAGGAGGAATAGTGCTCTTGATATGAAGACTAATAAGGATATTGATAGGAAAATTGATTATGAAACTAATATGGTTCATAGGGGGGTAACAAAGTTCATGAGGCTCATGAGATATGTGGTTGGGATACCAAGGGATCTGGTAAGGAGTACCATAAGGATAGTATGAGCCATCATACTATTGATAGGTGTCAATGTAAGATTGGAAATAATCATGGTGAGTCTATTATAGGTCATATTGTTATTGATAGGAAGATATAGAATATAAATTTGCTTCATATCTATCCATTACACATCATGAGACAAATGAAAGATAAAGTGAACTACCTACAATAATTACTCTTACCCTATGGTAAAGTCCTTATGATGACCATTATCATAAGATCTTAAGTGTTAATATATTATCAGAGTGTTTGAATCTCTTTGAGATCAACAAATGTTAAAAGTGTATGCTCTAACTCACTTGAATCCTAGTCTCACTAGACATGCCAAAAAAATGTATCAGTCTAGATTGTACCCTTGAGGCAGTGGTGTTTCAATCCTAACTCATCTGGCTTATACTATGGGATCACCTCTAGGTTTGGGTTGATTATTTGATGAGGTGAACCTCTATGTTTGGGAATAACTCCCCTGGTGCATCAATTATAGATCAATTCATAAATATACTAACTTGGTGATGAAAAAAGATATAATATGATGCATGAAACAAAACCTAAGCTAAGGGGAGGTGACGCAACAACATATATTTTGTCCACTCTAAATAATCCTTCAACAACACTTGAGAATAAAAAAAATACTAGATATTAAATCATTCTCTCCTAGAGAATCCAAAGCATCAATACTTCATATGGAGGTTATGTTAAGTGTTATAAAATTGAGGATGAATGAAACGTTTACTTTCATGACACTACCAATTAGATTTTGCTTCAAGCATAGTCACCAACACCTCTACACACCATATGACCTAATTAGACAATATCTTAGTAAATAAGTGAGGATAAGGACCTGAAAAGGAATATGAAACTCAATAAATTATGTAAATCAACAATCATAAAGTACACTAAGCTATCAATAAAATTTGAGCCAATCTTTATATTCATTCAAAAGGTTTACATACAATTTGGGTAGAGTTTATTCATACCCAGCTAAGGGATCCCTGCAATGGAATTTGAGCCTCAATTTATAGAACATGATCAAGAGAAAGAGATGAGAATCTAGTGTAGAAGTGGCATGTAGAGTCCATAATGATGATCATTCACTTAGTCAGTAGTTATAAATATCAGTAACAGCTCCATGATCTCCTTATGTGTTGCTTTTGTTGGTTGATGTTCTTCAATGAGAGTATGACATGGAGGTGTAGTATATAGGAGATAATTTATTATTGGTTTATCCCATTCAAATCATGATCATTCCAACTCGGTCAAAAACCTCTCATTTTGATATTTATAAAGCTAGAAATGTGGTCTAATTAGGCCTCCATGAAGCATTCAGTAACTAACCTTCCCCTTGTGCATGTTGACTAAGCCTAGAACCACATAATCCTCCTTAATAGCCATTAAATTTACCTTCTCACCTCAATGAATAAATCACAATTATTTTATGGCCCCAAATTTACTCCCTTTCCAACCCTCTATACTAATAAACATCTCTCTTAGTTGACCAAGTAGGCCTAGTTACTCAATGTTAGCTATTTAGATGACCATGAAACTTGACTAAAAGCTTCATAATAGGTAATTGAACATTTTTAAATTATAATAAATCATATTAAACCATGAATTATGTCTTTCAAACAGTGCACACCTACAACTCTATCTCATTTAGGTGATTAGGTCACCTCTTGCTCGCACTTCTAGACTATCTCTTTAGCCCAGACCTATATAATCATTTCCAAGAGAATTTGAGAGTATTTTTTGATATAAATGTTTTTAATACACTTCATAATATCCCCATAAATTTTATTTATCTATTCATCAATATTTTTACCTTGGATTTATCACTATAACTTGAAAAAAAAGATTTTGATGCATCCATGCAGCTATTCATACAAACTAATTATAGGGATAGGAGATTTTTAGAGTGAAAAATGAGTTTTAGGTGTCTCATAAGACAATTCAATTCATTTTAATTCACTTTTTCTTCCATCAAGTCAATAGGACTAGTTTAGGCAGGTTCAGACATGCTTAATCTCTTAATGATTATTCATAGCCCTAAGGGCTTGAAAATTTTTAAAAAAAATGTTTTAAGTATATAACCCTCTTAAACCTTACCTATAATTTTAGGACCATATGAATCTTCTCCATGATTTTCTAACATGAATAAAGTTATTCTTGGGCTCAAAACCTCAAATTCTGGGAGGTTAAGGGAGATAAAAAGGGTGCACAAGAGATAATTTTTTTACTATATCTTCAAAAACCTCTTAGAGGTATGTGAAAACCTATATTAACTATTATCATTCTTTATTTTTCCATTTATTTCTCCATATGTCTCCTTTAACCCCATTAGCTCTTGTTTAGGTTTCTTGGTTCTCTAGGCCAGTTTGACCCTAATGGCTTGGTTTAGTGTTTGCCTTCCTCAACTTGAGACCCTTATCATAATAAAAACCATTTTTATGTCTTATCACTTCCTATTCTAATTATTTCAATCCTCAAACACCCCCAAAACATACAAAAGTCTTCAACTTTCATGCATAGGCCCATGACTACCTATTTATGCCTAATAGGTCTAATTAGGCCATTAGGCTCTTCTTTATCTCAAAGAACTAGAGTATAGAATAAATGATAATAAATATAAGGAATAAATTCAAGAGACTCTTTTTTAACCCTTAAACTTCACCTCCATGCATGACATTTCACACTTACACTCTTCTACTCATGACCCTACCTGTAGGTAATAATTACGCATTCTTGACTATGTGAGAGAGTGATATTTTTCCTTCATGACAATATTATCCCCACTTATCAACATTTATCATCCTTTTTATGTGTTTTATCAATCTTAATTCACTATTTTTACCTTAAATACACCTAAAACTAGGACAATTTCTCAACTTGTTCTCCATCTATAGTTAACCCTGTAGGTGGCAATTAGGTCTACCTGAGATGTAGGTGTAGACATCCCCTTTATTGATTGGAACATTCAAATCTCAATGAGAAATGAAATAATGATGTACAAGGTATTCTTACCTAACCATACCTTCTACAAATTCTCCAACCACACTCAACTAAGTCACTTTGATATCCATGATTGGTTTGTAAGATACAGTTGTGAATTTATAATTATGTCCAACCCATTTGAGAGGTGATTTGATGTTTTATCATTTCCTTGAGTGTAATAAGCATTTTTATGACCATTAATTATTATTAATAACCTTTAAACCTTCTTAATATCATCACTCTATTAGTGTTTTTTAACATTACATCCATAGTCTTGTGTGTATCAAAACCTTGATTGAGTTTGTCTTCTTAGGAAGAGTTTATGGTGTTGTTCCTTATTTGACCCTACTCTCTCCAATTTGGATTACTCTTTGTGATCCCATCTAAAAAATATTGGTTTAATAACCTAAAATTTTAATCAATTATACAGCTATTATAAACATTAAATAAATTATTTTGAACCTTGCACAACCTTATGAGATACTCTTATTACCCCTTAGACAAGCAGTCTCATAACATAAAACTCTTGGAGGATTTTATGTACTTTTTAAAGAACATTTTGAACATCTCAATATACCTAATATTTTAAAATGAAAATTAGTTGATTCTAAATCCAAAAAGTGACATGGTTCTTCCCAAAAATTTGAGAACTCATTCCTATAGTTACTCTACATGGCTCTTTAGTCAAGATTGATGCTCACTTTAACCTTATCAAGATGTAAATCCACCACCTCTATGACTTAGATCTTAAGATTTTATATGAGGGGTGAGAGAGGAATTTCTATACTTGATCATGGCCTCCTCTTGAGATATACATCCCTTAATACATTTTGAGAATTCATTTTGGCTATATACTTGCATATCACTTACTACCATAAGCTTTACAACTATGTTTAATCTATGAAAACATGTTTGTAAGTTTTTAGGGAAGACTAAAGGCTCACTGATTAAATCTCGGACATCATAATAACTCAAAAGGTATATATATCCCCACTAAAACTTGGTCTATTATGTCCTAAATCTCGGGTTCTATTGATTCTTACCTATAACCTCATTGAGATTTCTTACTAGACTTTGTAAAACCTTTGAAAAATTGTTCTATAAACCTTTAGGTAGGTCTATAGACTCATTTATTTGGTTTAGACTACTTTAATATGAGTGAAAACTTTAGGTGATCACCATTCTATGGTTTTTTAGGTTCATTCCATTACTAATAATCCATTTTTTCAAAGTCTCAATGAGTTTTTGAAGATTTTTAAGACCTCACCAACACTTTGCAAATATTGAAAACCCTAAGTTTTAAGAATCCCACTTCTATCAACCTAAAAATTAATCCAAAATAAGGTTACTTATCTCCTAATGGCTCACATGTGCAAAGTGAGTTTATAAAATCATGTAACATGGCTTCATAGACCTCTTAGATCCTATCTAATATCATTCTTATAACCAACAAGCTCAAAAGTGAACATATTGAGGTGAACCTGAACCCCTATTTGGATGGATGAGACATTATGAGTCCTTCATATTCTTATTTATTATTAATAAAATATGGATATCCCATATAATTACTAATGACACAAAATATAAGACAACTAGGATCCCCTCCTTCACCCAAAATCCTAGGTCCTCATTCTCTCTCCTATAACTATACCAAATAAAAACATGGCTAGCTTTTCTGAGTTACCAAGGAGGATGATAGAAAGAAAGGGTAATTTTTTGACTTGAAACTCCATCCAAAGCATTGGTTTAATCTTAGTAGGCATAAAATAATCCATGTTTGTGTCTGATAGGATATTATTTTGATAAACCTATACAAACCACCTAAAAACCTCTAATTTTGCCATGAAAATTGTCCATTCTAATTGAAAATTGATGGAGATGATATGTAAATTTCCTCTAAAGTTTTTAAATGTCTATAAAAACATGTAGTTATATTTTCATCTCTCTCTTCTATAGTATACTTTTCCTTTTCTTGAAAACCCTTCTTTAGACATTACAAAATGGGTAATAAAGCATTGCAAAGAGGGGTGTAAGGTTAGAAATGAATATTACCACCTTTATAGGAGTTTTATGGACTATAGGAGGTGTGGTATGACTTGGAAACCACATGACATGTTTCATCATTACCCCCTAGACCACCTAACACCCTTGAACCCTCTTGACCATGCTAGACATGACTATACAACCATAAGGTCAAGAATAACATTACCTTAATTTTATCAAAACAACCTTAAACAATGGTAAGGATTGAAAAGGCCATTTTTAAGACCATGACAGTATCTAAGTTAACCATTTACAAGCTCAAGGGACCTTAGTAGAAATTTTTAAACTATAGGGGTTAATATTCAGCATGGGAGGCCAAATAATCAGCAGTAACAAGCCAAAAATTTGCATTTATATTGACTAGACCTTTTGATGATTTCCACTATGTAAAACAAATATGTAACACTAATAAGTGATATTCAAATGTCTGGGAGGTACCTACAAGGATATTCTGAATGCTAGTTTTTAACTCTAAGGCTAAAAACTTAGACTAATTAAAGTCCTTGCATAGGCATATCATGCAATACATAATATCTATATGTAATCAAAAATGCATTGCATCTATAAATCAATCATAACTTGAAGAAGATATATCCTACTTACAATTCTAATCATGGATACATTAGATAATTTGGAACATAACCCATATGTGGATCCACTAGATCCAATTAGGGGATCTCTTATCAAAGTAATAATATTAGGGACAGTTATAAGGCCTCAAATTAAGCATAATCACACAATAACCCTAACTAGCCCTATGTTTTCATATTCACTATAATAATGACAAGTAAAGAAAAAAAATTAATCTAGTGGTCACCAAAGCTTATGGCACAAAGTGGAGGTAATAAAATTTAAAATTAAACATGAATAGAAGACATATACTCATGTCAACGTATATGAAATCCTAATACATGGAAGAGAAGTAAAAATTCATATCTATATACTCTTACAAATGAGGAACAAAGTTAGGAATGCTTACCTTTGAAGATTAACCCATTGAGCCATAATCTCTCCCTTGGCCAAGGTGATTCACAATAGGTTGTTGTAGTATATAAAGATGACAAGGATAAATCAGCTCTAGGCTACACAACCTTTCAATGATTTTAAAAAAAATTCTCCACAAGACAAGATATGTATCTCTAAAGAAAGTATGAAACCCTAAGCTTGATCCTCAAGTAGAATGGAGGATAAGTAGATGCAAAATATCTCTTACTTATTCTTCCCTTATTTAAATAATAGTGAAATGATCTTTTATATATAGATGGATTTAACCCTAAGCCTTTCCAAAAAATTTAACTGATAAGGTCAACCCAGTTGACCTAGTACTGATATTAACAAAAACTAACTAGGTCATGGGCTATATCGGCCAAGAGCTGACCTAAACCCTAATTGAGTTTCACCAATAAGAGTATAAGGTCAACCCAGTTGACCTAGTACTATAAACTATTGAAAGGGGTTTTAGGTTAGGAAAATGGGTATGGATGGTAGTAAATAATTAGAGGAGTGTATAATAGAGAGGAACAAGCTTAGGGGAATTCTTTTTAGGAGACAAGTGTGTAGATAACAAGTGGAAAATGTGATAACAATCTTAAGAAGCACCAATGGTCTACCCCGCCCCTTTCTTGTTGTACCCCTTAAGGCATGCACTCAGAGATATTGAGACTTGATAGGTTTCTACAAGATTTATAGCATTAGTAAGTGATAAAAGCTTGAAAATATTATGTGTATGCATATGCCCCACTCAAAGATCATCACATGTTATGTAAGTGTAACATGGGATGGTGCTTCAGGAATAGAACATGATGACACATAACACTAATGCTAAGTAAAATGAAATAAGGAGAAAATAAGATAAATTAGAGGATAGAATTTAAAAACACATACCTTTGATTACCTTAGTGATGTAGATAAATAAGGAGATGCAAGAGATGTGAAGGCATCCAATGTAAGGAACATTAGGTGAACCTAGAGAGATTAACACAAAAAAGAGTGAAATATATATATATATATATATATATATATATATATATAACATAGGCATATAATAGTGGAAAATATTATATACAATTTTACAATTCTGAAACTTTTTACAGTTCTAAAAATAAGCTAGTAGAAACGAAGATATGACGGTTTTAGGAAAATTGGAAAATTAGGATTGTTAAGGCAAGGTTAAAACCAAAATATTGAGGGAAAATGAATGACAAAATGATGGAAAATAAATTCCAAATTATTTTAAAACACATTAAATCACATTGTAAAATGTGTAAAACATAAATGATAAAAAGGAATGTAGAACATACTAAATAATGTTGGAAAGTATATAAAACATGAATGACAAAATGAAATATCCTTACAATAAAACTCTAACAGAGATATGTAAGTAAGTGAAAAGTAACCCCATGTAAGATAGGTATATTTAAGAATGCCAAATTTCATATGTAAGATAAGTGAAGTCCACAAAAATGAAATAAGAACATAATGGATAAATAAAAAACAAAATCTCTAAAGAATAAAAATTCCAACTTAGTGCTTGTTTTGAGATACAATGTAAGAAAAGACAACCACATAATGACATGACTAGTATGATAATGAGATGGTGTGGTAAGAAAATGGTGTAAGGGTGTTTGTGAGGAAGGCCTAGTCTTATCTAAGGTCTTATAATATAACTTACAAACTATAAACTAAGAGACATAATAATGTAGATGTGATCAAGGATGTGATCAAATAAAATCAATTTCCAACAAGGGGAATATAAAGAAAATATGATGTAAAATAAAGAGTGTGAGGCACCACATGGGTGATGTGAACATGCTTAGCAAGAATGAGTCACACTAGGTAAGTGAGAAAGGATAATAACTATCAACACCAAGGACTTAAAACATTTTAAATAATGAACACAAAGCTTGGGCTAACAAGTGAAGTACATAGATCAACTTGTGAAGGATATATACATGAAAATTAAAATGTACCTATGTTCCCATATGTTCCATGTTCCTTAGGACCACTTACAAAGATATTGATCTACTAAAAAAATTGGGTACTTATGCGAGAAAGTAGGTGACACTAGATAATATATGATATAATGAGACCTCTTACCCTAGTCTACTGGCCTAATTCACCCTAATGGACATCAAATCTATCATAAGGCCAACTATGGAGTTTGAGCTTCAACTAAGATAGGAGATGTACCAAATATATATCACATCTTTTGGTATGATCTAAATTTTGAGATTATTTTTACCTTTTATTTGTATTTTATGTTTTGGATTTTAATTTTTTTTGGCTTTTTTATTCCTCCTCCATGATTCAAAGAACCAAGCATGAGTGAAATAGGTGAAAAACACAAGAGAGTTTACACTTGGTAACTACGGAAAAAGACCTAAATACCAAGGTGTCTAAAGACTCCTATACTTGCCCACAAGTAAGTGTTCAATCTCAAAATTAACTGATGTGAGCCTCAAATGAGAATAAATAAGGAAAATATGGGGATAATGAGAGATCCATCTGTGTAATAAGTGATATAATGATGAATATGGTCATATCTAATCACAAAGAGGTAAAATATTGTTATAAAAGGTATGGGGATATGCTTATGATAGTTATGTCACTTGAGAAGCCATACTAACATAAAATGAATCTATCACAAGCACCAATGAATGTATTAGTCATACCAAAAAGTGGTTTAAAGATGTTTTAATGTGATAATTTATGAGGAATGATAGGCCATATCTATTGTCTTACACTACAACTCACAAGGTGAACACCAATGAGGTGAATGCTAAATAAGGGGGAAAATAATCATCAATCTACTAAGGCAAAAAATGACATAAAAAATGAAAGAGATATATAATAATAAAAATGAGAAAAAATTCCAAATGTAATGTGTAATAAAAACAAAGAATCCAAATAGTGACAATGATGCTAATAAACTGAAAAAAGAAGTAAATCACACAAAAACAAAGAAATGTGAGAACAAATAAATGTGAGAATAATTAAAAATAAAAATCTATGAGCATGTGAAATACAAGTATATAAGTCTTGAAAAGTTTATTGAAGTTGAATTTTTTTGCTATTGTGCATTATATAAAAAGAGTGGGCATCGTAAGATTCCATAATGGGTAAGTGGATGTAGGGATGGCATCTCAAGATACCCCAAGGTCTAAAGGGACATGTGGATTGGCATCAAAAGATTCCCCAACATGTGAGTTAGAGTGAGGTAATATTTAACTATTAGAATGATTTTTATTGGGTTGGTAGGTGCATTTGGAGATAGGTAAATGTGTTGGTCTATTAGATTTTAAGGATGTTGAATGTGACATGATGTGTAGGAGAGGTATGAGGAGGCAAAGGAGGTAAATGAATGCCATGTATTATATGATTTGGAGTAGACATTTGAACTAGATACTATTTTGGAATATGTGACCTAAGAGGTTGAGTTTTAATAGATGCAATTATATGTTTAAAGTTATTCATGTTAGCTATCCTTTCCTTATTGGTTAGGAAGAAGGATCAAATGTGGTTTGAATAACATTAGTGTATGAGGTGTACATATGAGATAAGTTTTGTTGTTCATTAGGTAGTTGATGTTGATGTGATTATGGTTCTTAATATTGAATTTTATAATTTTGAAGATGGTCTTGATAATGTTTTTTTTTATGAGAGTATCAAGATTGAAATGTGGACCAATCAAGGAAGCAAGAATAAATTAGTGTAGATCATAATAAGACTCATTAAATGACCTATATTAGCATGCTACAAATAAATATTATCAAGATTTTACCATTTTTGAGGAGGTTTGGAAAGATCAAATCTCATGGGTTTAGAGGGTGGCAATTTCTTCTTAAGTTTTTATAGACTCAAGGGTGGGTGGTTTGGGTTAAAATTGGTTAAATTGGATGCTCCATTTTGAGTTTGGGCAGACTTGAATGAGTCAATGTTATGATAAAATGATTGAAAGGTTCTTTAGTAGTTGTTTGAGGTGTTTAAAATTGAGTCATAAGAAAGTCTTGCCTTTTTACTTGGTCTAAGGCTTATTCTAAAATTCTAGGGGAAAAGATTCAAAATTTGTATTGAAGGTGATATTTAAGATCAGTAACAAATAGTTTTAAAAGAGTATTATCATTCATGTTATGGTGCACTTTGTGATCTAGATATTTATATCATTTGATGAAAGTGTGAGTAGATTCATTGGGAAGTTGTTTGGAAATGATGAAATGGTTATGGTAATTTTTAAGAAGGTCATCATGTTGGAATTCCTTCACTAGAGCATAGACTATATCCTCTAGTTATGAGATTAAATGTCTAGAAATTTGGTTCTACCATTAAAGTGCATCACCAAAAAAAAATTCATCTAAGAGCTTGGTGGTAGAAAATGTGTTAGTTTGGAACCATTCCTTATAGATATTACCAAAAGACTTAAGAAATATAGTAGGGTCCTTAGTCCAATCATATGTGATAGTTGGAGAGATGTTTCCAATATCTATGGAAGCAATGAATGGAGCTAAAGGTTCATCTTTAAGATGTTGAAGCATATGTTTATTCATTGGAGGTTAAGGGATGATATTCCCATTGGCATATCTGAGAGGAAGAGGGAAAAATTTTGATTTGGTTGAGACATGATGACTTGAGGTGGTTGACTAGTCATGTGTAATAAATGTTGTTGCATGTGCATCATTTGAGAATTATTATTTGTTTGCATGATGTTAATTTATTAAACTATTTAAGAAATAATTAGAGTTGTGTCAATTTTTTCATTAGTATTTGAAGGTGGAGTATTAGTTTTGTTAGGAGGAGGATTGGTAATTTTGGTGGGAGGAGGGTTATTTGTAGGTGGAGGATTCACAATAGTGGTTTAAACCATGTCAATATGAGAAGTAATAAGGCTTGGTGATTTAGTTATGGGTGTAACAAGACAATTATGATCATTGTTTGTAAGAGGTGAAACATAATGTGAGGTTCCAAATTTTATGTATATGGGTTGATTAGTTTGTGAATTATAGGTTTAGAATGTGTAAAAGTGGTATAACGCATATAATTATCATGGTTTGGGATTTATCTACTAGGATTATCTATATCTATTATATAGTGTGGGGTAGATCAAGATTGAGAATATTTAGAACCATGTGGTGAAAAGTTTCACCATAAAGAAGTATCTTCTATGGTATACATGTGAGGTAGAAGAGAAAAACCCATGGAAATTCAAAATGGGTTGAGATTATCAAGAAAGAATTTGATAAGTGTTTTCATGATGATTTGAAGAAAATGAACAAAATGCTAAGGAAAAAATAAACAAATAACTTGGATAAAAAATATATGCAATAAGAGTACAGAGTTGATTGGGTTGACCTAGTACTATAAACTAGGGAAAATAAATTCTGATAAGAGTACATAGTTAACTAGGTCAACTTAGTACTATAAATTGACTAGTAAAAGGAGATATAGAGTCAATTGGATCGACCTAGTACTATAGGCAGAAGGATAGATAGTCTATGTGAGATTATGTCAAATAGAACAATAACATATTTAAAATAGGGAAAAAAAATTGCAATCTACTCTAAAAGTAATAAATTAAAGGAAACACACAATCAATTGGGTCAATGAGAATGATCTAATTGAAGCATGTCACATAAAACCTTGCACCAATGTTGGCCAATACAATTTTTTACAATACAACATATAATGAGAAAAGAGAAAATAATCAACTTGAAAATTAAATGCTAACTAAGTGGTCATCCTAAATGTTTTTATTATTATAAAGTGTTAATTTAAGTGTGATAGAGAAGCTAGTTAAAAGTAGGGAACTAAAAATCAATCTATGGATAGTTTCAAGACATTTAGACTAAAAGAGATCTATGTTGGAAATATTACTAACATGATATTAGGGCCTACCCACTCACTACACAATCCTACAATGATAAGGGTGTTAGGTGATTTAATAAAATATAAAATTAATCATGTGTTTATACTTGGCCAGCAAACCAAGTTAGCTTCCCCTTTGGTGATGAAATCTAGTAGGGAGGCCTTGGGTAGATAATTATTTAAATGCATTTTGAAATGATGTGATTTATTAGTATGTGAAATAAAGAGAAAAATAGTGAAACTAAATGGTGTATTGAAAAACCACCTAATTAGACTATGTGATCTATTTTAATCATGCAAACAAATGAAAGTGAAAGTGTGAAGTAATTACTAACATGTAGTTGTTAATTCCCAATTTGAAACATAGTACAGTGTCAGTTCAAATGATAGTGTATGTAGACATTACAAAATATATTCAAAAATGTCAATACTATACTAGTGAATCAAGAGTCTTTTAAGAACTATCTTGATAGGGTTGACCTAGTCTTTCAAACAAAATACAAAACTAGGTCAATTAGGTTGACCTAGTTCATTGTATAATGGTAGTTTTAAATTTTGAAAATTATGCAAAATAAAACTATAAGGAAGAAATATATATATATATATATATATATATATATATATAGAGAGAGAGAGAGGAACATTTATGGGTTGGAAGATTCTTAGGAATATAATATTGTTGTTGAAGTGCTTTTAATGTTATTTACAAATTCTACCAACCATGTTGACTAGGTCAACCTAGTTCCATAATTCCCTATTTGTTGAAACCTATTAAGATGAGTATACCAACCTATTCAACCTAGTATGTTTTATGGATGTTGTCTAGAATACTATACTGGCTTGGTCGACCTAGTATGTTTGATGGAAGATGTATGGAATACTATACCGGCTTGCTCAGCATAATATGTTTCCTTAAATATCATAAGAGTACTATGTCAACCTATTTGATCCAAAAACCTATATCTAAAGAAGACCTGCATAGAAAGAACAAATTCATCTTGATGTGACTATGTGTTAAACATGCACACAAAAGTTAGAAACTATACTAACTTACTAACCTAGTATTGAAGTATAGAAAAATAATAAATAAAATGATAGAAAAGGAAAAAAATGAAAGAAAACATACAAAGGTTAGATTTATGTCAAGTTCACCAGAATGTATGCAATCAAAAATGCATCACATCTATAAATCAATCCTAACTCAAAGAATATAGATCCTACTTACACTTTTGATTGGGGATACATTAGATAATTAGGAACATGACCATGTTATGAACCTATGATATCATTTCTCTTTATTTTTTTAGTTTAGTAGTTATTATGGGTGCATATGCTTTGTAAGTCATCCTTTGATCATTTTTTTATCCCACATTCATGGTAAGTAATAGTGTCTTAGATTAGAATTCATATATAAGTAAGTGTTGAGGCCATTGAAGGTATCCATGAATTATTTTTATTGAGCTTGCTCAAAGGAGGTTTCCCCCTCGAAGTGGCCTGCGATCAATATAATCTATTTAGTGCTTTTGTTCATTTTGTAATTATGTGATTTCATGCATTTTTATTAAATTGTTGCAAGAGGATCCTCTCATCTGGTATCAGAGCACTTTTTAGGGCCAAATTTTTTATAGAAAGTCTTCACTCTATTTTTTTGGCATAATACTTTTTCATAAATAACTCTATTCTACTACATAATTTATTTTATTATTTTCCTATAACATAATAATCTATTTTGGATCAAGGTAAAGACCTGACTGCATAACTATGGGAAGTGATTGGGTGAAATCCCTAAAACTCATTGTGAGGAGTACTACATGAACCCTAAAGTAGCTAGCCCATTAAGAGGACCTTCCAGTGAAACTGGCAATGGCCCCTTCCTAACTGAGTAGTTCCCATCTATGAGGAAAACCAAGAGATGTCACAAAGAGATAAATTTATGGCCAAAAAAATATTAGAGAGCAGTACTTTCTTAGATGACATTGGTGTCCAGAGTAAAAATTTTAAAACACTTAGGCAGCCATTGAAACTTGGGACCCATTTTTGTCAATTTTTGAATATTTCTAGCAGAATCAAAATAATCAATCAACAGAGTATCCATATACTATCAAAAGACTTGCAGATAGATATTTAACATAACCTAAAATATGTAAACTACCTATAGAGTCTTAGTAGACTTTTAGAGGACTTATCACTAGACAAAAAAACTAGAAAACTAGAAAAAAAAAGTAATTTTTTCCCTTTTTTGTAATATCTTTCCATTTGTAGCCTCGTTTATCCTCAAACTTTATCCAAACACCTAAATTTTCATTCCCTACATTTTCTTCCTTGATTTCCCATATACCAATTCCACTTCTAATTCCCATAAATTATAAATTTTCCTTTTTTTAAGTTTTGTCATAACTTCTATTTTTGTCCATTGGTCTCATAATTTTTCCACAGTGTTCATCATCTCTTTCTACTCTTTTGTCTCTTTTTAACCAATTTTTAGTTTTTTTCATTTTCACTCCTAAAATTTCCCTTGTCTTCATCAATCATACTTCCACTATGAAAAAACATTTATTAAAAGCCCATTTATCCCTTTCATTTTCACCCAAATTCAAAACCTTCCTTACTAAATGTGTCTTAACTCTAGTTTTCCTATCCATTTCAAAAAAAATTGTTATTCAGGTCATGGTCATAACCTGAATAGGAGAAAAAAACATGGAGGATGAAATTATTTCCCTCAAGTCCCACATCAAAGATCTTGATGAAAAAATTCTTGGCCTCAATCTTTAACATACCACCATGAACAATAGATGGCATCTAAAGTCTTCTTCAAACATTGTATTTTCTTCTTCTAGAAATTATCATGGTCTGAAGCTTAATTTTTATTGATTGAATGATATAGATATAACTGGATAGATCTATCAGGTAAAAAAAATATTTTAGTTTGCATAATACTTTTGATGTCAACAAGTTTCCACTTGCATCCTTTCGCTTGGAACTTAAAGCCTTTCAATGGTATCATTGGTATACCAAGGCTCATGATGAACCCATATGGACTAATTTTTGCACTCTCATTTTGAAATAGTTTCACCTTACTACTTTTGATGACTTCACTAGAGCACTCACTAAACATTACCAAATAGGAAAAGTGAGAGAACATCAAATTGAATTTTAAAAGCTAGTCAATCACACAAAGGGATTATCTGATGAATTCTTCAAGAGTTATTTTGTTAGTGGACTGAAGGATACAATTTGATCTGAGGTCAAAATATTCTGACCAAACACAATGATGGAATCCTTAGGGTTGGATAAGTTGGTAGAGGACAAGATCACAGCTCAACAGTGATTCAAATCTAATTTTGTTGCATTCAAATATATAGCTCCATAATGCTCTCAAACAATGCCATCCCATAGAACCACTCCTATCAAACATTTGACTAAAGTAGAGATGCAATCCCATAGAAAAAAGACTAAGTTATAACTATGATGATAAATTCACTCATGGACATTGATGTGTTGAGAAAAATATCTACTTATTAGATGTGAAGTCTCCACCTGAATCTAAAGATTGGGAAGATGTTTAGGATACAACAGATGATCTATAAGAAGATCAGTTGATTGTGGAGCATGCTTCTCAAGAAGACCAACCAAATATCTCTCTCCATGCCTTAGCTAGAGTCACTACCCCATAAACCATATAGGTCAGGGGTTACTTTAAGAAGTTCCCTCTCACAATACTCATTAATTCAGGTAGCACTCATAACTTCATTGACCCTCAAAATGCCAGATAGGTTGACTATTTTATCCATCATTGCTCTAAATTTGAGGTCATGATTTCCAATGGGGGTACATTAAATTGGAAAGGGAAGTATCATTATGTGTATCTTTATTAGATATTATAACTTGTACTCTAACATGTTTGCCTTACCCTTAGGTAGATGTGATGTTGTTTTGGGAGCCTAGTGGTTACACACACTTGGACCCATCTTATGGGATTTTGAACTTTGGATGTAATTTTTAGATAATGGGAAAAAAACACACATTGAAAGGATTACAACTTGGATCTCTCAGCATCATAAGTTCACATCGTATGGAAAACCTTCTTAAGAAGAATTTATATGGTGTCATTTCTCAACTCTATTCCATTAAAATACAACTGTCAATAGTCTTCACTACTCCTGACCTACAAACCATTCTTTAATGATATGCACATGTCTTTACCAAACCAATGGGATTGCCACCTTCATGGCTAGAGGACCACTATATTTATCTCCTTCTAGGAAGCATTCCTCCCAACATTAGGCCTTATCATTACCCATTTCATAAAAAGACTAAGATCGAGATGCTCATTTGAGACTTACTATAGCAAGGCATTATTCACCCTAGTACCAGCCCATATTCTTCCCCAGATCTTTTTGTCTAGAAAAAATATGGGTCATGGTGTCTTTGCATTTATTTTCATGTACTTAATCACCTCACAATCAAGGATAAGTTCCTGATCCCTATTATTGATGATCTTCATGGCACTCATTTTTTCTCCAAATTAGATCTCCACTCTAGATATCACCAGATCTGACTTCATAAGGATAATATCCATAAGATAAATTTTCACACACATGATGGCCACTATGAGTTCTTGGTCATGCCATTTGGCCTCACTAATGTTCCTTCAACATTCCAATCGTTGATGAATAAAATATTCTACCCCTACTTATGGAAATTAATTTTGGTCTTCTTTGATGATATCCTCATCTATAGTAAAAAAATGTCTCAGCATCTCTAACATCTGGAGCTCACACCACAACTTCTCTCTAACCATCATCTTTGTGAAAAATAATCCAATTTTACTTTTGGATATGATGAAGTAGATTATCTTAGGTATATTTTTTTAGCCCAAGTGGATCCTAAAAAAATAGTTGCTATGACAAATTGGCCACATCCTTAGACACTCAATAGTATCCATGGTTTTTTGGGGCTCACTGGATACTATCATAATTTTTTCAAGTATTATTAGAATATTTTATCCCCATTGATAGCTATGTTGAAAAAATATGCTTTTACTTAGACACAAGCTACTGAGTGTGTATTTGAAGCATTGAAACAAGCTATGTGTACTACACTTGTTCTAGTTATTCCAAATTTTTATAAGACCTTCACTATAGAGATTGATGCTTTCAGAAATGGACTAGGTGATATTATCCTCCAAGAAGGATCCTATTGCATTCACGAGTAAATCCCTTTCTATAAAGAATTTAGTGCTCTCTACTTATGAAAAAGAAACTATGGCCATTTTACATGTAGTACAGAAGTGGCAACCATACCTATTAGGTAATCATTTTTGCATCAAAACTTATCACCAAAGTCTGAAATATTTATTAGAATAATGAGTCTTTACCCCATCACAATATAAATTGTTTATTAAACTCATGGGTTATGACTATGAGATAACTTACAAGAAGGGTAAAGATAAGATTATGGTTGATGATTTATCTTGCACATTTGTGGATCAAGCTTCCCTTTTAGCTATTTCCATGTATATTCCACATTAGTTGGACACTATATAGCAAGGGTATGTTAATGACTCTTCATTATCACAAATAATTCAAAATTTGGCCACTAACCCCTGATTTGTACCACATTATTCTTGGGATGGTGCTTCTTTATGATACAAGGGTCATTTGGTGCTTCCCCAAAACATAGATCTATAACAATTTATCTTCTATGAACTCCATGTTTCTCCCTCTACAAGGCACTCAAGTTTTCTCAAAACTTATGAGCGGGCACTATGTAACTTATTTTGGAAGGGAATGAAAAAGTCAATTCAACAGATGTGGTTGAATGTGATACATGCCAATGTAATAAAGGTGAAACAACACTCATCCCTAGGTTGCTATAAACCTTGCCCATCCCTACCAAGATTTGGATAGATATGTATATGGATTTAATTGAGGAGATCCCCAAATCTAGAGGGAAAAAATTATCCTAGTTGTGGTTGATCACCTTTCCAAATATAGTTATTTTTGTGCCCTCAGCCACCCCTATACTACCTCCACAATTACACAAATTTTCTTGGACCAAATTTTCCATCTTCATGGCATTCCTTCATCCATTGTCTTAGATCATGATGTAACTTTCATCAACCATTTTTAGATAGAACTATTTTGACAAACTGACACTTAGTTGAAGATGATTTCTAGGTATCATCTATAAATGGATGGCTAGACTAAAATTATTAACAAATGCTTGGAAACTTTCCTCTGTTACTTCACCTCAGAATAACAAAAGTAGTGGTCAAAGTGGTTCCCTCTCACTAAATGGTGGTATAATACCTCTTATCATACTTCAAAAAAAATGACTCCATATGAAATAATCTATGGTCAAGTAGCACTAGTGTTCCTTCCATACAACCCTAATAACTCATTAGTTTAAGTGGTTGACATAATATTTTAAACCTAGGATCATATCCTCACTACCCTATGGGAAAATATTCATATGGCATAAAATTGAATGAAATAATAGGAAAATTAGATCTATTCTAAGTGTACTTTTCAAGTAGGTGATATGGTTTTTCTTCACTTGCATCCCTACAAGAAATTCTCGATAAAAATCAAATGGAGTCATAATTTATCACCCAAGTTATATGACCCTATAAGGTTCTTCAAAATATTGGGTGGGTTGCTTATAAGTTGGAGCTCCTACCTTCTTCCTGCATTCACCCTGTATTTCATGTCTCTTGTCTAAATAAAGTTATTGGCAGAAATACTAGAGTGCATACTATTTCACTCAAACTTCATAACAAAGGATCCATTATTCTTGAGTCAGAGGTAATCTTGGATAGGCACACACACCAACTTCACTCCCATTCCATCACTGAGGTTTTATTTTAGTGGCATAGAATACAACCAGAGGATGTAACATGAGAACCATATTTCAAATGCAACACCAATTCCCACATCTGAAGATTTGAACACAAAACTTTTTCTAAGAGGGAACGGATTTTATAAATTCGTTATATCTCTTCTCTTTACTTTTTAATTCTAGTATATACTATGGATGCATATGCTTTGTAAGGCATTCAATGAGCATTTTTTAATCCCACATTCATGGGAAGTAGTAGTTTCTTATATTATAATTCATATATAAGTAAGTGTTAAGGCCATTGAAGGCATCTACGAATTATTTGTATTGAGATTGCTTAAAGGAGGTTACCCTCTTGAAGTGGTCTCCAATCAATATAATCTATTTAGTGCTTTTGTTCGTTTTGTAATTTTGTTATTTCATGCATTTTTATTGAATTATTTTAGGAAGATCCTCTCTGACCAATATGTGGATTTTTTATACCCAATTAGGGGATGTATGATCATAATAACAATACTAGGGAGGGTTCTAAAGCCTCCAATCAAGCACAATCATGCAATAATCCTAACTAAGCCCTATATTTTCATATTCACTAAACTAATGAAAAGTAAAGCAAATAAATATAATCTAGTGCTCACCAAATATTTTGGCATAAAGTGGGGAAAAAAAATAATAAAATTAAACATGCATAGAAGACAAATACTAACTTAAATGTATATATAATCCTAATTCATGGAAGAGAAGTACAAATGCATATCTATCTACTCTTATGAAGGAAGAACAAATTTAGGAATACTTACCTTTGAATATGAACCCACTGAGCCTCAATCTCTCCCTTAGCCAAGGTGTTTCATAAAAGGTTGTTGTGGTATGTAAGGATTATATGGATAAATTAGCTCTATGATACACAACATATCAATGCATCTAAAATACTTTTCCACAAAACAAGATCTGTATATCTAAATAAAGTATAAAACCCTAAGTTTGCTTCTCAAGTAAAATGGTAGATAAGAAAATGCAAAATATATCTTAGTTATTATTCCCTTATCTAAATAATGTCAAAATAATCTTGTATATATAGGTATATTTAACCCTAATCCCTTCGAAAATTTTAATCCATCAAGGTCACCCCAATTGACCTAGTATTGATATTGATAAAAACTCACTAGGTCATGAGCTAGGTCAACCAAAAGTTGACCTAAACCCTAAATGATTTTCACCAATAAGAGTACAAGGTCAACCCAATTTACCTAGTAATATTTTGACCATTATGACCACAAGTCCAAATGTGTCAACCCCATATAGTAAAAAACTTATATAGGAGCCTAGTATAATGTCATAAGGTATGTTATAGTCCATTTGATGTCATTTCATATGTTTTAGCCTTGGTCATGGTCTATTTGAGTCCTTATGTAATTTTGAGTCATTTAGGGGTCATTTAAGACTCATATATTAAAGTGATATGTTTTTATGGTGTTTAAGCATTTAGATACATGAAGGATGTTTACACAAAGTCTCGATGGTTCATCAAAGCCTTGGCAGGCCAAATAGTCATTTCATACATTTCCATTTATAGTCATCTACCATGAATAGGAACCTAAAAGTGCTATAAATAATATCATCATGTTGAAAAATAACAATGTCCTAGCTTCAATAACTTCATGGTTCAAAGAGCTTATTTTATGAAGATGAGGATGCTCAAGATGAATCATAAGGCTAAAGCAAGGAATGTCAAATTTAAGTCACAAAAAATAGTTGTTTAGAATCAAATTAATATAACTATGGAGTTCATAATCCTTCTAGTTACCAAGTATCAAATCCTCACTCAATCAAATCAAATATTGTTGACACATGGGTGATAGCGAAGTCAATTAGTCAAGATCCAAGATTAATGGTGTGTGTTTAATCATGCAATCAAAGATCGATGGTGAGCATGAAGTAAATAAGTTAGAGGATATTAAGAATTAACACAATGGTGAAAATTATCATGATCATAGTGAATTGATAGTAGATCAATGGCCTATAATTGATCATATTATTTATATGGAGATTTCTAGTTCACATTTCATCACATAGATTAAGGATCTTTGGTATGCATTCAACCATGAAAAAGTATATCAATGATATGTATGAGGTTAATAAGTCAATCCACCATGTGGTTTAAGTGTACTTAATCATATAGATACTAGTAACAGGGTTTACAAAGGGCACATAGGGTTGCCAAGTGTCATAATCTCTAATGTAGATCAAAGATTAATGGATGATGTTGAAAGTCAAGTTTAGGAGACTCCCAAGGAGATCAATAGAGAAAATTTGATTACATTCCATGTGACACAAGATGAATAAATGTGTCTAAAGTGAAAATAGGCATATTTTAAAATGAAATGAGTAATGTGGCAAGGAAATGCCACATAGGTAGACATGTAAGATCAAAATATTTTATGGAAAAGAAAATACTTAAGACTCATATGACACCATTAAAGCTTAGTCAAGATCATCTCATAAACCTTGTAGTCTCAAGAAACCACATATAACATATGGGTATAGAAATTCCCTTGTTATACCATCCATCACAGGTAGTCTAGGATAGATATCAAAGATAAATAGTGATTGTTAGAGCTTACTGGATGACAAATGTGAAGAACAAGTTTTAGGAGATAAATGAATGATTGCAGATGGTGAATACAAGTGTTTAAAAGATAAATAATGGTTAAGAGAACATATTATAACTATCATATCATGTTTTCAACCTCCCTAAGATAGTATGCATGTGTTAACTCTCCCTGGTCTAGTTTTAAAATCTTGGGAGATGATCCATGAGAAAGGTTGTTTCATAAAGGCTAGCTGAAGAAGCTATATGCCATTTTGGAGAGTTTGTCATAGTTTATATGGACACTTTTCCAAGGAGACATTCATGGTCTATTTCACACTCTAGTATCTTAAACTATAACTATTTTTCATGCCTTGACATGTGGCATTGTGACCTTTGAACTTCTTTACTTCATTCTCTTCTCCTCTCTCTCATATTCTATAAGTAGTAGTCATTTTGGCTCTAGAATTATAATACCACACCTGTATGGTAAATCCCTATTAGAATGACATTGTATTTTGCATTTGAACATTAATACAAGTATATTTTTTATTTCATGAACAATTTTCTAAGTGTACAAAGTGATGTATGGTGGATTTAGTGATAATTATCTATCCTTTCTTCCCTTATATTCTCATGTTTATGCAAGATTTCCTATTATAACAGGTCATATAGAGTGTATACAAGTGTGTTAGACTCATTTCAAGTTTACTATTATTATTAGAGTGTGCATTCTACCCTCGAGTTCATTTACCTTGTGTTTTTCTCATGCACATCACCTCTCTATTGAAACACTCATCTTAGAATCCTTTAAGACTTTGAAGCTAGTTTGTATGCCTTATTTCATTATGATAAAAGTATGATGGTCATGTGAAAATCATCTCAGTACATCACCACCTTAGAGTAGGTTCATTTCATGTAGCTTATAACTCTTTTCTTCATAAATAGACATTGGTTAGGTGATAAACATTTCAAGATACATTCATAGAGTTATACCTTAAATCTAGAGGCTTACTTCCAAAATAGGTACACCCACATACCTTGAAGTGTTCCCATGTTGCCCAAATCTAGAAGTGTCTTGAAAACCCTCTTTTAGGGTGCAAGATTTGGTGATAACATACTCTAAACTATTGAAAGAGGTTTTAGGTTATGAAAAGGGGTATAAAAGGTGGAAAATGACTGGAAGAGTGTACAACAGAGAACAACAAGCTTAAGGGAATGGTTTTCAAGAGACAATTATGTAGATAACAAGTGTAAAAATGGAAAATAATCCTACAAAGCACCAATGGTCTATCCACCCCTTTCTTAGTACACCCCTTAAGGCATGAACTCATATAGATTGAGACTCGATGGGTTTTTGAAAGATAAAGAGCATCAATAAGTGATAAAAGTTTGAAAATATTATGTGTATACAATATTTATCACCCCTTTTATTATCTATTTAGCCTAATTTATGGTTTACCAAAACCTCTTTATAATGAATTTGAATAGAATTCACATTGAATCATCATTTATTACATCATTGGTATTCCTCTACCTGCCCTTGTTGTATATTTCTCCCTAGTGTCTAAATGAATTGGTAGAGTAGTGGACTTATAGGGTAGGAGGGATTTGTCATGGGTTGGGAGGCATATTTCCCATGCCATAGTCTAAGAATTTATCAAAATTATGATATCTTGGGACAAATGAATATCCCTTTCATTATATCTACTCCTAAAAGTAAGAATTACCTCATCAAGTTGTCCAAATGTGGGTAACTTGATCATTATTTATGTATCTAAACCTCACAATGGATGTCAGATCACTAAGGCTCCTAATTTTTCAACTTCTTATGGCCCAAGAGCAAATAGATTATATTATACTTGATCTATGAAATGAAAATGGTTTAGGTCATTACATTTGGTTTGTCATAGACCTAAGCCAATCCCCATTTACTCCTGCACATCTATAAGTGGAATCAATAATGGAGCTCTCTCTATGGTTGTTGTTGTGGCTAGAATTGAAGACTTGTGTTGCTTGTTTTGGATATGGAATGTAATTTATGTGTAATAAGATGTTTTAAAGGCAAATCACAAAATATGCTTTTTGGAAAAGTATGTAATTTATGTGTTATTTATGCCCTTGTTTATATAGTTTTTGGTGCCCAAATCTATGTGGTTGACTCTTTTAAATATACTTAATTGGTTATGCATGATGTTTCTCCTAAAATTAATATCACTTGATGTTGTTTGGTTTGATAGTGACCTTTTTCTATCTAGAAGCCTTGATTTATCCATCAGTAATTATTTGATGTGATGTGATGTATTTTTAGCTATCACCTCTCTTTTATGATGTTACCTATCAATTGGCCACACAATCCACTTTAAGAAGGATGCAATCTATTCAATTACCTTGTCATTAATGGTTTTTAATTACCTTTTTCCATCCTTTCACTATACCTATCTTATCAATGTTTCCTTGTTGGACTTATTTCATGAGCACCATGTAGTTGGTTATAGTTGTTCTTCCTATAAGTTATCTCTAGAATTTGATTGCACATTATGATTGTAATTACTCTTTATTTTTTATAATGCAAATATCACACTATAAAAACACTATAATCCTAAAAAACATTAAAAAACACAAAACAACATTAAAAAAACCCTAATCTATATGGTGCCACTCAACCTTCTCTTTTTAGTAGTAAGAATGATAGAGACTAACTATGAAGGCTTAATCCTACACCTATTAACACATCATGGTAGTATGGTTTCATGTAAATAATTTAACACAATGGTACCCTATTGTGAAACTTCATTAATAATGTAGGGTTCCTTCCATCTAATGCATAGTTTTCTCATAATACCTTAAACTGGCTATTATATAATAATACTTCTTATTTTGGATGAAATTACTTATATCACAAGTTGTGATCATGTAATGCCTTTTGGATTATCTTATGGTTTTTTTTGCATCCATTATGCCCTTTGTTGAATTTCTTCCATTCTAAAAAAAATTAGTAGCCTTTATTTTAAATAATATGGGTCACATAGCCTCATAACCATTGCAATACACATATTCATATAAAAGTGTTCCATAGGCATTACTGCCTTAAGACCATAGACAATATGGAATGGAGTGAAACTTGTGGCTTGCTTATAATTTGTTTTTTAGGCCCAAAAAATCATAATAATGTGATTTTCCCAATCATTCCATTGTACATTGCATATATATGTTAATTTTTTTCCCAATACTTTGTTTTATGCTTTAGCTTGTCCATTTGCTTTGGGGTGATAAGTCGTGCCCTTATGGTGCAATATCATAAAATCCTTAGTGAGATTATTGGTAGTATTATTAAGTAAATGCATTCATCTATTTTTGACTAGATTGACTAGGCATATGAATCTTATAATAATGTTTTCGTACAAGAATTTGGTAGTGTTATTTTCACCATAACTCAAGGTTGTAGTGGCTTTCACCCATTTGATCAAATAATCTATCATAGTAATAATATACCACGTATGAATTTGTTTGCTTGGGAGACTTATAGGTCTAACAAAATTGATTCCCCACTATTCAGATGGTTGTTATGTAATTATTGATATAAAAGGCACCTCATCACACTAATTTGGATTTCCCATTCACTGACACACATCGTAATGTTTGGCTATCATGTGTGCATCTTAAAAAAAAAATTACCACCAAAGACCACTCTATGAAAAAAATTTGGTAGTGGCTTCACATAAGAAGTGACCCCTTAAAATTCATTGGTGTGCTTATTGAATAAGTTGATTTTATTTATGCTCTAATTCTACTATGTACAGCACATCATCTTTCCCAATCTTGTATAAAAATCTGTTGATGAGACTATATGGGATAACACAAGTGACCATTTGTTTTTTATCCCTTTCTATATAATGTGCATGTAAATTATTTTGATCTATAAATTTTAAAATATCCTCCATATTATTCAAAATTATAGTAACCTTGAATAAGTGTGCATCTAGACACTCATTCTCTATTTCTTCTGGATCTTCACCATTTTGTAGCCTACTCAGATGATCTAGTTTGACATTTTCTCATCCTACATTTACATTGATTCAAAATTGAAACTCTTAAAACAACATGAGCCACCTAGAGACATATTCTCCCAACATTGACTCATTAACCAGAAATCACCATGCTTGGTGGTCAATAAAAAGCTCAAATAGTGTGTCCAATAGATAGTGTCAAAATTTTATAATGCAAATACCATAACTAAAGCTTCTCTTTTTTTAGTGGTATAGTTATTTTAAACTAATGATAGCTTCTTGATAGAAAAGTGTATATGGTGATCTAACCTACTATCCCCTATTTATGTTAAGATAGATCCTAATGTAATACCAAAATCATCCACATGGACATGGAATAGCTTCTTTGAATCAGGAAATACTAGAATAGGTGTTGTTACAAACCTTTGTTTGAACTTGATAAATCTTGCTTGGAATTTTTTTGTTCATTTAAACCTTGTATCTTTATGTATTAATTTTTCCATTGGCATAGATATGGATGCGTATCCTTTGATAAATTTTATATAATATCTCATATGACCAAGAAAGGTGAACACTTCTATAGAGTTAGTCATGGGTCGCATCCCCACTATTATAATAATCTTAGTTTGGTCTACCATAATGCCATCACTACATACAACATGGCCTAAAAGAACACCAAAAAGTGTGAAGAATAAGCATTTATTAAAATTAGAGTAATTCACATATCTCAACATCATTCTAACATTAGTCATAATTTTGATAGATGTTCTTTAAATAGATAAAAAGTAGTCTAGTCATTCAAATATACTTACATGAAATCATGAAAAATTATTCTAGTCATTCAAATATACTTATATGAAATCATGAATTAAGTCTTTGAATGTAGTTATTATAGTTTTATAGAAAACTATTGGTGAATTATTCAAACCAACAGGCATTACCTTGTATGTGAATGATCCCCATTTAGTTGTAAAAGTAGACTTATCTTGGTCCTCTTTTACAATCAAAATTTGATTATACCCACTAAATCCATTTATAAATGATTACACTTCATGACTTATGACTGAATCAAAGACTTCATCCATGAATGGTATTGGAAAAGGATCATTGATGTAGGCATCATTGAGTGTGTGGTAGTCTCCACAAACCCATATCTCTCTATATTTCTTTAGGTGTATCACTATGGGACTCATTGAGTTTGATTTTTAAATTGGATAAATCATTCCCACTTCTTGAATTTGATCTAATTCAGCCTTTACTTTTATTTTCATGTTGGGGTTTCTACTATATAGATGCTTATTGATAGATCGATCTCACTCTTTCAACTCTATGTGTATCTCCCCCAATGATGGATCTACACCTTTTGTTTCAGATAATTTGGTTGGAAAAGCATCTTTATAGTCTTGTAGCAATTGCAATACCTCTACGATCTACTCTTATCCCCAATAATCTCTTACAATTTCAAGCTTAGGAACTAAATTTGTTCTAATGTTTTATTTGATAGTTGTAAAGATTTATTGATACACTTTATTTTATGCATTGGGTAAATCATCTTATAAAGTGTAGTATCCATCCCATTATAGAATATTTATATTGTGTAGATTGTCTTCTTCCACTTGTTCTATGATTTGGGCAAGTGTTGGTTCAACTTCCCTCTCTAATTTAAATAAGCCTTCCAAATATGAATCTTCATCAATATTGATAGATTCTATCATCTCATCTATTATTCTATTATAAGGGTTGATTAAAATATTATTCATATTGGATTACTTTGTAATTTTTAAGTACCAAATTTTAATCATGAGCCACTTCCTACTGTGATGATGACATTGGTATTACTACCAAATATTCTTCTCATATATGACATAGAAATATTTTAAGTTTATGCAAGTCATTATACACCAAATGGTTATTATATTAAAACACAAAAGTCTAATTTAAATATTTTTTCACTTGTTCCTAATGTTTGGTCTCTCTCCTATGTTCTTGATCTATTACTAAGATGTTGGTAGTGTCACTAATTTATGGCTAAAAATGTGCACCTAATACCTCATCTCCACTCTGTGCATATACCATATATCTACACATTGATGAATGTGTAGCTCAAGACATTGGCCATCTTGAAATAAAAACCATTTAGCTTTCACCATAGGTGGTAAATAAAATTATGCACATAAAAATTCACATGCCTCTTCCCAATATATCCTTAGATCTTTGTGCACTACCCACCAAGTCACAATAGTACCTTTTAGCACATAACCTAGTACATTGAATCTTTGATCTACCTCTGGCACATGTTTTCTAACCTCAATATGAATGGATTAAGTTATTTTATCATAAAGTATTGAGGTAACTTATGTTTAGATACAAACACCATGTAAAGATGTCATAGATCATGATTTCATCTTACCCATTTTAACATGTGAGTGTCTAAGTCGCCAATTATGGAAGATGTTATTTCCTAAAGTAAAAAACCCTCTAGATTAGGTTTTATATAATCCATCATTATTTCACCTATATTATATAAGACATCCACTTTTGAACTAGTAAGATATCTCACTAATGAAGAGATACAAACTTTGAGTTAAAACTATGGTGTTGGTGATTTTTTTATTACTGGCTTATAATATGGTTTATTTATGGTCTAGGATTTCTCCATGTTTGGGCTAATGCTCAACATCTTATAATGCATTCCTCTATTTATTTATGTCAAATTTAAACCAACTATTATCACCATATGTATATGGTGGCTTTGGTTCCTTCATAATCATGTATGAATTATGTTCCACTTTATTCAAAGGAATGATAACTATCTTGTCTCCCTCATGAACTTCTAGTTAGTTACACTTTGTGTTAATAATCATTTGACCATTATAATCCCAATTATTACCAATTAATTCAAGGTAATGGGTCTTGATAGTCATCATATCAATGAATTAAAAATCATTACATAGATTTAGCTCAACCACTCTAATATCCACATCCTTGAGGTGACCAATCAACTCTACTCATCCATAATCTATGAGGCTAAGGGTGACAAGAATGTAACTTAAGTTTATCTTACCAATATCTTCCCATGTTGATCTCAAGATCATATTCATAATACTTTAAAATAAAATATTTCCAAAGGAATTTTGTATCATGTAAGATCAATATCCATGTAGGAGTCAACATCCTAAGGCTTCTTAGTTCTTAGTGTTGTTGCCCTCAATACGCACACGCTAACAAATTATGCAAAAGGTTAATAATAATATTATATGATATATCCTAATTAAAAACTGTACTAAGTAGTTTTATCAAGTCTTTCAAATTAGTTATAACTTCTTATTGATTCATTATGCACATAATTTATCCATACATCTATGCATCAATGGTTGTTGTGTCTCCTTTTGAAGCATTTTATTATTATATATTTTATAAAAATTGAGATACTTAATAGTTTAAAGTCTTATCCCTTATAATATTTGGATATTGATCAAGATAATATTTTTCTAATTCTCTAATTTAATGACATATCCAAAGGTGGAAATCCTTGTTCTACATGTTATTATCTAGTAATTTCCTAAACGAATGAATTATCCTTAGGTTTCACATTGATCAAGTTTACATTACACACTGAATTATTCTTCCTTAACTTCTCAAGCACTGAAAAATATTCCATTTGATATTAACCTTCAATTCTATATTATACACAATAGGTCTATCTCTACATATTAGTAATTAAATTATTCACATAGTGATTTTATTCTCCACATAAATATCATTTCATAGGTGGTTGGGCTTGTTAATTATCATTGTTACATCCTCCTTGATACCCTCCTCAGTATCCACCCCTATATCCTCCTCTATAGCTATGTCTATTTTTTTAGTATCCCCATCCTTGATACTATTATCAAGTGTATCTTTCTTAATGATTTTATTGAGTGTTATACTTCCATAATGGTGTTGAGGTGAACTTGGAACCCAATAATATTGTTATGAACTCATATTATTTTATGAATATAGATATTCATTTTGTGATGAATATGGCATCTAGCCAACCAAACCCTAGGATTGGTATTACAATGACAAAGGTATCCACTGGGGATTATTATGTGTTGTACTTTCCATATCTACATCTAATCTTAGGATACCTTTATTCATAATTATTAATTATTATGCAACACCTACAAAGACATTCTTTTTAATATCTTATTTTAACTCATGTACCACTATGTTACCAACAAAAGATTCACCCATGAGGAGGTTATTCAATCCTCCTCACTTAAGTGATAACATGGAGGCACATCTATGCTATGGTTGGCCTAATCAGTGAGGTGAATCTCTAGATAGGGTTAGTTCCCTTGATGTTATCACCCTAAAACTACTATTATACCTCTTGCTTGCAAGGAAAAGGGAGATAAAACTAAATGTAAACTAAACAAGGGAGGTGATGCACTAAATTAAAACCCTCCACTTGAATATACTACACTAAGAACATAAATTAGGTCTGAAACTAATCAAACTACTCAACAAGGACCTCCAAGCATGAGTATTTCAACATGGATGTCATAGACAATGGGTTGAATATAAAGGATATTAAAGAGGCCTAAGGAAGACACTAATGACTAAAATACACTTCTAAAATATGCAAGGCTATCCAAAATAATACTATCCATTTGTAAATAAGTAGGAGAGGATAAGTTAGAGATATTAAAGGCACTACTACTAGCATTCATCAATAATCACACAAGTACACTAATTGTAGGCATTTGAGAAGGTAAGAAATAACTTTATTTAACATTAAAATGCATACTAAAAGTGTTCATTTGAGTAGGTATTCTCCATACTTATCCAAAGGATCCAATACAATTCCAAACTTTAGGCAAAAATTTAGAATAATGTGAGAAAGAGAGAGAGGATAGGCATATGAGATGCATATGACAAGTGTCATATCATAAAGAACAAGTTACAAGTAAGAAATCCTAAAAGTATGTAGTTATGAACCTTCTCATCAACATGTTTATTCTTGATCTAATATTTTCCCTCATCAAGGGTGGAATATAATGACACTTCACCTTCTAGGATGACTCATCAACCTCATTCATGAAATTGCCCATTCTTGGAGCAAAAGGAGTTACAAGTATTTATCTTAACATGTGGCATTATTGAACATGTTTATTTGAGTCAATGAAATCCTATTATAATTCAATGTCTATCTCAACTTGGTGGGGTTGAGGTTCATGACTCAAGATTCTTCAAATTAATAAGGACCTGCATTTAATTGAGAATATTACTTGATTCAAATGAAGATCACAATAACAAGTCTATCTCTCCAGTCTTGGCCTAGTTATTGATTAAATATTACTATCACATATTTAATACCTATTATACACCATTGACAGTGTCATTACACCCTTTTTCAATTTTAAAACCATCTCCAATATTGGGGTGCAAATGCATTAGGTCTAATAGGAACACTCAATAGTATGTTTGTTCAACACTATGTGTCTTAAACCCTTTACATGATGTTGTAATAATTTTATACTTTATTTATGAGTATTTATAATAATATTACCCTAAATTATACAATTCATATATTGTTTAAAGGTATTCCATTAGGCTTCACTCAAATGAAATTCATGAAAAAACTTCAAAACTTGCCTTTCTAAGCCTATAACAGTCATCTCTTAGCCTAATCTCATACAATAGTACCTCACACATCCCAAAATAATGAGTCAATAAAGTTCCAAATGATTTTTTGAGACCATAAAAGGATTTTATAGGATGTACCAATCCACTATAGGCATTTATAATACCAATCTTCTCCGTCAAGTCTCTTACAGGGTTTTAGAAAGGTTTTAGGGGTGTTTAGGTTCTTAAGTATAGTTCATAAAGGTCTAATCCTTAAAATAATGAATAATGATACAAATTAGTAGGTAATATGGTCCATAAACAAATCATAACACCATTTTCTCCCATTCACCTACTCGTTGTACGTCTCATGTGAAGAAAATGACCATTTCTAACTACTTAAGCTTATTTGAGAGCTCAAGGAAGGTGGTTTGGCATAATAAGGTGTGAAATTGTTTAGTTTTCACTATAAAACTCTCCTTTTGGTATAAAAAATCTCATATGATTTTTTATAATGGTTATTTAACCCATATTATCCTTCAAACCCACTGCCACTTCCATAGGCTTATGGTTAGGGTTTAAGAACAACCTTGTGTTCGTGATCCTAGCAATCATTCTTTGTCATTTTATTCATAAAGAAAAGAGTTAAAACATTTAAATATCCTTAATTAATTTCTTCCCCACATCCTTTAATTATTCATCCTTAAAATTAATTCAAAACAAACACACCTTCTTCACTTTTTTGCATATAGGCCTATGCATGACCATTTAGGCCTTATAAGCCTAACCAGGCTTCTTGACCCCTTCACTACCTTTAGTCATCTTGAAAAATTTATGAAGAAATTTTTATAACCTTTAAATTAATTTTATATATCTCTTAAACTCTCATCAATGTCATGGTTTCAAACAACCACTCACATTTCTCTCCAATGCTCCTAAATAAACATGTATGTGCTTATGGGCAACATGACTATAGATTTGAAGGTATATTCTCTTTTAATTTAAAATTTTGTGTTTTTATTGATAATTAATTATTTATAATGATTATTTTTACCCTATATATTAATTTCAACCCTTTTTTTACACCATATAAAGGGCATTTTGGTTATATTCTCTTCAATGAGCTATAGGTAGTCATTTAAGCATGTCGTAGCTGTAGGTTAATAAATTTAGTTATTTGAGTTTGTATATCCTAAATTAATTAATTTTAATGAATTAAAATTTCAATAAAATCTAATTTTTACCATTATTATCTTCTAAAACCCTAAAATATCCATCACAATCATTCTTTCACTTCTACTGCCTGCTACAGGCATGTAGGCAATCTTTTAGGCCAAAACCTTCATTTTCCTTTGCTTTGTCCTTTTTGAGATTAATTTAATAATTATTAACTATAATATAAATACATAATAAGTTTTAATATCACTCTAATATTCTCAAATCACTTGAATCATTCCTTTAATACCTTCACAGTCCTTCCTTTGGGCTCACACGATCTGACATGGCCAACATAGTCCTCTTAAGTGCAAAGTAGGTTAATGGTCTGACAAATAAGGTATAAAATGATTTATATATTTTAATAATTAAATATAAAATTTAATTATGTTTTTAAAAGGTTATGTACACTCCCATGATCTTCTATTTGGTGCCAATATCGACCTACATGTCTGTAGACTTGTAGGTCCACAAAACCCTCTTGATCCTAGCCCAAATAAATCATCAAAACATTTGAATTATGAGTATTATCACCTTAATTTAATTATTAATAATTTTTTTACAAGGATATTTTAATTTATTTATTTATTTTGTGTTCATGTACAATTAAATTTACATTCACATTTGATAGGGGTTATCCACCATGGCTGCAAGTTCCAACAGTTTAACTTGTGCATGCAAGGTTATCCATTATCCTTAAAGTATTTTGTTTAAAATATGTCTAAATATGGTTGATAAATATTTATAAATTTTAATATAATTATAAAAACATCATTTAAAACTTTAAATATAACAATATAACTCGCAACTTCTTTAAAAAAAAGATTGTCATGCTCAAACTATCAAATCAAGACCATTTGACACTGCATGAGTCATGAACATGAGGATGATTAAGATAAAATGGATTTTAAAGTTTATTTTAGTTTTTAATATACCCTTAAAAAAAATTCATGCATTCATTCAACTTTTTCACCTTGCATTTGGATAAAATTGACCTTGACGGGGTTTTGACTCCTTTTTCTGCACCTTAACTTCTTCATGATTGCTCATAAAGTTAAGGAGCCTAACTAGGAAAAAACTGAAGTAAATTGGAGTGGTATTAGGGTCCCATAATTTTCCTAATATCTTGGGTTAAAATTTTTTCTCTCCTTAAAATACCAAGTGAAAATTGATTGACTTTCTTAAGCTACCAAGAAGACCAATGAAGAAAAGGAGTGGTTCTTTACATTGTGTAATATCCCTTCGGATATCAAAACAAAAAGCTCTGAATTGCTTATCTAAATTTCTGAAAAAATATCTTCAAATAGATAAATAAATCATAGTATAATCTATTATTTATTTGCTCATAAGCTTACAATAGAGGTCCTCTGTCAAGTATACAAAGAATATTGAAAGTACGGCCTTAATAGCCTAAATATTCCACAAATTGGGAAAGAAATCTAGATCTGGTATGTCTCAGCCTGCTGTGTAAAAAAAACACAGTTGCTGACATCGGTTATACTGCCATCATCGGTTGACCTGTAGTCGTTAACTTGCTGATGTCGGTGATATGTCAACTGATGTCGATCTCTGTAGGTCTCTGTTTGCCAATGTCAGTGCCTGAACTTTCTGTTGATGCATATAAATTTTCAAGGATCTGTACGAAATTCGTACCCCCGCTGATATAGCACTACCTATATGCTTGATCCTAATCTGTAGAATTATGGGCTAATACAAAAGATCTATATCTAGATAATTCTTGAATCAAAACCCAAAATAATGAAATACCTGTAAACCCTTGTGATAGCTTTTGGGTGAAGTTATCTCTCAAACTTGTAAACACCTGTGACAACTTCTGTATGAAGTTATCTCACAATTTGGCAATAGATCGGCTGATCTCTCACAACCTCTGAATCACACACAATGAAGAGTTGACGTTCTTCAATGCAAATGGAATCCTGGAACCCTTGGCTCAGTCTTCACAGAAGAATTTCTTAACAAGAATCAATATCAATAATAATCATGAATACAAACTCTCTCCCATGAGATATTCTTATACCCTTCCAAGGTGTGCTTGCTAAAATTAGATTCCCTTAAATTAGACTTAGGGCTTCCTTAAATTAGAACTAGGGTCTTAAAATTAGACCAATTCTTAAATTAGAATTAGGATTCTAAAATTAGACCCAATAATTAATAATTAATAATTAATTAATAATTAATTAAAATTAGACCAAATAATTAATATTTGATTAAATCAATCAAATATTAATATCTCCCTTAATTCATGTCCAAAAGAGCCCAAACGAAATCCAACCCATCTCCATCAAGACCCTCTATCCATCCCATCAACCTATGAGGGTTGCATAATAGGCTAATCATCCACTCAAAAAGATGTCAACTAGAAGGGGACATGACAGTCCGCCCCTCCTAAAATTGCTTACCCTCAAGCAATCTCAACTCTGGATGTTGTAGAATATCCTCACTTTCCCATGTCACATCCTCAACTAGCAAATCTTTCCACTTTACCAAATATTCCCTGATAGTCCTCCTACGCAACTGTCTCTCTCTAGATTCCAAGATGGACTTAGGTACTAAAATCAACTTTCCCTCATCATCTAAGGGAGGTAAAATTGTAGAAGGTATCACACGGTGTCCTAACGCCTTTTTGAGGCATGATACATGAAAGACATTGTGTACCTTGCTCTCTGTCAGAAGCTCTAGCTCATAAGCCATCTCTCCAACACGTCTCAGGATCTTGAAAGGACCCTAGTAACATGGCTTAAGCTTCTCTACCCCACTCTTCTTAAGAGTAGACTGACGGTAAGGCTGCAGCATAAGATAGACCATGTCACCCACCTCAAAAGATCTCTCAGTCCTCTGCTGATCTGCATACTGCTTCTGCTGATTCTACGCCTTAGCAATATTCTCCTTGAGAGTCCTCATAGTATCTTGACTCTCCTATAATAAGTCTCCAGCACTCGGCACTCTACTGTCGCTTAGTAGCAAATCTAGAAAACTCAGTGCCTCATACCCATACAATGCCATAAAAGGAGACATCTGAATGGTCATGTGAAAAGTCGTGTTATAGCAATACTCGCACAAATGAATCCACTTGACCCAAGATTTTTGCTGCCTTGCAATGTAGTTCCTGAGGTAGCCCTCCACCCATTTGTTCACTATCTCTGTCTATCCATCAGTCTGTGGGTGGTAGCTGGTGCTAGGTGTAAGCTCGGTCCCACAGAGTCAGAACACCTCCTACCAAAAGTGACTCAGGAATCGACTATCCCTGTCGCTCACTATGCTCTAAGGCAATCCATGCAGTCAGAATACCTCTCAGAAGAAAACCTCTGCTACCTGTGTAGCTGTGTGTGTGGTGGTAATCAAAAAGAAGTGGGAATACTTCGTTAACCGATCCACAACTACATATATGCAATCTCATCCTTGGGCTTTAGGCAAGCCCATAATGAAATCCATCAAAAAACACTCCCACTTCCTGTCAGGAATTGGAAGTGGCCGCAATAATCCTACTAGGTACGTGTTCTCCTGCTTGTTCTACTGACAAACAGGGCACTCACGCACATACTGAAGAACATCTGCTTTGAGGCTTTTCCATGTGAATCTCTCCCTAATCTGTCTATAAGTATTAAAATATCTAGGATGTCCTATAGTACGTATATCATGAAAAACTCGCATGATAATGTTCTTCATCGATGATCCTGGGATCAAATAAACCCTATTCTTATAAATTATCAAGTCATTCACAAGAGTATATCTAGTGTCAACCGTCGATCCCTCAACAATGCTAGATGCCCATGTATCCTTGGCATACTCTTCCACAATCATATGTCACCAATCCTCTGTAATGTGGACCATGGTACTCAAATATGGCCTGCATGAAAGAGCATCGGCCACAACATTCTGGGTGCCCTTGATGAAAGAGATGTCAAAGTCATATGCCTATATTTTACTCACCCACTTTTGCTGATGATCATTGAGGTCTCGCTGCCCCAAGAAATGCCTCAAACTATTGTGGTCCGTTTTGATGCAAAATTTGCTACCCACGAGATATTGCCTAAATTTTGCCAAGGCATGCATGATAGCAAGCATCTCCTTATCATATATGCTGTACAGTCTCTCTGGTCCCCTAAGCTTATGACTCTCATATACTATGGGGTGCTTGTCCTGCATAAGCACCACTCCAATGCCCTTGCCTGAAGCATCGCACTGAAGCTCGAACGGCTTCAAAAAATCAAGTAGTGCCAAAACTGGGCATGTAGTCATCAACTCCTTAAACCTTTCGAAACACTCCTGTGCTTCAGGTGTCCAACAAAAAGCACCCTTTTTAGTCAAATCTATCATAAGAGCTGCATGTCATGAATAACCATTCACAAACCTATGATAAAATCCACATAAACCTATAAATCCCCTTAGCTGTGTTAGGTTTGCTGGAATAGGCCAGTCTATGATAGCGCAGATCTTCTCGGGATCCATCCGCACTCCCCCTGCACTGATAATATGACCCAAGTATAACAATTTGGTCATCCCCAAATCACATTTGGACTCCTTTGCGTATAAGGATTCCCTCTCCAAGATGCTGAGTACAGTCTCCAGATGAGCCAGATGCTCCTGCCAAGTCCTATTGTATATAAGAATTTCATCAAAAAAACAAGTACAAACCTCCTCAGCAGTGAATGGAAGACTCTATTCATGGTGGACTGAAATGTTGCTAGCGCATTAGTGAGCCCGAATGGCATCACTATAAACTCATAGTGTCTACTATGGCAATGAAAAGCTGTCTTCTCCACGTCCTGCTCACGAACTCTGATCTGATGATAACCTGATCTTAAGTCTATCTTCGTGAAGTAATGTGCACCATGGAGCTCATCAATAAGCTCATCAATATGAGGTATAGGATACATGTTCTTAATGGTTCTCTTATTCAGGGCTCTGTAGTCAATGCACATGCATAGGGTGCCATCCTTCTTCTTCACTAGAACAACTGAAGAAGCAAACGGTGATTTACTAGGCCGAATGTGACCCATAGCTAGTAACTCCTTAATTGTCTTTTCAATCTCATCCTTCAACCACTTAGGATGTCGATAAGGAGTAATCATAATGGGCTTAGCGCCCTCTTTAAGCTCAATAATATGCTCAATGCCCCTGTTTGGAGGCTTCCTGGTGGAATGTCACTAAATACCTTATCATGCTTGACTCTCAACTGTTGAATGTCAGGATGATACTCGGTCTTCTGCTATCCCTCCTGCATTGGTGCTAATGTGCACTCAGCAGCCCACTCTACCATGTCATGTCGTATGAGCCTCTCCATCTGATGTAAAGAAATAGTTTTGATGTTGCCATCCCGTATTGCCTTAAGAATGTGGGTCTTCCCATCAACATCAAAAAGGATCTCCATATCCTTAAGACTAAGAGTGACTACCTCAAGGGAATGAAGCCACTTCATGCCCAAAACCAAATCTATATCCCCCATGTTGACCACATAATAATCTTCCTTGAACTCATAGTTGTTCAAGCGCAATGGGAGATCTTTGATCATCTGCTCACACCTGAGGGTGTAACTGTCAGCTACCTTAACTTTAATGCCCTCAAACTCCTCTGTGGTGAGCCCACGCTTCTCCACAAATCTAGTATCAATAAAATTATGTGTGGCTCCTGTGTTAAGAAGGGTAATGACCCTCTGTCCTGCCAAAACTCCCCAGAGTCTGAATGACCCCTCGTGTTGGATGCTAGATAGGCATGCCTCCTGAATCTGGAGCTCTGACTCGGCCTCTACCCTAGGCTCTAAAGCCTCAGCCTCTGGCTCCTTAGAACAATCATGATGTTCAAAATCTTCTGATTCCTCATCCTCATAATAAGCCCACATCACCTGATTTGCCTTGCCCTTAGGCCTCAAGGGACAATCGTGATTAGCATCATAGGGACCTTTGCAGTAAAAACAAAGCTTCTTCTTGCGTAGATCGTTAAGAGCCTCTCTATCCAAAGGTGGTGCTACTGGATTGGGCTTTGAATCATTCTTAACACCTGATTTATCTATGTTGAAACCTGGTCTTTCTCTATTCCTGTTGAAGCCCTTACTGTCCCTGGATGAAGAAGTACCTCTGGAGTTAGATTTGCTTGATGGGGCTACCATCTCCATACTACGTGCCTTCTTCATTGCTTCATGTAATGAAGGAGGATCAAAGCCTTTGATTCAACCTCTCAATGGTTCTGTCAATCCCTCCATGAAAAGTACTACAAGTCACCTCTCTGAAATGTCAGGAACCATAACTGATAACTTCTAGAAGTCACCAATGTAAGACTCTAGACTCCCACTCTGGCACAACTAAGCTAACTCTCTGAAATAGGACTCTGGATCCCTCCTGTCAAAATGCTCTACTAGCCTATCCACAAACTCCTAATAAGATGTGATCCGATCATGATGGAGTGTCACCATCTCGTGGTGCCACCAATCATGAGCTACTCCCTCAAGATGTAGTGTCACATATCTGATAGCATCTTCCTCGGCCATTGGATGCAATGTGAGAAAGGTGTCCAACTTACTAACCCAGGCCTGTGCTATGACCTTACCACTACCATCAAACATCGTGAGTGTGAGCCTGCTCATATCATGCTTAAGATCATTATTCTGGTGTCTAGGTCTCTTGTCCTGTCTAGCCAATCTGTAGTGCTCTCTCCTCAGATTAACAAAATGATCAAAGGTCATCCTCTCTTGAACATGAGGAGGTAATAAGTCCCACTCATCATTTGCAGCCATGTAAACATCTACAAATGGGGAATTTCCTGCCTCCTCCTCTGCTAGAACTTCTGTTTCTTCTTGCACAAATGTAGGACCTGTAGGTCTATCTGTTGTTCTAGAGTGGGCCCGTTGGGATCTCTGATTAACCGTAACATCTCTATTATCTCCTTGTTCCCCATTCTATCTATCAAGTGTGTTCATCCTCCTTATCATAGAAGTAAGTGCCTATAGTGCCTGTGTCATCTCACAGTAGGTTTCTCTGGTACCTAGATCATCATTATGTTGGTGGCCCCTGGGTGGGCTACCCTCACGTCTGTCACTCATGATAATCGGTTGTTGTTCTAACAACTGGGTACCTTCAAGCAAGGCTCTACTGCGTGTGTTATACCTATGTGGTCCTAACTCTTATGGCTACATAAGACTGTCAAACCCTTAGAATGGCAGGATTTAGCTCTGATACCACTATAATATCCCTTCGGATATCAAAACAAAAATCTCTAAATTGCTTATCTGAATTTATGCAAAAATATCTTCAAATAGATAAATAAATCACAGTATAATCTCTTATTTATTTGCTCATAAGCTTACAATAGAGGTCCTCTATCAAGTATACAAAGAATATTGAAAGTATGGCCTTAATAGCCTAAATATTCTGCAAACTAGGAAAGAAATCTAGATCTGGTACGTCTCGACCTGCTGTGTAAAAAAACACAGTCACTGACGTCAGTTATACTGCCATCATCGGTCAACCTGTAGTCGTTAACTTGCCGATGTCGGTGATATGTCAACCGATGTCGGTCTCTGTAGGTCTCTGTTTGCTGATGTCGGTGCCTGAACTTTTTGTTGATGCATACAGATTTTCACAGATCTGTACAGAATTCATACAGCTGCTGATATAGCACTACCTGTATGCTTGATCCTGATCTATAGAATTATGGGCTAATACAAAAGATCTATATCTAGATAATTCTTGAATCAAAACCCAAAATAATGAAATACCTGTAAACCCTTGTGATAGCTTATGGGTGAAGTTATCTCTCAAACTTGTAAACACCTGTGACAACTTTTGTATGGAGTTATCTCACAATTTCGCAATAGATCGGCTGATCTCTCACAACCTCTGAATCACACACAATGAAGAGTTGACGTTCTTCAATGCAAATGGAATCCTGGAACCCTTGGCTCAGTCTTCACAGAAGAATTTCTTAACAAGAATCAATATCAATAATAATCATGAATACAAACTCTCTCCCATGAGAGATTCTTATACCCTTCCAAGGTGTGCTTGCTAAAATTAAATTCCCTTAAATTAGACTTAGGGCTTCCTTAAATTGGAACTAGGGTCTTAAAATTAGACCAATTCTTAAATTAGAATTAGGATCCTAAAATTAGACCCAATAATTAATAATTAATAATTAATAATTAATTAAAATTAGACCAAATAATTAATATTTGATTAAATCAATCAAATATTAATATCTCCCTTAATTCATGTCCGAAAGAGCCCGAACAAAATCCAACCCATCTCCATCAAGACCCTCTATCCATCCCATCAGCCTACGAGGATCGCATAATAGGCTAATCATCCACTCGGAAAGATGTCAACTAGAAGGGGACATGACACATTATTTGACTCTATAGCTCCACTTTATGAATGTATTTGTATATAATAATACTATGGGACCCATATAATATTTTTTATCTTACCCACCAACATAAATCCTCTATAAAATACCTCCAAAAACATGATTTTTCTAAGATTTGATTGTTATACCCTTTAAAACTACTAGAGATGAACCAGGTGACTCTTCATCTTCCCTTAACTTGTATGGATATGTAAGAGAGTGAAAAAACATTTCACACTTATATTCCCCTAAATATATTTTAATAACTCTTTTTTTTATGTTATCAAATGATGAATGGAAGTTATAAATATGACTCCAATGTTGAAAAAAAAAATTAACATGTTTGGAGGATGTGTACAAACATATACAACATAATGTCATTACAAAGGTGTTATATGACTTAAAATATACCTATATCCAAGGGAAAAAACTTCATATTTATTTTTAATAATAAGTGTCAACTCAAGATTTAAGTATAAAATTAGACTAAAGTAATGAAATACCTTAATCTTGTCAAAACTACCTTATTTTCTCCAAATTACTTGAAAACACAATGTGGTCAACTTACTAGTTTTGCTTATTTGACCAATTTGACCATCTTTAGACCGTGGTTCTCATAGAAGGGTCACTATTTTATCTCCTTGAGCATTATTCCTCCTTGACTTGATTTTATACTTAACATTAAATTTATCAAACTTACCTTAAATAATGTTAAACACATAATCAAGACCATAAAGAATGACCATTTGATGACAAGACAAAGTGACTTGACTCAGCTACCAACTAGACCATCCTATATGACCTTGTAAGATACCAATGAAGACACACTCTATATCATCCTAGGTCATTAATGTAACTAATACAAGACATCCATAATGGCTATAAATAAATTTAAGATCAAGTACATTAAAGTTTTGAATGATCCTCATTCATGTTAGCCAATTTTTAGATAACATCTTTGGTGACCTCTTGGGATTGCATACCTGATATGTACGTTAGCTTACTACCTTCACCAATACAATAAGACAAGAAGAAAACACACCAAAGTAAGACACACATAAAATAAAACAATAAGACAAAACACTATGTTACAAAGCACTTAGAGGTAAAAAAAGGCAATAATAAACTAATCTAACCTATATTAACCTACTCTAATAACTAGAGATAATGCTAAATAAAACCATTAACTCATAGTGTAAAGTATCTAACTTTATTAACTAAGCTCATGTGACTATAAAACCTTATGGTAGCCATAAGAGAATGGAAAAGAGGAAAGGGTATGCTAATCTTGACATCCTCTTTTTCTTCAAAATCAACCTTATACACCTCCTCCACCTTGATTGAAGCATAAGTGATTAGGGGTATATGCTAGGACTGATCTTGAACATGATTAGGCTCTTATTAATGTTCTAAAATGAACATACTAGGTAGTGGTTTATCCTTTTTAGCCTCCAAATAATCTAGATATTTTATAGGGCATGTCATTTTGATAATATGTAACTCACCAATCTTTTCTTCATAACCAACTTTCACATCTTCACAAGCTGATTGATCAAACTAAGAAAACCGATATGGATCTTGTGGTATACTTGTGGGGCTAGCTTCAAGAGGAAATTCATCTTGCTTCTTAAGAGTTTGAGGCTAATGGAGATATATTTCATATTCCAAGAGTGAAAAAAATTATCAAACTAATTGAGAGGTTGATAGCCCATCTTGAAGACACTAAAAAACTCATCATTAAGTGGAATTACCTCTTGGAATGTTAGAATTGGAGAACTAATTCTTTCTTGCATGTTGAATTTCTTTCTAAATCTACCTTCCTATATCTTTTCCATCTTACACTCTCCTTGTAGAAGAGTGAAACTCGATTCAATTACCTTGAACAAGTATTCAAACTTCTTTTCATTAGATTTCAAATTAATTATTTCCTCTTATGTTTCATTAAAATCCTCTTTATAGCAAGGGAGAGGTTCATAATCTTAAAGGAAACAAGGAAGTTCAAAGAAAAAAATTGCATTTTATTGGGTAAAAATTGTCTTTTATTGGGGCTACCAAATTTTGGTTTATTTGGAGAGATTACAACCTCAAATGCATATTCATTCTAACTATCTTGAACTAAAACCTCTAAATGCTTGGAATGCTCATCATGAGGTATTAGTTCACATTGGGAAAGACCATGTCTCTCATCTTCAAAGAATTATATGCTTCTTTCTTCACCAATAGGTGTTCCAATTATGGCCTATTCATCATATACACTTGAAGTATCCTCCCCATAACCTTTTTGAGGATCAATTATAATTGCTATTTGACCTTCTTCATTAGCTTCCAATATATCATTTTCATATTTAAGGATGGGCTACTCAAATTCACCAAAACAACTTTGGGATCTTGAGATCAATGAGCTTATCACTCTCCTCCTTCCATTAACTAATGAATCCCTCAACTCTTGATATGTTTTGATCTTAAACCTTATCAACAAGGACTTCCTACTTCATTTGAATGATCCCTTGAATTGAATTCCATGATGGGAAAGTTTTAGGTTCTTTGACTTTCTCAATAAGGAATTATTTCTTGATTTGTATTCCTTCTTGAATTTATCTTCATGATGGGAAGGTGTTAGGTTATTAAGGAGGGATGGGTGGAGTTTGAATAAGAAAATGTTCTTATTTGGTCTCAATTTCCCAATTTAATCTTATTTCTTTTTTTTATCCCATGACTTCACCACTTTATTCCAACTTGGAATCTTAAAGGACCCTTTGGGGGTCTCTTGAGGAGAAATAAAAGATTTTTGTGCCAAGATAGCCTCATTAGTTTACCTCCAAATGGAAATCAAACACTCCAATTCTAATTTATCTTGATCCTCAATCCTCTCAAAAAGAACTTCTTTCCTCTTTTAGATACTTTTTTGGATTGAACTCCATGATGGGAAGACTTGAGGAATGTGTGAAGGACTTGGGATGATTTTAAACTCACTTGAATAAGTCTTTTGAGAGAGAATGGATGGAAAAAAATAAGGTTGAGGTAGACTAGGAGAAGGCACATGAGGTTGATAGTAGTGAACTTATTTCCCCTCATGAACCACTGAGTTATCTTTTATGTGTTGAATTAGGCCATCTATGTCCAACATATCATTGGTTAGTCTTTTATGGTTCTCTCTCTCAATATCTACCCACTTACTATTAACCAACTATAATGAGTCTATATCATTATAAATGGGATGATTAGGGACACTTAGACCATATCCCTTTGTTTATAAAACTCTATCATATGTATTTCATAGCCTAAAAGAGTTTGTTTAAACCTTGAGATAGACTCATTGTAAATGTGACTTTGTTGACTAAGAGAAACATGGTCTTAACAAGGATGATTATAATAATGAATAGGATGCCAAGGAGGTTGAATTAGGGTGGGAGGTGTCATATAATACTAATAATAAAATTGGATAGATTGATGTGAAGGTTGACAAGCTTTATAGTATTGATGAAGATGGGAGGAAAGATGATAATCTTGATAACAAGGATAATATGGCTCAATATGGGGCTGATATAACTCATTATACTTCTAATAAGGATCAACATGATGTTGGTAAGTATTAAAAAACTATTGGTAAGGATCAACATAGGTTTGATGTGGTTCACCAACTTGAGTAAAATAAAAATCCACTACAAACCTAGCCTTGAAACCTCATTAGAAAGGTAAAATAGGAAGAGTAATTTCTTGAAATAGTACTTGGGCTACTAAAACTAGCTAAAAAAATTATATTATCCATTAGTTTTTATGTTCATGCCTCCAAATGCTGGTACATTGATGAGAAACACCAATAACTCTTCAATGGATGAAGTCTATTATCCCATCGAGTGTGTCAAAATTGTTTCAAACAAAAGTTGCACCCTTTAAGAGGTTGTTCAATCCTCCTCACTTAAGTGATAACATGGAGACACCTCTAGGTTTTGGGTGGCCTAATCAATGAGGTGAATCTCTAGATAGGGATATCTCCCTTGATGTTATCAAATTTAAACTACTACTAGATCTCCTACTTTCTAGGAAAAAGGAGAAAGAATTAAATGTAAAATAAACTAGGGAGGTGATGCACCAAATTAAAACCCTCCACTTGACTATATTTCACTAAGAACATAAATTAAGCCTAAATCTTATCAAACCACTCAACAAGGACATTCAAGCATGTGTATTTGAACATGGAGATCATAGATAATAGGTTGAATATAAGTACTAATCAAGATGCCTAAGCAAGACATTAATGATTAAAGTCCAATTCTAAACTATGCAAGGCTATCCAAACTCACCATGCGACCTAAAATAAGACAATCCATTTTCAAAAGAGTTATGAGAGGATAAATGAGAGAGAGTAAAGGCACTAATACTATAATTCATCAATAATCACACAAGTATACTAATTATAGGCATTTGAGAAGGTAAGAAATAACTTTATTCAACATTAAAAGGCATAGTACAAGTTTTCAATTTAGCAAGGATTCACCATACTTAGCCAAAGGATCTATTACAATTCCAAACTTAGTCAAATATATAGAATAATGTGAGAAGGAGAGAGAAGAGAGGTGTAGGATATGCATATGACAAGTTTCATCTCATGAGGAACAAGTTATAAGAAAGAAAACTTGTAAGCAGGCAGTTAAGAAGCTTAATATCAGCATGTGTATGCTTGATCTAATATTTTCCCTCACCAAGGGTGGCATGGAATGACTCTTCACCTTTTAGGATGACTCATCAACCTCATTCATGAAACTATCCATTATTTTTCTAGAAGTAGTTACAAATATTTGTCTTGACATGTGGCATTTGTTAGGAACATGTGTCATACCATTCTCTTTGCATTATTAGTGTATTAGTCATTATGGATGCATATGCTTTGTAAGGCATCCCTTCAATATATTTGAATTATCCCACATGCATGGGAAGTATTATTTGATAGAATAAAATTAGTATTTAATTAATTAGCATATTTTGATTATTCCACATGCATGGGAAGTATTAGTTGATAGAGTACAACTAGTATTTGAGGAATTATTGAGGCTCAATGAATGCATCGATGAATATTATTATATTAATCTTGCTCAAAAGATTTTTCCCCCTCGAAGTGGCCTATAATCAATATAACATATTTTAATTATTTTGAGTTATTTTTTCTATTCCATTTTTTTTTTAGTTCATAAATTTGTGCATCAGGTTCTTCACATCTGGTATCAAATCACTTTTTTCAGCCTATATCTAGATTTTGGGGATTTTTTCCCTTACAACAGTGGATTTTTAGGAGTTTTGCCATTTAAAAAACTATTTTTCACTGTATCTATTTTTACATCTTAATTTGTAGGTTTGGGTAAGGTTAAAATATCCCTCCACATGATTATGGGAAGTACTTGGGCATATATCCCTAAAACTCATTGTGTGGAATACCATAGGAACCCCAAGGTAGTTAGCCTATTGAGAGGACCTACTAATGAAAAGGGAAAAAACCCCATCTTGATTTACTAGTTCCCACCCATGAATTAAACCAATATTTTTCATTTAGGGGTAGATTTATGCCAAAACTTTTTGGAGAGAAGTACTCATTCAAACAATATTTGTGGCCAGAGATATTTATTAAAACTTTTAGGTAACTAAACAAACTTGGGGCCCATATCAAACATATTAATTTCTACAAATTATCAATAGAAGTAACTATACTTTAGCACAATGGTAATTAAGAACCTATCAAAAAACTTTTGATAAGAGTAACCAAGAAAAAATAGTTTCAAATTATCAGTAGAAGGAACTATAGTTAAGCACAGTGGTAACTACAAACCTGTCAACAAACTTTTGATAGGAGTAACCAAGCAAAACCAGTTTACCAAAATTTTCATTATATATATTCACCTCCATCTCTATTAATCCTTAGATGTTACTAGGACACCTAAAATTTAATTCTTCACCTTTTCTTCATTGAGGTCCCATCTCCCAATTCCACTTCCATTATCCATAAATCTCATTTTTTATTTTTTTGGGTTTTGCCATAACTTCTTCATTTTTTATCCTCTTGCTTCAAAAAAAATTCACAATGTTTCTTTCCCTTTTCTTCTCCTTTGTCCCTCTCAGAAAAATTTTATAATTTTTCCATTTTAATTCTAAAATTTCCCTTTCCCTCATCAATCATACCTAGACAGTGAAAAAAAATCGTAAACATATCTGTTGGCCAATTTTTTACCCACATACTAAACTTTTGCCTGGTTTAAAATTCTTAGCAGAGTTCATGTGAAGCAGTGGATCAAAAGGGGATTTCAAAGGGATCTTGGATTTCAAGGATCAAACATGAGTATAGAATAATAGACAGGCCTTAAAAAATCTAATAACCAACCCCTTTCTTGGGGTCAAGTCTTTAGGCTAAGTGTTCATTATTTTAGACAGATTCTTTCAGGCTTTTATTTTACTAAGCTAATTTATTTTAGACCTTCTTTTGGATAAGTGTTCCATTATTTCAGACAAATTTTCTAAGGCAAATATTCTAAAGGCATAATTTCTTTTAGACAAAATGTTTTAAATAAAATATGAGGATCAATTTCTTTTGGAGAAATTGTTCCATAAGAATTTCCCTGAAGACCTATTTCTTTCAAGAAATTTGTTAAAGCACTTCTTTCAAAGGGTATTTTGTCAATAAAAATTTTCAAAAACACTTTTCCTAAATTTCCTTTTCTTTATAAAGTGTCCCAAAATATTTCCCCAAGGTTCATTTCTTTCATGGAAAAAGTCCAAAGCAAAAGTCTTGAAAAGTCATTTTTCAAGGAAGTGGCCCAATGCAGAATTTTTGAAGGGTAAGTCTTCAACAAGGTGAACCAAATAGAGTTCACAAAGGGAAATTTTTCAAGAAAAATGTCATATAATTTTTATTTAAAATGTCTCTTTTACAGTAGAGTGTCCCAAACACTTTCTTCGAAGGGTACTTTTCTTTGCCAAAAGATCTAGAGTAATTTCCCCATAAGGTCTTTTTCCTTCAGGAAAGTGACCAAGACAAAATATCTGAAGGACACTTTTCAAAGTTCCAAATGTAATTTTTAAAGGGTAAAAGTGGGATATTAAAAAATTCCAAGACCCTATGGTATCTCAAGAGTTCTTGGTATGACTTATAAGTGCATAACATCCATCTAGTTTTTTATTACATTGACCTAGACATTTTGGGGCTAGTGACATAAATTTGGAGCAAGAAATTTATCAAGGCCATATCTCAAACATGTGGTAGTTTCAAGGGAAATTGGTCACATGGGTTTATTCATATTGGTCCCTAGTTTCTATTCACTAAGTTATAGATCCTTCATCGAAGCATAAATAAAGTTATACATGATCAAAGTTGGCTTCTCAGTTAGTTTTGCTAAGTTTTCCATCCTTAGCCAAATGAACTAGACCATTTCTAAGATGTCATGTAAAATTGAATAGACCAACCAAATTATGCATTTAATATCTTCACTCAGAGGTGTCACACAACTAGTGGATAATGCACAAATGTAGATCTACATGATAAGAGCATCCTCAGACATTTTTAGGCTTGCACAAGCTTTTTGGTTTGAGTTAGAAGCTTCTAAATTTAGACCTATGTAGTAAGATGTTTGCACTAACATCAAGTTTAAACTTGAAAAAAATGGATCATTTTGAGCTTAAATTTTACAATCATATGAACATTAATGATGATCATGAAAATGTCATTTCATGTCCTACAGACTATCTAATTTAAGATCATAAATTAGTTGTTAGTTTTCAAATAGTGGGTCTCAACAACATCAATTGTCCTCACTTGATCATACATCTCAATCCAAGTGTGAGATGGGTCAAAAAATTAGGGAGCTTGAGATGCCACCACATGATGTAATCATGTGAACTAATAGACTAATAATATGATCCTAATAATTAATGTGTGTTTAACACATGGTGTAAGCTTGACCAAGGTTAGCAATTCAAAGATAGATTTAAGGGCTTGTATTTTTTCATACTAGAAAATATAATAAATCAATATGATTCAAAGTGTCAATGAGCCTAGTCAATTTGTAACAACTAATTAAATGAAAGGCAAGCCTAGGGAGCTTCCATCAAAGGTCAACATGCTAATTCTTTGACTTGAGCTGGTAGAAATACATGAAATTGAGCTCAAATACGATCCAAGTTGGATGAGAATGCATAAACAAAGGACCAATAATTACCTTCAAGGATCTATATAGATAGATTAGGTGTTTTAGACCTAACATAGATCAAAGGTTAGCAATTTGGTGGCTATTTTAGACTAGGCATAGAGTATAATATAATACCTATATGGAATATAGGAAAACCAATAATATTAGATTATTTTTACTCTATAGTAGACCCAAGTCTAGTTCTCAAAGTAAGGAAAATTTATGAGTAATCAATGAAAGATCATCCTGAACCAAACTCCCAATGAATAACTACCTAAAGTAGACATAACCAAAGCTCAATCAGGTTCATAGATATGAAGATTTTGTCCTTATACATAAGTAGTCAAGTAGAGGATCGCTTGAAGAAAAAAGATAGAGATATGATTATCTTGTTCATGACGGATCATGTTTAATTTGGACCAAAAGATGATGTAGCATCCCTTGAAGTTGGTAGCTTATTAATTATTCTTGAATCATGTTCCTTCTTCTTTCTTCTCTCATTCTCCTATATTATCCCATTTTCTTCTCCTTTAAAAATGTTATCAGATTTTAAACTTTTTATCTTTCTTGGAGATAGGGATACTATTTGAGATACTGCAAAGTATGCCTAGCTTAATTAGGCTTGACCATGTCAAGCATTTGTAAGAACTAACTCTTTATGTAATATGAGACTTTCTTTACCTATCTCCTACCTTGGATCTAGTTTGGTGAGTTGTGCATGATAGCATTACATGAAGGAGAAACTTTCTCATACATTGTCATCATTTATAACCTTATTTACTGAGTTTTCAATGCTTTTTATAGGTCTAAATTAGTGTTCTACTCTAAACCTCTTCTATGAAATACTTATGAAAATTATCTTGATCTTAAGGTTATGTGATCTAGTATTATCTTTAGCATATCTATTGTGGGTTCAAGCTTGTGGGAGTTTCCCCTTAAAATTTGGTGCATCACCTAGTTAACTTTCTTAGGATCCCTTATTCTCTTTCTTATCATTTTCCCTATGAAGCATTATCTTAATATTAGTGTAGGTGAGCATCAAATACTAAGTTGGCCTACTTCATGGATTCAATCCCAACATAAGTTACCCATAGCTTGGGGTTGTCCTAATATTATAGATTAGTTGGAGAGAGCCTAAATAACTCTCTCCAAGGGTAAAAATTAATTCTATAATAGTACCTTTACACCTTCCACTTTTAGTCCAATTTAAAAAAGTGCCTTACTGACTATGTCTTAAAACTTATTTTTCTATCCCTTGTTAAAAAATCATTAGTTATAGTATTCATGCGTATAGGCACAAATATTATGGAGGAAGAACTTTCCACATTGAAAGCCCAGGTCATTAAATTAACTGACAAGATATAGGGACTGAATCAATAGATTAACCTTCTCATCAACAAGTTACAGAAGGAGTCTTCTTTAGAGAATAGTTTCTCTTTTCCCCACACATCATGTGCACCTAATTTGGACTTCCCATGGTTAAATAGTATATAGCCTACTAGATGGATATATTAAGTAGAAAATTTCCTTAACCCTCACAATACTTATTCTATCAACAAATCTCCAATTGCTTCCTTTCAATTGGAACAAGAATCACTTCAAAGGTACTATTGGTATCTCAAGTTAAATTATGAACCCAATTAGAAACCCTTTGCATCATTACTTCTAGGCACACATTTGGTCTTTCAACATTTAAGGAATTTATAGGATCTCTCACCAAACTCTGCTAGACAAGCACCTTTTTTATTATCAAACTCAAATTGAGAACATGTCTAATCACACTGAAGGGTTATTAAATGACTTCTTCAAGCATTGTTATATTAGTGGCCTTAAAGAGCCAATATGTTCAAAGGTGAAAATTTTTCATCTAACTAAATTGATGGCCACCTTGGGTTTAGCTAAGCTATTAGAAGATAAACTCTTATCACATCATCAACTTCCCACTTTTCCATCCATAAAGAACACAACAAACCAGTGGCCAACCACAACCACATCAATCAAACACCTTACTGAGTCAAAGATGTTGGATCATAAGGAGAAAGGATTATGTTATAATTATGATGAAAAATGGGTTAAGGGTCACTGGTGCATCACATAAAATCTTTACTTGATAGATTTGGAATCACTACTACAGCAAGACAACAAACTCAATATCTAAGAATTTTAGGATGCTCAATCAAAACAAAACCCCTCCAATGAGTCCATGGATTATGAAACCCAACTTAAGATATCTCTCCATGCACTCATAGGTGTGACCACCCATCAAAACATGAAGTTTAAGGGGTTATTTAAAAATATTCCTCTCATAATATTCATTAACTCTGGCAATACGTATAATTTCATTGATCCCCACATTGTTAAGCATGTAGATTGATTTATACACCCTTGTTCCAGATTCGAAGTCATGATTTCTAATGACAAAACATTGCTATATAAAGGGAAGTGTCAAAATGTGCATATTAGGTGATTAATCTCTTCACTCAAATATTCCCATACCCTTAGGAGGGATGTGATTTGGTCCTAGGGACACAGTGGCTCCACACATTGGGACCTATTATATGGAATTCTCTAAGATTTGGATGAAATTCACCAATAAAGACCATAAGCACACCTTAAGAGGGTTATTTCCTATATCCACTAACATTATCATTTCCCATTGCATGGAAAAGCTTTTGAATAAAGGCTCACATGGTTTCATTACCCAGTTGTACTCCATCCAACTCTAATTCCTTGCTTTTACTAACTACCCTACTAATTTATAATCCATCCTTGACAATCATGCAACCATATTTCTATAACTAATGGGTTTTCCCCCTTCACATCTTGAATATCATCACATCTCACTCCTTTTAAGAATTATCCCACCTAACATCTAGACGTATTGTTATCCCTAAAAATTAATATTAAATAACTAGTATAGGAATGCCTCAAGTTTAGAGTTATTCACCCAACTACCATCCCATACTCCTCCCTGGTACTTCTTATCCACAAAAAATATGGGTCATGGTACCTTTGAATTTAATTCCATGCCCTTAACCACCTCACTATCAAATACAATTTTCCAATTCTTGTCATTGATGAGCTTCTTCATGAGCTCCATGGGGTAAAAATTTTCTCCAAATTGGATCTTCATTCTAGCTATCATTAAATCTATGTGCATGTTGATGGCATTCCAAATACAACTTTATACACTCATGAGGGTCATTATGAATTCTTGGCCATGCCATTTGGACTTACAAATTCCCCTTCAACATTTTAGGCCCTAATGACTAAAATATTTCAGCCTTTCCTCCATCAATTTATTTTGGTTTTATTTGATGATATTTTGATCTACAGCCACACATGGGATGAACATCTTCAATATCTTAATAAGGCATTACGACTTGTATCAAATAATAAATTATGTGCCTAGTAGTCCAAGTGTTCCTTCAGTCAAGAAGAATTTGAATATCTAGGGCACATTATTTCAACTGATGGGGTCCACATGGACCTAGATAAAATTAGTGTCATGCAACATTAACCTCGACCAATGACCCTCAAGATCCTTCATTTATTCCTGAGACTTAAAAGATACTACCATAAGTTCATCAAGGATTATGGAAAGATAGTGGCTCATTTGACTTCCTTATTAAATAAGGACGCATTCACATGGGATGCCACAACTAACTAGGCATTTGTGGTACTCGAACAAGCTATGTGTAGCACAGTAGTTTTGGCCATGCCAAAATTCACCAAAAATTTCACCATCAAAAGTGATGTATGTGTAAATGGACTCAATTTTATTTTTCTCCAATAAGGTCATCCCATTAATTTCACTAGCAAATCCCTTTTTAGACAAAATTGGGCTTTCTCTACCTATGAAAAATAAATGATGGCCATTATACATGCAATACAAAAATGGCAGCCATACTTACTTTGGAATCATTTTTGCATTAAAACTAATCACCAAAGTTTGAAATACTTCTTAGAATAATAGGTCTCATCCTAAACACAATATAAATGTGTCAGTAGTAATGGTAGATGATCTCTCCTACATGTTCAAGGACCAGACTTCCCTTTCTACCATCTCCATGCCCATTCCAAATTGGTTAAAATATATACACCAAGGGTATGCACATGATCTTTCTTTACACAAACTCATTCAATAATTGACTAGTAACCCCTCTGTAATACCATGTTATTCATGGGATGGTGATTCTCTATGTTACAAGGGTCTTTTGATACCTCCCAATATCACAAACCTTCATCAAGATGTTTTCTATAAAATCCATGCTTCTCCATCAGTAGGGCACTTAGGATTTCTAAAAATTTATGAGCGAGCACATCAAAAAAAATTATGGAAGGGGATGAATTGGTAAATTAATTAGATGGTGGTTGAATGTGATACCTTCCAATGTAATAAAGTTGAAACCATAATTATTCTTAGTTTGCTCTAACCTTTGACTATCCCTAATAAGATCTAGACTAATATTTATATGGATTTCATTGAAGATTTCCCTAAATTTGGTGGTAAAATAGTGATCCTAGTCGTGGTTAACCACCTCTTTAAATATAGTCATTTTTGTGATGTCATCCACCCTTAAATAGCCTCCATGGTTGCATAAGTTTTCTTACGTCATATTTTTCATCTTCATGGCATCCCTTATTTAATTGACTCTAATCATGATGTAACTTTCACTAGCCATTTTTAGAAAGAGTTATTCCAATGTATAGGTACACAACTAAAGATGATTGTTAGAAGAGGTTATGATAAGGACAAGGATAACTAAGTTTTTATAGTTTTTGTAGGGAAGAGGAGTGAATTAATGGTTAACAGAAGCACAACAAAGATAAATGATGTGGGCTCACAAGGAGCCAAATTAACCAAAGAGTTATTTTAGAGGTACATAACATTAATAATACTTTTGAGATAGATTAAACCTTAGTAGTAAACATGATAATACAAAATAAAGATAAACACAAGAAATTCCATAGGTAACAATGAGCCAGATAGCATAAATTGATCTCAGTAAAAGGGTCATCAATCTTCTTCATACAAGCATACATATTTATAATCATTCCATATCTTGACTATTCATATTATTTTTCATAAATTAGTGCCAAAATGAGGGGAATGTTTATTTTATATCTTTTCTCAAGCTAAGAGGATAGGAAAAAATACACAAGCTAACAATTATATATACAACGCATGATTATCCAAAGGAATATCATGCACATCTTTCTTATTCATTTTTATTCTCCTAACACTTTACTGAACTTAAAATGTTGTCTTGTCCTAAGAGGTTCATCTATTTATATGCTGAGGGTAGAATCTTGAAATTTTGGGTAGACTAGCAAGAGTCATAGTAATCGCTCAAGGTGTTATTTCTGGTTTTCACCTCTTTCACACTACTTAGCCACCCTTTCAAGTTTTCAACTAAGCAATGTGCCAACCTACCAACTTTTAAAGTTTTCAATAGGTTAGTGTAAATAGGTGCCTACACTTTATGGTTTTTTAACCATCCTAGTATTTCTTGTCTCACTAATCATCCCCAATATAAAAATTGTTCATAATTGTACAAAATTTTCTTTCAAAAACTTGTGCAGTGCACAATACTCAACTGGTAGGTGGAAGTGTATCTAAAGAAGAAGGCTAGACATCAAAATATTTGACCACTGCTTGAGTAGCCATGTGTTGTGTCATTTCTTGTTGGATTTAGAAGGGTGGCATGTATATAGGAATATTGAGCATCAGAGTCACCTCACTATAGAATGGAGCCAAGTCAATATTGAATGCATCCCAATCTAGAATGACTTCCTAGACCATGTGAATCACAAGATGTGAATTGGTGCATAATTCCCAATGAGTTCCTTCAAGTCCTCATTTTATAAAACACTTAGGCCAGCCCTTATTTGAGTGACCTTCACATGGATCTCCTTACTCAACTATTTTAGCTTTTTTGCATGTCTCTCTACCTATTCCCCTATAAATGCACTACATCACAGGTCCTGTTGCCAACTTAGAATTTGATCATGCACATTATCTTAAAGTATTGAATGGTTTTTGGAGAGTAGTTTCATTTTCATAAATCAATGCAATTGAGGTATTTATGGTTGTGTGGGTTATGATGGCTATGTTTAAGTCTACACTGGAGCTAGATAGGGAATTATCAAACTATTACTTCCAATATAAAAGACTATGTGTGAGTTTGTGTTCTTAAAGGTTTGTGATGTCTAGCATACCTTGGTACTCCTCTAGTAGAGTAATCAATCTTGTGGTATCATTTTTCACACTATAATCCAGGCTACCAAATGCATTCAATTGCTGTCACACATAAATCATTATAAAGATACATTATAAAGGCCAGTAGCCTGTTGTGATATAACATGACTTTTTTGACAAACACTTGGGAGGATAAAGATATATAATCATAGTCAATTAAATTTTTTGCTTCATGTATCTATGCCCTTAGTTCTATGTTCTCAACCTTTGCTTGATCCCACTTATTTTCCAATAAGGTTGTCTTCTGCACAATGGATTCTTGTAATGTTGTGGCTCCCTCTAATTTTTTCTTCAAGGGAAAATGAGAGACATCTAAAGATGTCTCCTGCCTAACCAGAAGAGAAGCCAAATTTCTCATCGTCACTATAGGATCCTATGATGGCATGGTATCTAGTATAAGGGAAAAGGTGGTACATTGAACAGTGATTATTGGGACATCCCAAAGTTAAACACCTTCTAGTGAAAGTTACGGTAACTAAGTTTGTGCCTATGTCATAATTGGTACTTACTATTGCATTGTGTCCTCTATTTCCATCTTAGCTTATTATGTAGCATCCTGAACCATCTTCTATTTCACCTCTTCCTCCTATTTATTCTAGTGCTCTTTTTCCTCCTTTTTCTCCTCCTCTTATTGTTTTTTCTTCTTTTCTTCCTCTTCTCTTTTCTTGTTCCCTTCCTCTTTCTTGATATTTTATTCATCTTATTTCCTTTTTTATCTTCAATTTACTCTTTCTATTTCTTCTTCCTCTCATATTCTTCTTCCTTCTACTTATTTTTATTATTTTTCCTTCTTCCTTTGTTCCTCTTCTTCTTTCTTCCTCTATTCTTGCTCTTGCATAGCATGGGCCTGTGCCTAAGCTTGTGTTTGTGCCTATGATTTTTGTTTCCATATGACTTCATCATGTTCTTCCTTATTTTTGATATCTTATTTTGCCTATTACTACACTTGAGTTGTTGAATCTTATTTCCATTTTTCCTCTTCTTATTTTTCCTTCTCCTCTTGTGCTTATTGTTATGTGGTGGCTATTGTTTGACCATATCTTATGACTTTTGTATATCTACCTCTGCATCCTTGGATATTTTGTAGGTCTCTATTTATTCAACTTGATGTGTTACCAACTAGTGCTTCTCTTCTTCTTTCTTTCTCTTACTCTCTTCCTTTATGCACCTATGTTTAGATGCACATGCCACTTCTTCTCTTGTAGCCTATTGTTCTTCTACTAAAATCTATTATGTTTCACTTTCTTCAACCTTTTGTACCTATAGTGATGGTGGGGAGTCTTCAAGGTGAACCTTTGAGTTAGGTAATGATTGCTTCCTTCTTCTTATGGTGACCAATCTATACCATGGTTATGGTGCAGAAATCTATGTAGTAGGTTATGTTTCTTATTTAGTAGTGGATTGGCCAAATGTTCATTCCTATAAAGTATAAGAGACACTCATCTCTTGTTATGTTATAATATTTCACACAATCAATTCTAGTGGGATTTTTTGTAGGGGTAAAAAAATGACATTAAGTGCATATGTAGGGTTAGATTGGGTCTACAAGAAGTTCATTCTATGTCAAAGTTGTTCCTCCTCTTCTTTGCATGTATCCATAAATATGGATGGTGGGTAAGCTAGAAGTTCCACCCATAAGTTTGGTGGTACCTACTTCCAAATTTTTACCATGAGCACTACTTTATAGAATAATAACTCCTTTTCTTCTTCCTTGTCATAATAGTCCCTAGCCATGTTTGCTAACATGAATTGTTAGACCTCTTATGTATCAGTTACCATCTCCATGAGATCACAAGACCAAATAGTTTATGGAACCTTTGGATCATATTTCCATGGTGTGTTGCATATTATGTGCTTTTGAGGAGGTGACACCATATGAGGGTCTACTTTATACTTATCTATTTTTGTGAACTAGATGTTGGTTGTAAAGTTTGCACCACATGAATTTCTATGCATAGTGGTATGGATTGTAGTGGAGTTGATCACCTTGTGGCATGATATTTTTATCTAACCACCTTATATTATGACATCTTCATTGTGATTAAAAATGGGAGTGTTTTGAAGGGTGAGCATGGTAGCTTATATATAATAATGAAAACTCCCTTCAGTAGCAGCATCACATTAGCATAATATTTGAGATACTAGAGAACGTCTAGTGGGACTCGAGGGTGTGTTCTAATGAGATCCAAACATTCCTCCCATGATTTTTGAACTTCCCCTCATGTATAATGTCTCCCTATTCTAATGTCCATATGAGGTTATAGAATTAATGCACTGACCAATAATTTGTATCTAGATGTACTTCACCCTTAGGTGGCTTCCACTATGTGAGTCAAAGGAGAAGGATGAGAAATTTATATTGGAAGGTATACTTTAGAATACCAAATCACTTTTCAATGTTTTTGATAAAATCTTTTATAAAATACTCAAGCTATTTGAATTACTTGTCTCGATGAATCATCCAATGCACAATATCCACAACTTCCTTAGGTATTTATTTGGAAGATTTATTTGTTTTCCAAAAACATTAGGTGATGGATTAGACCAAAATGTGCATAGGTTCATCTAGTATCTCATCAATGAGGATCCCTTTGTTTTATCACATATAATATTCATGGACTTTTGGGAAAATAGGAGGTGTTGGCCAACAAGGAATCTCTACATGTAGGCATGCTAAGATCTTGGGCCATGGCTTATGTGTTGATGACAATCATCTCATTTGGCCCCAGTTATATCAATCCCTCATTATAACATCCAAGAAATACTTGAACAATTTCACCCATGTTGCCAAAGGTTAGAATTTGGAGAAAGCACTCAACATCTATATTTTAGAATCTATGGGGAACTAAGATGGAAAGTGGCTACGTAACATCTATAGGGTTTGATTGGAATATATTTTGTTCACCTTCACACAAATATTTAAAAGGCTCTTGATCAATGTATTTTGTCTGCCAAAGTACCATGTCAATGTCCATGGCTTCCTTTTGTGCTTTTGAGATAGGTCAAATCAATGGCATAATATCCATGGTGGTGTGAGAATATTTTCAATTACTTTTGAATGCTTTGGGAAATAGAATCAGTTCATCTCTTGATAGTTTTATCTCTCAAAAATATGCTAGGTATGAAATGTGACTATGGAGTTTGAAACTTAGCATTTATAGATTTTATGCCTTTTAGCTTCCATGTCGAGGCCATACCTGGTTGTCCACTCATCTTGAATGAAATGGTGTATGTGGCAGATAAATTTTCAATTCAGATATTAAAGTAGTTAGACATTGGTTCATATGTGGATTTATGCCATTCTGCCCATAGGTGTTTGTATAGGGGTATAAGCTACTGATGTTGACTAGCCACTTATTTGTGTAATATTTCATCTATCAACCTTTGGATTTTATATTTATTTCTAGTGGATGACCATTACATATAGGATATCTTGCTGGTGTGACATTATAGCTTCTTTCTTAGACTTAATATTTTTTTATCACTCTTCATTGACTTCTCTAACTATACACATGGCTTTTCCTATGCACTCCTAGTACATGTAATTATTGGTTTATGTTCATAAATTTCATTAACTGAGATCATTTACAAACAAACAAAAAATAAAAACATAGAAAACTTAACAAAATAGGGGAAATCCTAATCTACATGGTGTTATTCAATACCCACTCAGTTTGTGGAATGAGATAAATAGCTATTAGCATTAGGGTTTAAGCCTATGGCCATTTACTTACCCTAGAAATATGGTTCCCTATAAATCTCTTAAAACTACCATTCTTTACTATGTAAAATCATTAATAATGAAAGGTCCTTTCCATCTTATTTGCAATTTTCTTGGGAATGCTCTAAACTGGATATCATATAACAAAAATGGCTTCTCCTTATGGAATTCCTTGTGATGTAAGTTTTGATTATGTCATACTTTTTGACTTTATTTATGTATTTCTTGTGTCCATGCTTATCTTCTTTTGAACTCATCTATTTTATTCAATTCTAAGAGTTTATTGTTAAGATATTCTTGTTCTCCTAGGTGCATAACCATAGCGATGCATAGGATGGGTACTAAATACTCCATTAACATGACTGCTTCTAGACCATACACCAACTAAAATGGTGTAAATCCTATAGCCCTTTTATAATTTGTATGATATGCCCATAAAATTGTAAGAATGTGATCTTCCTAATCATCTTGCTTAACATCACATACTTCTGTGAGAATTTTCCCTAGTACTTTATTTGAAGCTTTAGCCTAGCCATTCACCTGTGGATGATAGGCAGTGCTTTTATGATGCACAATCATGAACTCTTCCATCAAAGATTTTATAGTATTATTGAGTAGTGTATTCCTCTATCACTGGCTAGTTTGATCAAACATATAAACTTCATTAGTATTTTTTCATACAAAAACTTTACTAAATCCTTTACACCATAGCTAGGTGTGGTAATAGATTCAACCCACTTAGTGAAATAATCAATCATAGTAATATTATACTTGGCCTTATTTCACTTGCTTGGAGGGTTGATTTGTCCTACAAAGTCAATACCCCACTGTTCAAATGATTGCTATGTTAAGAGGGATTTTAATGGCATCTCATCTTTTTGGAGGGGTTTTCTCATACATTGGTAGACATTGCAATGTTGTGTAACTCTAGTGAATTCTAAGACAAATTTAGCTACCATAGTCTACTCTATAGAATATTTCTTGTTTTAGCCTCTCTTGAAAAATGTCCTCCTATGAATCATTGATGATCTTCCTCTAAGAGTTGAGGGTGTTCATGTTTTAGGATAACCCTACATAGGATTTCATATTTCCCCAAGTGATATAGAAATCCTTTAATGATAGTGTATGATAGTGCTCTGGTCACAAACTACTTTTTGTGCCATTCTTGAAAGTGTACAGGGAAGATTCCTTTCTCAAATAAGTTAGAAATAGCCTCAAATTGTTTAAGAATTATAGTGACATAGAAGAGGTACACATCAGGTGAGTCTTTTTATAGTTATTTTGGCTCTTTACTATTTAGAATTCAATTGAGGTGGTCAAGCCCCATATTTTCTCTACCTGGTTTTACATTTAATCACAATTGAAATTCTTGAAATAACTTTAGCCAATGATATATTCATCCTCCTAACATTAGTTTATTGACCACATAGCATAGATATTGATGGTCTATGAAAACTTTAAATAGTGTCTCCAAAAGATAGCGCTACAATTTTTTTAGTGTGAACATAATGGCCAATACTTCTCACTTCTTGGTTGTATAATTTTTCTCTCCATCAGACAATTTTTGGCTAGCAAAGTGAATGGGATGGTCAAGTGTACCATCTCTAGGTTATGTAATTATTGCACCAACTATGATGCTTAAAGCATCTACATGTACATGAAATAAATTAGTCTAATCTAGTTGAATGAGTATAGGCATAGTGACCAGTCTCTATTTGAGCTCAATGAAATCTACTTGGCATTCAGATGTCCATATAAGCTTAGCATTCTTGTGTAGTAAAGTTTCCAGTGGAGATGATATTATTGCATAGCCTTTGATAAAAAAAATTTAGTATCTTATATATATGAGAAAGGAATGTACTTTATTGAAACTAACAAAGGGTGGCATACTTATGATTACTACAATTTTACCCTGATCCACCAAAATGCCATTAGTGTAAACAACATGTCCAATTAAAACACCAAAATATGTAAAGAATAGACATTTTTTCAAATTTAAAACGATGCATAAAGCTTGATATTATTCTAATATCAAATTTAACTTGGATAAATGCTCTTTAAATAGGGAGAAGACTACCCAATCATATAAATAAAATTATAAGAAATCATGGATGAAATATTTAAATGTTGTTACTACTACATGCAAAAATACCATAGGTGCATTCTTTATCCCAAATTACATGACTTTGTATGCAAAATAACCCCACTCTATTGTAAAAGTCATTTTAGATCTATCCTCTTCTATGATCAAAATCTGATGGTATCCACTGAACCCATTTGTAAAGGAATATACTTCATGTCCTACAATAGACTCCAAATTTTCATCTATAAATGGTATAAGTAATGGATCATCTATGCATGCATAGTTAAGAATGTGGTAGTCTCCACATACCTATATTTTTCCTATTTTCTTGGCTTGTACTACCATTGGGCTTACCCAGTCAATTTTTTCTACTAGATAAATTATCTCTACATCCTGTATCCTATCCAGTTCTACTTTTACTTTTAGTTTCATATTGGGGTTGAGTTTGTATGATCAATTCTTAATTATATGTACAACTCTTTTAATTTAATGTGCATCTCACCAAGAGATGGGTCAATCCCTTATACCTCTAAAAACTTAGTGGGGAATACATATTAGTATTCCCTCAAAAGTTGTAGGGCTTTTGAAATCTCAATCTCTATCCAATGGTCACCTTTACTTGCCAATTTTGGAAGCTCCTATGTTCCAATATTAGCAATGTTTTTCTTGAGAGGATATTGATATATGTTGTGTTTTTCATCATCTACTAATTCTTGGATCTTTATTTTCCCTTCTTTCTCTAGGATATGGATGCTACATAGCTTATCTTATTTAGTTAGCACTATGTTATTGTCCTTAAGTGGTTATATAGGCTACTTAGATCTAAATAAATCATTCAAATCTAAATCTAAATTAGAATCAAAGTCTCCATCATCATTTGCCTCATCCTAAATTCACTGGCAAGATTGCATCAAGGCTTATTCTTTAGTCCTAGTAGATTTATACCTTTGGAGTGCATAATTAAGATTAGAAGCTACATTTTTCTATTTAGTTGATTATGTTATGGTGTTCATGTCTTCCACACACCCATGGCATATAAATTAATTGAGTTTTTAAAGTATGTTATGGACTAACATATTTTCATCTTCAAAAATAAAAGTTTGTATGAAGTCACTCTACACATGTGCCTAATGTTTGGTTTATCTCCTACATTAATGGGTATGTACCATGATATTAGTAGTGGAGTAAGCGTGTAGTGAAAAATATGATCCAAATACTTAGGTGTCACATGTTTTACATTTCAAACTTCAACACATTTATGTACATGAATTTTAGGGCATTCTCCTTCTTGAAAAAATGGCCATTTAGTGCAAATGAATTATGGGAGCTAAAATATACTAATCATGAGTTCATAGGCATCATCCCACTCTAGATGATTATCCTAATTATTTTCCCATCACGTTATAGTAACTCCCTTCAAAGCATAGTTTAGAGCGCTAACCCGTTGATTGATAGTTAAAATATGGACTTATAGTCATAGAATAAAATCATTGATGTCCTTCATTACATAATATATAGGTAGTTGATGTTTTTGCACAAATACCATCCTTATGGGCCTAAGTTCATGGTCATCATAGGCCTAGTTAAGGAGATGCATATCTAAATCACCACTGATTAAAAAAGCTACTTCCCAAGGCACTATGCCTTCCCTTGTTGGTTCTATGTAATCAAATTCTAAGTGAGTAGGTGATTTTACAAACATGGAGGCATAGTATTCACTGATGAACTAATTTAAAATTGGTTATATAGCTTATTTTTCTAGTCTCCATTGTTATATTATGTCTAATTATTGGGTAAGCATCGATTGCACTTGAGGTTTAGATTATTGGTATATGAAGTTGCATTGCATTACATGCATAGAATTAGGATTCTCCTCTATATTGACCTTCATCTATCTAGTTTCTTATAGAACATGTGAAGATTCTAGTTTAATAATAATTATATATAGTTTGTGTGCTTTATTGAGGGGAATGACCACAAACTTATCTCCTTGATTTTCCTCAAGTTGGTTGAGTACTATATTGATAGTCATCTGACCATCATATGCCCATTTTTTCCTATCAGGGAAGGATAGTGCATTATCACAATGTTCATGTCTATGAACTAAAGTCTCCTTGTAGAGATAAATCTATAAATTTTATTTCAATATCCTCTAATTGGCCAATAGGCTCAACTTTCCCATAGTTAGCCAAGATCAGAGTTACTAGGCTATTACTGAGGGCTGGTTATCCAATAGCTTCCCATGTGGATATGGGAATCATATTTAATATGCTACCAAAATCAAAGACAACATTTTGGATTTTGTATCCTACAACTTCAATATCAATCTATGCATCCACATCCCATGGTTTCTTTGTCTTGACATACCAGACTAATTTTTCTATCTTTTATTATCCACACTATGCACATTCCAAAATATTATGTAGTATTTTCATAATGTTATGCAATATGTCTTCATTTCATAGAGTACTTAGGAGTTTTATTAAATCTATTAGTGTAGTGACAACTCCATCTTGTCATATGATGTGTATAATTTGATCATACATTTTCACATCAATGGCTACAACATCACCACTAGTAGTTTCTTGTTGTTGAATGTTTTTAACAACTATGAAATTTCATTCATAAGACTCTTTTGTATGGTTAGATCTAGGTATTTTCCTTGCCTAACCTTTCTAATACCCTAATCTTGAGGCATCTCAAGTGGAAGAAGTCCTTTTTCTACATGTTTTTTCCATGTCATAGTGTTTATAAAGGCATTTTCTTTAGGTTTCACACTTACCATGTTTACATTTTGGATAGCTTTGTCCTTCCTCTATTTTTCTAAAATAGGACAATCTTATATATCATGTTGATCAAAGACTCTACAGTATACACAATATAATTATCTCTACATATTCATTGAGTAGTTTATTTAAACATGATTATACTCTCCACATAAGTAGAATTATAGAGGAGGATGCTAATAGTTGTTTCCTCAGCCACCTTGGTATCCTTCTCTATATCTACCATGGCATCCTCCCTTATTAGATTGATATCCTCCTTATTATCCTCCTTATAGTTGTGAAAAATTCCACTACTGATACTACTGATTATTATCTCCCACATTGAACTGATGTTGCACAACTAGAAGATTCCAATTTGAGTGTTGTAATTTCATTATGGGTGAACTCCAAGATGTTGGGTATTGATATTGAGGGGATGGTGGTTTCCAACTTAGAAGATAAGGATTCCATCTAGCCAAATCATGAGGCTAGTATTATGGTGAACTCAGAATTAATTATGGACTCATTTGGTTCATACAATTCTTATCAAGCTCCAGGGCTAGAATTATTTGTATTCTAAGGAAATTTGATACGCTATGATAGCAAACACATTTTTAGAGATTCCTTTTTTAAATTCCTCTAGAGCTCTATAATTCTTCTCATCATGGTTAATTGATTTTCAAAAGTTATAGTATACATTTTGAGGCATTTTGATATATTTTTGTATTATATTTCATTATGTCATGGCATGCCCTACTTCTTTTTAAAGTTTAAACAATTCCATCTTTATTTTAGGGAAATCATTCCATTGGTATCCTAGTTTTCTGCACTCTATGCACCATAGGTTCAATTTAGGATTTTCTATTTTGTGATACTGATCCATAATTTTCATGAAATCTTGTAATGTATTTTCAAATTTGGAATTAGCTATAAGAGTTTCACCATTGTCTTCAATTTTTTCAACATGCATTACACTAGCACTAGCATCTACTTTTGTCTCATATTGAGTTTGCACAGTGGCAAATCAAATCCTACCTCGTAATCCTTTAACAAACCATGATACTTTGTCTTTATATGTTAAATTGAACTCTAATTTGTTTATTACATCTAAAAATCTACAATCATAGTTATAGACTAACTCTCCAGACTTCTGCCTGATCTCCTTCAAGTCTTGTACTGTCTAGCTAGCGCATTTCTTAATCTTAAATTCTATAATTACCCAATCTTAGACATCTTTTATACTTGCATTTTGGAGATCTATTTTGTCTATGAATTTTACTGCTCTCCCATCTAACTCCCCTACTAATTCACATTTTTATAAGTTCTCATCAATGAGGCCCTTAACTTGCCACTTCATTTTGCAAGTTAATAGGCATTGTTCAGGGTTCATAGAACCATCATAAATGGTTAGATTTAAGAATCCTCTTGACTAGTTCAACATAGTGGCTAGTATAGATGGATTCTTATACGTATCTATTATTTGAGGTAACTATGGCCTAGATGTTCTTGCCTACGTACTTCTCTATGCACTAAATAAATTTTCATGTGCACTCTACTTGATTGCACTTCCTTACTGTTGTTGTTCAACTTCACCTATTCTTATATACTTTAAAGCCTTCCTTATTTAATTTTTTTGGATGTCTATTCCCTAATGGTTCACATTCTCTAAAAATGATTTTTTCTAACTCTTCTCTCATTACTCAACTGGCTAAAAACTTCTACTAGGATATATAAGATTGGGTTGTAAGAATACGTACACTTTTGGTGAATAATCCTTTCCAATGACTTATTTCTCTACTTTTCTTGAGCCTATAATTAACCTATGACCAAGTTATATATTTTTTTTTAATTATTCCTCTTTTATCAGTACCATTTTCTATATTTGTGCACTACTTCTATCTTTCATTTGTTCTACTCCTAAACTGTTCTCATCTTCTTTACACATCTCTTCTTCTACTCATTATTCATCTTCTCACTCTTTTTATTTGGCATCCATAATCATTATCTTTATTTGACCTTTACTCATAATCCTAATCATATCTTTTATGCATTAATTCATCATCTACTCTACTAATATTCTTACTTTTATTTGTAGTTACTTAGGTATCCATCTATTTATTGCATCTACTCTATTATTTCAATTCCCTTTCTGAATCTAGATTTTTCTTATAAATTTTTTCCCTCATATATCCATTATGGATTTAGTCTCAATCTTGAGTCACTCATTTATCCATTAGTCACCATCATGTACACACATCCCCATATACTTGAAGTGACTACTCCATACTGGTAGGGATAGGCACTATGGCCTTTTCCATCACCAACATTTTCAATAGAAGAGATAATCACCATAAAAATTTCCCTCTTATTATTTGGAAAAATTGGTCCTATGTAGCCTTAAATGATATATAGATTTGTATTGTTAACTTAGTAGTGTATCCATCTATAGTGGTTTCAACCCATCTATCACTCTTGTCCAAGTAGTTTCTAATTTCACTAATTGGTCTATATTTTCTTCAATCTAAATAAGGGTTTCTCTCACTCTGGGATGGAAGCATTAGTACTCAATTCTTGTCAACTAATTAGACATCAATTCAGGTATCTCTCATTAAAAAATCTAATATGTTTTATCATATATATATATTCCTAAATGATTTCACTCATAATGAGGCTCATCCTTTTGGATTCTTCTTCTATGAAGTGCCATATTTTTTGGTCTAACCAGGTTTCAATATCTCATTATCCTAGTAACCATCTTAACATAGTTCTCCCTAGAAGGATCAAGTCTACACTCACTACACCATTGTTATCAGAGGTTCTTATTTCAATAGAACATGCTAAGGATGAGAATAACTAAGTTTTTGTAGTTTACATAGGGAAGAGTAGTGAATTACTAGTTAATACAAGTATAATAGAGATAAATTATGTGTGCTCACATGGAACCAAATTAAACAAAGAGTTATTTAGAGGTACATAACATTTAGACTACTTTTGAGATAGATTAAACCTTAGCATTAAACATGATAATACAAAACAAGGATAAACATAATAAAATCAAGAGGTAACCATGAACTAGATAGCATATATTGATCTCAGTAAAAGGGTCATCAATCTTCTTCATAAAAGCATACATATTTATAGTCATTCCAGTTCCTAACTATTCATATTCTTCGTCATACATTGGTGCCAAAATGAGAGGAATGCTCATTTTCTATCCTTTCATAAGTCAAGAAGATAGGATAAATACATAAGTTGATAATTATATATACAACAAATGAATATCCAAAGGAATATCCCACACAACTATCTTATCCAATTTTCTTCTCCCAAAAATGAGTTTCAGGTATCATCCCTAAATCAATGGCCAAACAAAAATCATTATTAAATGATTGGAAACATTCCTTCATTACTTTAAATCATAATAATATCACCAATGGGTAAAGTGGCTCCTCCTTATATAATGGTAGAACAATACCTCATACCACATTGTTATTAAAATGACTCTATATGAAGTAATTTATGGTCAAGCACCCCTAATACTACTCCCATATACACTTGGTAGTTCCCTAATTCAGGAAGTTAATGATACTCTTCACCATTGAGATTAGATTTTCAACATCCTACAATATAATCTCCATCTAACATAGAACTGATTGAAGTAGCAGGAAGATCAACACTGCTCTAAGCACACCTTTAAACCTAGTGATATGGTTTTTATTCATACATAGTTGTACAAGTAATCATCTATAACACTAAAATGGTGTCATAAGATTTCCCTAAAGTTTTATGGGTCATATAAGGTTCTCCAATAGATTGGGTCTATTGCTTATAAGTTGGAGCTTCCACCTTCTTCTCAAATTCACCCAGCTTTTCATGTCTCCTATTCAAATAAATTTATTAGACCTACCATTAGAGTGTAGACAATTTTACCTAAACTTGATAATGAAGGCTCCATCCTTCTCAAAATGGAAGCTATCTTAGATAGGTGTACCCACCAAATTCACTCCTGATCTATCAAATAAGTCTTAATCCAGTAGCATGACATAAAACCTAAAGATGCCACATGGGATCCATTATTCAAAACTCAACAATGATTCCCACATTTGAAGCTTTGAGAACACATATTTTTCTAAGGGGTAAGTGATGTTAGAAACCAATGTCCTACCCTTCTCTTTGCATTATTAATGTATTAGTTTTTATGGATGCATATGCTTTATAAGCCATCCCTTTAATATGTTTTAATTATCCCACATGCATGGGAAGTATTAGTTGATATAATATAATTAGTTTATTAACTAATTAACACAATTGAAATATCCCACATGCATAGGAATTATTAGTTGATTGAATATAATTAGTATTTAAGAAAGTATTGAGGCCCAATGAAGGCATTGATGAATACTATTTTATTGAGATTACTTGAAGGAGATTTCATTATTGAAGTGGCATGTGATCATGTTTTAGATAATTTTCTCTTATATTCCAAGAGAAGAAGAAGAAAGAAACTAGATACAGGTATGGTTAAAAAACTTATTTGGTTGTGCATGCATTGAATTGGATGATTATAGAGAGCTCATATTTTCTTTGGGAGGAATAACCTACAAATAAAATATCACTAAATAAAATGGTTGGTTAGATATATATATTTAGGTGAATTGCTTAGTGATAGCTAGATCCCAGCAAAAAGAGCTTCCTCAAGGGTTATCAATCTACACATTTTAAATACTTAAGTTTATAAAAAAGAAGATAAAGTAACTAAATCAATAATTAAAAGGTATCAAAATGTAATACAAGAAATTCTCAATAAAATAATAGGTTAAATGACTAATTATAGTAATAAATGGGTCAATACTAATGCTAAATAGGTCAAGTGTGGTTCAAAAAATAGGTTGGGACTTTATGAACAAGCAGAGACAAATAAAGTTGGATTTGGTTGAGGGTAAGTGGATGAAAATAACTTGTTATTTTATGTCACAATGACCATCAATGGTTGAAGTGATTGTTGGTGGTTGAGGTAATCATCAATGGTTGAGGTAACCATCAACAGTTGGGATAAATTGTTGGTGGTTAGAGTGACCATCAATGATTACTATGGGTTGTGTCTGGGTAATAAAATTATATTTAGATGGGGTTACAGAATTAGATTCTAAGAAATTATCTTGGGATGGGTTGATTACAAAGTACAAACAAAGTGATTAAATAATTAAAAATAGATACTTAGCTTGTCAGTGGTTGAATGGATGAATGGTTAAGGTAGTGGAGCTTGAAGTAATTTTGGTAGAGTAAAGGTGTTGGCCAATGGATGGTATCACTTCAGCTCTCTATTATGATGGTAAGATCACTGGAAGAACACCTACAAAATAAACTCTAGATGCAATATCTCTTGATAATTATGGGATGATTTATTGATTCTTGATCATTTTTCACTGCCTACCCCTCTCTTTTTATAGGAAGGAAAGAGAGGTGAAACAATACATAAATAAGATTTTTAACTTGATATCTAAATATAAATCATGCATGCATTAGCTTCACATGAAATAAATAATCTAATTATAGAAAATCAAGTTAAAGTGATGTGAAATTTAAGTGGTTCAGATGATGGAACCTAATCGTCAATGGTCAGGGTGATCATCGATGGTCAAGGTGACCATTGATGGTCAGGTTCAAGTTTAAGTTGAGTTAAAGAGGTGGGTTTAGTTAGTAGGTCAATCTGACTAGAGTTAGGTGGGTTAATTTTGGTTTGTATTTGAGAGGTCAAGGTTGGACCCAAAGGGGTCCCAAGGTGGTCCAAGGGAATTGTAATATTTAAAACCATCATGTATAGATTTTTGGTGTCTACCTTTTTCCCTTTTTATTATGCAATTTATATCAATAAGCTATAAAAAAAATGGATTGTGGGTCAAAGGTTTGATTACCTTGAATATGGGAGGAGGTGTTCTCCCTCAAATTAGGAAGTGATGAGGTAAAATGGAATTAGGTATAGGTCTGATGAGTGGTGAAGGTGATGATGAAGGTGGATGTCATGAAGGTGGGTGAAAGTTTGGGAACTAAAGTACAAACATGCACACAAAGTGCAATAAAAAGGCAATAGCCAAGATCATGTATTGACTTGGTTTCCATAGTTGGTAAAAATAAGGGTTGATTCTAGAATAACAAGTGACAAGTAGACCTTTTAACCACATTTAGGCTTAGCATTGGTAACACTCATAAAGACAAGTATCCTAGGCAAGGTCTCTATTTTTATGGGTATCTGAGGTAGGAAGTTCTCTTGAAAAAAACACAAATTGGTTTGGTATAGTCATGGGTATCCAAGGTAGGAAGTACTTCTAAGAAGACACAAGTTGGTTAGGTATACATAAGGTAGAACAAGTTAAAAAATGTTTAACATGGTAATTATTATCATTATCATCAAAATCACCAAGGCAAGGTTCATCACAAACCATGTGTTAGTTTGTGCTAAAATGGCCAATGATGAGGTGGTTGCTAAGGTGGGAATGTGATGTTGGTTATGTTCCAAAAAAAAATTAAAATTATTTTTGTTGGTGGGAAAAACCTAAAAATGTTGATTGTTAATGATTAAGGGTCCTAAGGTCAATCATCAACAGTTAGGGTGCAAACCCTAAAAGGATAGAGCTCAAAAATATGATTGTTTTTCATTTTAATTCATTATGCAAAGTGACATTTTAATATTGAGAGAATAGAATTTTATGAGAGGTTGTTGATGTGTGATAGTTGGTGAGGTTGATTGTTGAGCTAGATTGATCGAGTGGACTGGAACATTAGAGATTGACCTATCTAATATGCAATATGGGTGAGGACATGGTCAAGTAATGGGTCCTAGGATCTCACCTTGATGACAGTCGAGGAATGAGGTAGGAGTTGTTTTTAATTGGTAGAGTAGCTTGATTTTGCAGTTATAATTGAATTTGATTGATTTGTTATTGGTTTGTTTGGTGGGCTTGTGTTTGACCTAAGTATTAGGGTTTTACTTAGTTTTGGTTAAATTTGTGGGTAAAGGTGAAGTTTGAAGGGTAGGGTAGGTTGAGGGAGGGATGAATAAGTACAAGGTAAGTATTATTTAGGTTAGAATGATGTTTTGGGTGGGTTTTTGGGTAGGTGGGGTTTGGGAAAATTCTATCTATCATTATGCATAGTGACGATCAGTGGTCATACTAACCATTGATGGTCGATGATCATCAGTGGAATGGACTACTGACCATCGATCATCACCATAACCATTGGTAGTCAACTAGCCTTTGTTTTATTCTTTGAAAAAAAGGGTTTTAAAGATTAGAATTTTTTTAGGTGATGTTTGAAAATCCAAGTTAAGGTTAATGTTAGAAGTTCAAGCTGAAGGTAAATGTTGTGAATAGGTAAGGTTAAGGTAAGAAAGCATAAGAAATAGGTAAATGCCAGAGGGTGATAGGTAGTTGTTGAGATTCCCACTAGGGTTTATTACACGTAAAATAGGTAATTGTTTAGGTTCTAGATAATATAAGTTAAATGCTTATGAGTTGAATAGAGGGTGAGGTAAGTGTGATAGGCAAAGTTCATAGGCAAAAATAGTATAAAGAAATAAGTGTGTTTTCTATTGAACATTATAGGCATGGGAGTAGATTCATATGTAGAATTGAGTCCCTTGAATTTTTTTAGAGGTTCATCAAGGTATGATTGTTGTTAACTAGGCTCACATGGAGGAGGTGGGCCTTGGTGCCATGATGCATTACCAACATGTGCCACAAGATGTGGTGATGTTTATGGTGCTCATCAAGATATAGGATCCTACCATGAACACTTTTGTACTACTGACAGGTGAGATGAATATCTTGCTTGAGGATGTGTATAGGTTTACATACCGACCCATTCATGGTGAGCCAATTTACCATATTGAAAAAGAGGATCGAGATGAGTTCTTAGATATGTTGTATAGATATGATCATGATCAAGTGAGGTGGCACACTGAAGGTTTTAGTTACACTCTACTTTATCAAATGGCTAGAGATGATAGGAGGCTAATGACCATGATGTTAAGCACAAAACATACTAAGATGGGGTGTGAATTAGTATATTATATATCTTTTACTTAATCTGATTTCTTTTCTTTAATCACTTAATCACACATTCAAGATATGCAATAAAACAAAACAATAATATGCACCACACAAGAGAGAGAGAGAGAGAAAGACACCAAATTTTTACTTGGAAACCCAAAGTGGTAAAAACCACAAAGAATAATCTCAAGTATATAAATGAGCACCAACTCAAATTACAAATTTCACAAGCACCAACTTATAGGAGTGTTAACCCCTTTTTCCAAGCACCAACACAAAAATTATTTGTGAGCACCAACTAACAAGAGCACCAACCCCTTGTAAATATTTGTGAGCACCAACCCCTCTTGTATAAAACACAACTATATCTCAATTTTACTTACTCAACAAATGATAGAAATCTACAATATATCCTTCTTTTCTCTCTTCAAAAACAAATAAAAACCATGCACTCTCTTTCATATTATGAATGGCTTCTCAAGACTTTATTTATAGCTTTCCAAATGACCTTTGGCATTTACCCTTTGTGACCCTTCAATCCTCATGAAAAATGGTGCCAAACTTTCATGACCATTCATATCTTTGCATTTGAAAAGTCATATGGTGACCCTTCATAAGCAAATGTGTCATTTCCTCTTTTGTCTTTATCTTGGTGACTTTTAGTATTCCTCAAAGTGTCCCTTCATGGAAAAATGTGCCATACCCTCTTTTGTCTTCATATGGTGACTCTTGGAATTCCTAAATATGACTTTTCATGATAAAATGCATCCCATTCCTCTTTTGTCTTTACCCCATGACTCTTTGACTTCTCCATGGGCCCTCTTTTGACTTATATTCAACCAAAAATATATTCGTTAATATTAAATAAATATTAACATACATTAGCCAAGATATGAATATTAAAAACATCATTAAATGCAATGAGGCCTTTATCACCAATACTAGACCTTTGACATCAATGGTAATATTTCCAAAACTCTCCCCTTTGTCATTGATGACAACCTTAAAATAAAAATACCACATCTTGAAACCTATACTACATATGTCAACTTGCACATACTACCATCTAAAAAACATAAAGTAACTCCTCCTTACTATAGCAGCTTATACCTGTTCCCTGTACCTATTTCTACATCTATACATATACTTGTATCTATTTTTATTCTTCTCCCCCTTTGACATCAATGGCAAAGAGCCTACCTGGAGATAACACTTAGCTCCCTCTCAAATGATGTTGATCCTTAATGGAAAGAATTAAAATAAATTTCTCTCAACTTGTCTCATAGATACTCAAATGTGTCTTTTGGTATTGCCTTTGTGAAAATATCTACAATCGACTATGTAGTACTGATATATTCCATTTTAACATGTTGATCTGCAACCTACTCTCTCAATAAGTGATATATGATGGTAATATGTTTTGTTATTGAATGCATCACTAGATTATTTGGAATATTAATAGCACTTGTGTTGTCACAAAAATAGAAATAGATTCATCATATTTTACCTTGATATCTTCCAAATTTTGCTTCATCCAAAGCACTTGAGTACAACACAATACCACTACAATATATTATGCTTCAGCTATAGAATGTGATACTAAATTTAAATTTTTGTTTAGCCATGATACTAAGCTATCACCAAAGAGAAAATATCTGCCATTTGTACTCTTTTTATCATCCAAACAACCTTCCCAATCAGAATCTATATAAGTAACCAAAGTGAAATCTCTATTATGGGATACCACAATCCATAATCCAATCTCCCCTTGATATATCTAAATATTATATTCACCAACTAAACATAACTATCTTTTGGATTTTACTGATATCTTGAAACCATACCTACTACATGCATGATGTCTTGCCTCAATGCTATTAAATATAAAAGACTATCAATAATAGATCTATATAAAGACTGATTTGCAATAGGTGAATTTTCATCCTTGCTCATCTTATTTTTTTTACACATTAGTGTGGAAACTGGTGCACAATCCTCAAAACTAAATTTATTCAAAATTTCCTTGGCATATTTACTTTGAGATATGAAAATTCCTTTATCTGACTAAAATATTTGCAATCCTAAAAAAAATGACAATTCTCTAGGCATAGACATCTCAAATTATTTTTGCATATTATCAAAAAAATATTTTATCATCTTTTCAATGTTTCCTCCAAAAATGATGTCATCAACATATAGCATAATAATTAATTAATTCTCACCTTCTATTTTGATATAGAGATTACTATCAACAAATCCTCTATTGAAACCTTGATCCTACAGGTACTTATCAAGTCTTACATACCAAGATCTAGGAGCTTGTTTCAATCTATAAAGTACTTTCTTCAATCTATATATATCGCTAATAATATTTGAGAGAATAAATCCCTTAATCTATTCAATGTAGACCTCTTCTTCTTGCTTCATGTTTAGGAACATACATTTGACATCCATCCAAAACACTTTGAAATTTTTAAACATTATATATGCAAGAAACATTCTAATAGCCTCTAGCCTTGCTACTGGTGAAAATTTTTCTTCAAAATCTATTCCTCAATTTGAGCATATCCTTTACATACTAATCTTGCTTTATTCCTGGTCACTTCTCCATTTCCATTTAACTTATTTCTATAAACCCATTTTATTCCTATCACATTATGATGTTTTGGTCTAAGCACTAATTTCAAATTATCATTATTTTCTATCTGATTTAATTCTTCATCCATTTCCTTAACCTAATGCTTATCATGTTTATATTCTAAAAAGGTTCTAGGCTAAATTTTGGATAACAAAGAAAAATTAACTTGCTCACATTCACTTACCATCATTCTTCTAGTGCAAATTCCTTCATTTATGTCCCCAGTGATGTCACTTTCATTATGATTTCTTTGAACATATTTGGATAGGGTTTTGGTTTCTTTTTTCTCCTTCTTCTCATCTCCATTTGATTCTTCAAAATCTTCCTCTTCAATGATTTTAAGAATGTCTATTGGATCATTGATTCTTTGTGTTCCTTCTTATTTTATCTTGACACATGTACTTTCAACTATTTTCTTGGTTCTTTTGTTATAATATTTATAAACTTTACTTTTGCAAGAATAACTAAGAAATATACCTTCATCTAATATAGATTAAAACTTACCCATTTTTTTAATGGTTTTCTTTATGAAGCATCTGTTACCAAAAACTCCAAAATAATCAATTATTGTTAGTTTATCTTTCCATATCTCATAATGAGTCCTGTCACTATTGACTCTCAATAATGCTCTATTCTGAATATGCACTACTGTAACAACTACCTCTCTCCAATATTTATCTGGTATCTTGGATTCATTTAGCATTGTCCTTGCTATCTCCTAAACTATTATGTTTCTTCATTTAACTACTCCATTTTTCTATGGAGTTCTAGCTACTGAATAATGTCTCTTTATTACATGGTCTTCACAAAACTCAATAAAATGATCTAACATGAATTATCCTCTTTAATTTGATCTTAACCACTTAATCTTCAAACTGGTTTCATTCTCAACTAATGCTTTGAATTCTTTGAAATGTCTAAAAGCTTCTAATTTTTTCTTTAAAAACATTACCCAAGTCATACGTGAAAAATCATCAATAATCAACATAAAATATTTCTCACCTTGAGTACTTTGAGTTCTCATAGGTCCACATAAATCATTGTGAATAAGCTCTAACATCTGAGTGGTTGAGTACTCTTTTATTTGAACTAATTTCTAGCCTGCTTCCCATACTAACAAGGTTCACAAAACATGTCAAATGGCTTTGTAATCTTTGGAAGATTTCTAACTACTTACTTCTTGCTAATGTTGACAGTTGTGTAAAAATTTATGTGTCCCATTCTCCTGTGCCATAGCCAACTTTCTTCAATCTGACTCAAACATCTTTGACCTTTGATGTTTGATAAAATATACAAATTATTGCCTATTCTATGAGCATCTGTAAACAACACATCTGAATCTTTTCTCTTAATTTCATAACCCTTTGCATAAAACTTTAGTGTGTGTCCTTGATCACACATTTGACTTACACTAAAAAAATAATGCTTAAGACCTTCTACATACAAAACATTTTCAATTTTAGTTTTACCATTATCCAAACTTAGTGTACTTTTTTTGACAATTCTAGCAGTAGTATTATCTCTAAATTTCACTATGCCACCATTAATCTTCTTCAAGTTTATGAACTTGATCTCATATCCTATCATGTGCCTTGAACATCCACTATCAATGAACCATGGCTTTTCTTCATTTCTTGCATGCAAAGCTATCTGTACCAACATAGATTTTTTAGGTTGTTTCTTCTACTATGAGCCTATCTGAACTTTATTCTTGATGAATGGAGCCTTAAAAATATGGTCTTTCTTGACTGACTTGAACATGCTTATATAGTACCAGGATATGTGTCCAAATTTTTCACTTGTAACATATTATGTCTTCTTCATTAAGTCTTAATAGAGGAACAAAATAGTTGTGGCTTTTGCTTGACTCTGCATGAGTTTCCTTCTCCTTATTTCTAAAATTGTTAGCCCTTTTTTGACATTATATTTTCTTATTTTCATTTTTTTGGCTTCTTCAAAATGTGCTTATAGATATTGAATTTTTTCTTTAACTTCTTTTTATTTTTCTTGATCTAGAGCTTTAATCTTTGATTCTTCTTCTCAAGAGATTTTAACTCTTCTAAGGCACACACAATTTCTCCTTCTAGATTCACTTCAGCTTCATCTTGTTATTCTTCTTGATCATCTATACTTTTACTTGTAGAGGCATCTTCATGTATGGTTATGAATAGAATCTCTTCTTCTTCTGAATCACTGACTCCACTATCTTCAACTGAGCTAGTATCTTTAGAATACATCTTTTTCTCAAATCTCTTCTTGAATTTTCTTTTGAAATTTTTCTTGTATGTAGACTTTCCTTCTTCATTTTCACCATTACCCTTATCTAGGCACTTAGCTAAAAAATGTCCAATCTTTCCATAATTAAAACATTTAAAAGGTAATTTTTCTTGATATTTACCTATGCCCTTCTTTGGTTTGAAAATGAATATAGCTTCATTGTCATCTTCATCATCACTAAAACTGTCACTTGATTCTTGAATCTTAGCCTTCTCTTTCTTTGATTTCTTGAAAGCAGATTCTCTCTTTGAGGGTTTCTCTTGTTCGATCTAAATCTCATATGCCATAAAAATACCATGTAGCTCATCCATATTTATCTTGGCTAAATTTTTCATCTCTTCAATTGTCAAAATTTTTGCATCATATCTCAATGGTAGAGATCTCAAAACTTTTTGTACTATAATTGATTCTTCTAACTTTTCTCCAAGACCTTGATTTTGATTAACTATTTGATCAACCTACAAAATATAACTTGTTATATTTTGTTCCTCTTCTATCTTCAAACTCTCAAACCATCTTCTAAAAGTCTAAAGCTTAGCTTGTTGAACCTTTCCATCACCTTTGTAAATATTCTTAAGTTTTGTCCAAGTTTCATGAGTAGATTTACATTGCATAACTTTAACAAATTTTGATTCACATAAACCACATAAAATAGCATTTAAATCTTTAGCATTATTTTCACTTGCCTTCTTTTCCACTAGAGTAGTTACAAGTGTCTGTGGTTCTTCATATTCCTCCACCACTACTTACCAAATGTCAAATCCAAGGGACATCAAATAAGTCTTCATCTTTATGCACTAAAAATAATAATTTGTTTCATCAAATAAAGGTTCCTTATTTGTATTAAAAACTTTATGTAATCCAACCATCTTGTTTGATCTACCTTCAAGCTATAAAATATTTTCCAAGGGAACCTATTCTGATACCAATTATTAAGCATGATATATACTATGAGGGAGGGGGTGAATCAATATATTATATATATTTTACTTAATCTAATTTATTTTCTTTAATCACTTAATCACACATTCCAGATATGCAATAAAACTAAAATAATAATATGCACTGCATAAGAGAGAGAGAGAGAGAGAGAGAGAGAGAGAGAGAGAGAGAGAGAGAGAAGATTTTTACATGGAAATCCAAAGTGGAAAAAACTATGAAGAATAATCTCAAGTATATGAATGAGCACCAACTCAAAGTATAAAGTTTGAAAGCACCAAATTTCAAGAGCACCAACCCCTTTTGCCAAGCACCAGCATAGAAACTATTGATGAGAACCTACTCATAGGAGCACCAACCCCTTGTAAATATTTGTGAGCACCAACCCACAAGAACACTGACCCCTCTTATATAAAACACAACTATCTCTCAATGTTTCTTAATCAATAAATGATATAACTCTACAATATCTCCTACTTTTCTCTCTTTGAAAACAAATAAAAACCATACACTCTCTTGCATATTACAAATGGCTTCTCAAGCCTTTATTTATAACTTTCCAAATGACCTTTGGCATTCACCCTTTGTGACCCTTCAATCCTCATGGAAAATGGCACCAAACTTGCATGACCCTTCATATCTTTGCATTTGAAAAGTCATATGGTGACCCTTCATAAGCAAATGTGTCTTTTCCTCTTTTGTCTTTATCTTGGTGACTTTCCATATTCCTCAAAGTGTCCCTCCAAGGAAAAATGTGAAATACCCTCTTTTGTCTTCATATGGTGACTCTTGGAATTCCTCAATATGACTCTTCATGATAAAATGCATCCCATTCCTCTTTTGTCTTTACCCCATGACTCGTTGACTTCTCCATGGGCCCTCTTTTGACTTATATGCAACCAAAAATATATTCATTAATATTATATAAATATTAACATACATTATCCAAGATATGAATATTAAAAACATCATTAAATGTAATGGGGCCTTTATCACCAATACTAGACCTTTGACATCAATGATAATATTTCCAACACATGATGATGATGATGATGATGATGGTGGTGGTGGTGGTGGTGGTGGTGGTGGTGGTGGTGGTAGTGGTGGTGGTCTCATACTTTGCTATACCTAATTTGAACAATGAGAGGTTTTCTTATCTATCAATAGGTGTGTTGGTTGAGAAGTTATTGGGTCCCACAATGTTTAGTTGGGTACTGTTGATACTAGTTTATATATACATAGAACTGTAGGGTTTTAAATCTCATAGGAGATATGGTATCAACATCAGATTTATTATACACTATTGGGCCTATGAGTACATCCATGTGTTGAGGTAGATGGGGCTATCATGGGAGGGGTATACTTAGATGGACTTCAAAGTCAGGTTCATGCGATGGAGAACTAATTTTGCCCTCTCAGGAGAAAGAGGAAGGGTACATGATATAAACTGGTCTAGAGGTGCACTATATGCCTTGGTCATTGGTATGTTATTTGGAGGCCATACATCAAGTTTCTAGAGTGGGCTAGATACAAGATACATACACTATCCCTAAAAAGTTATAGGTAGATCTTTGGTAATAAAGAGGGTGAGATAGAGCTCATTCCTTTTGATAGGGTTTAGAGTTAGTTTGAATTGGTATAGGGGATTTGAGGTCCATTATTAAGGTATATGTGGTAGGATGCAAAGATTCTACTCTTAGATCCATATCTTATTCAAATTTTGCTTGATCATGAGGAGTTATCATTAGGGCTGAGATAGATGACGTAGAATTTGCATATGAGTACCCTATGCAGTACCATGCACTATATGTGGTAGTATATTTTGGTGGAAATAATGGTGGTAGGTAGCCAATATATGTTGAACTAGTTGGTAAATGTTAGTAGGCATAGGTATAGGAGGTTAACCTAGATTTATAGTCAATCACTACATAGAGAAATCAAGTATGAGTGACATTAGCTAGAACACAAGCTTAGGTGGTAGCTTTATAAGGTTAGTTGGTAGTGGCATAGGGTTAGGTAGCCATGTTTATAAGTAAGAGGGACTAGGATAGAGTTACACTAGCCTTGGTTACCTAAGAGAGACTCTTTGAGATAGGTTGAAGGAGGAGTTACATTATCTGTAGGACCACCAAGTACTATCCCCATGGCATGGTATCTAGCCATAGTGAAGGATCTATACTACTATGAGGCCATAGTCTTGAGACTTTGTCTTGATAAGCCCTGATAAGTTGAGTATAGATCTATTTTGGTAGGTTGTGTAAGCATAGAGACATGAGGTTAATGGCTTGCTTCTATAGGGGGACATGCAGGTACCTTGAGAGGATATGCACTGGGAGGCAATGATGCCCTAGGGGCATAGTTATGATATAGTTATGATATATTACATTTTTTGTATATAATTTTGATATTGTCGTGTGAGACAATGTGGTGAAATGTAAATTTTGAGAGAGATATATGTATATTTATTGTATACACAATGGTTACATGGTTATTTATGATTATAGACTCATGATTTATAGATATGTTCATTGTTTATTGCTCATGGTTCATGGTTTACTTTGATGTTGATGATGTGATGTTCATATTGATCATTGATGATTTTATATTGATTATGGTTATGATGTGGATATTGGTAGGCTCATGATGACATTGATATGGATTCATCTTATCTAGATATGTGATGAGATATATTTTTTTATGTTCATGATTATGCTTATGATATTTATGGTTATAATAATGATGAGTATACGCTTCCTTATTTAGATTTAGACTTGGTGAAAATGGTTTATTACTTTATTGTTCATGGATGTTATAATGTTAATATGATGTTGATGGTTATGATTATGCTTATGGACATGGTTTATGCTAATGATGTCTTTTTTATTCATGATATATGATGTGATATGCGTATGATTATACTCATTGTGCTTAAGGTAAAACACATAAAGAATGTTGAGTAATAATACTAGATGTGAGGAGTAGATAATCAAGAAACAAATATCTAAGTGAATATATCAACCAGTTATGAGAGGATAAGAAAAAGGAACAATGCTTCTTCTTTGACAAGGATAAAAGCAAACTAAATTTGGATTGGCTTAAGGAAGATAATCCATTCAAATGCTTTATATTAACATTCATTAATTGGTTAGAAAGGTATCTTATTCACATGATGTTAAGTGAGCTCAAAATCCCTTAATTATAATGCAAAAGGGAGGATGGATGAAAATGGGACCTTCATTCAATACTAGCATGCTTCCCCTAGAGGTTACCAAAGAATTAGTATAAATAAGTCTATGTCATATAAAGTGTATATTGATCGATGCAGGAAGTCTACTCATGAGAGTTGATTATGAATTTCAAAGTTATTTTGATTATGAGAGGTAATTAGGGCTTTCAAAATTCATTTTCTTTTTTTGATGCTTGATAATGGGTATTTTGATTATTTTGTTCTTGAATGAGAGGGTTGGGGAATTTGATCTATGTGGGAAGCTTCCACTAAATTTCTATGCCTTGACAAATGCTTTACCCAGCCATCCTTCAAGGGAGTGGTCTGAGTATGTGTGTTTTGTTTAATTCTTTTGATAGTTATCCTTCAAGGGACAAGTCTACCTTAATTTGAGAAATTTTGATATGTTTCTAAAAGCTATCCTTAAAAGGAGTAGTCTAATAATTCTAAGAATTACCGATGATTATTTTTAGTTCTGACATTACCTTTCCTCATTTGATTTTTCTTGACATATACTTGTTTATATAGGCTTAAAGGTTGACCTTTATGAAGGTAAAACTAAAAGTACAAGATGGTTGATTAGGTGTAAAGAGGTTTAGGTGAAAAATATCATGGGAATCTATCCTATAAAAGGGGTGGAAATTAATATAAAAATAATGCCATGGGTAAAGCCATGATACCCATTATTTAAGATTAGGCTATGATTATGATAGATAATCAAATGATTCAGTTTTAATCAGTTGATAGATTATGATGAGCTTAATTTAGACAAAAAGGTGAGTTTGATCTTTTTTAACAAAAGAAATGACATACATGTGAAGTATTAAGGGGCTCAGGTTCTAGGTTGCCTTCAATAGAAGATAACTAGTAAGCTCCTAACCCATATCTATGGGTTATGATATAAGGTCCAAGCCAATTGAAATCATACTTACCACACTTGATTTTCCCCATATTGGTGACATGTTGGTTTTCCTTTAAGATGAGGTCTATAAAATTAAATTCTCACACTTTAAGGTGTTTTTATAATCTCATTTGATTCTCTCTTGATAGACATAAAGATGGGTAAGGGAAGCTAAATGATGCTCATCAAGTAGCTCAAGCTGGGCTAAATGGTTCTGATTATAATCATCTTTAAAAATGATATCTTATAGGTATATTTGAAGTGAATTACTTTGGACTTTGAGAGGTAAGATAGCCTCCACTCCAAACACAAGAAAGAATGGTGTAGCACCCATAGGTATTCAAATGCTAGTATGATATGGCCATAAGGCAAAAGGGATGTGTAGATGCCAATCCTAACCTAATGCATTAACCATTTTAATTAGCATGTTGTTGAGAGTTTTGTTATATGATTCTACCTATCCATTTGCTTGATGGAAATAGGGAGATGAGAACTTAAATTGATACTAAATGCATCACAAAGACCTTGGACTTACTTATTTTTAAAATATTTACCATTATCAATGATATTTTGTGAGGAACACTAAAATGGTAAATAATGTGATGGTTGATAAAGTTGACAATACTTTCATCTTTGGTTAAGATAAGAGGAATAACCTCTACCCATTTGGTAAATTAATTAGTCATAGTGATGATAGAATGATGTCATTATGAATAATGGGGGTTAATTTCACCAATGAGGTCCAAACTCCATTTTGAAAAGGACCAAAAATCTATGGATATACAAAGACCATGGCTAGGTGCATGATGCAAATTGGTGTGTTGTTGACACTTAACACACTTTTTCACATAATCTCAGTAGTCTTGGTTAAGGTTAGGCAAGTAATATCCAAGGTAAAGTATGAATTTATCCATGGTGAGGCCACTAAAGTGTCCCCCACTTATCCCATCATGTGTTTCCTTGATAGCATGAGAGGCTTCATGACTGTGTAGGTAGAAAAAGAGGAGACCATCGAATCTATGCTTATAAATAATTACCCTAGTATGGTATAACATGAGGTACTTTTGATAAACTCTCTTTAAACATTCCTTGAAAGACTAACAGGGATGATGACAAGGTTAAGATAATCGAAGGTCTATTAATACCAAAGATTAGGTTGGGTCTTCTCCATTTTAAACATGGTAGGAGAATCTAGTTTTACATAAGAATACTAGGTAAGTCTATGGATAATGACATATAAATTAGATTCAAAGGGTGAAGATAAGATATGACAAGTGATGGAATCCATGTTATCAGAAAACTTATTAGTAAATCATGAGGTGGATTAAATATGGTAGTGTTCAAATGATGTTAAGAGTTTGTTAACTAGTTGTTTTTACTATTACAAAACATCATTCTTACACCGGTAATATCCATTGATTTAATTGGATACCAGTTGAGACTCACCAAATATTTTGATCATTTTGACTCCCAAGGCTAATGTAGTTTGAATGCCTATGACTAGGGCTTCATATTCATCCATATTATTGGTATATTCAAAATCTATCTTGAAGGATAAAGGAAGAGGTTCATCGTGGCAGGGAATAAGGATGATACCAACTCCCCCACCATGCTAACACTTTGATTTGTCAAAAAACATGGTCACTTAATATGTGAAGTCTACCTGAGAGAGGTTCATTATGGGCTCATCTAGAAATTTAAGAGGAGGAAGTTGGTTGTCTGCTAAAGGTGCTTCATCCAATTGGTTAGCAAAGACTTGGCCTTTAATTGACTTTTGATAAAGAAAATAAAGGTTAAACTCATCTAAAATCATGAACCACTTGGCCATATATTGGTTTTGGTATGGATTAGAGTGTATATACTTGAGTGGGTTGGTATTGGTTATGACATAGGTTTTGTGGTTAAGAAGGTAATGGCAAAGTTTGGTGGCCATGAAGACTAGGGATAGGCAAAGGTTTTTGATATGGGTGTACTAAGTCTCATACTCTACAAGTGTGTGGCTTATGTATTATATGACTTTCTCTTTGTGTTGTTCATCCTAATGAGAAAGCATTGCCAATATGGAGTGGTCAGTGGTAGAGATATAATGGTAAGAAGGTTGGTCATCCTTGGGAGGCGTGAGGATAGGTGGAGACAAAATGTACTCTTTGAGTGCATCAAAGGCCTTTTAATAGTCATAATTCCACTTAATAGAGATATCCTTGTTTTGGAGGTGATGGAAGGGTTGGCATTAGTCTGAGAGCCAAGAGATAAATCAATGAATAGATTGGAGCTTCCCCTATAAACTATGAAATTGTTTGAGGTTGATTAGAGGAAACATGTCAAGGATGGATTTGAATTGGTAGGATCAACTTTAATTCCCTGAAGGGAGAAAATAAAGTTAAGGATTTTTCCTAAAAAGACCCCAAAAATGTACTTATTGGGGTTAAGGTAGATATAGTAATGGATGAGTCACTCAAAGACAGTTTCGAGAACATCCAAATTATCTTTACAGCATTTAGATTTTCCAAGAAGGTCATCCACATAGTCCTTAATGATTTTATGGATAAGGTTATGGAAGATGTAAGTCAAAGCACATTGATAGGTTACACCAGGATTTTTTAGTCCAAAAGGCATGACCATATAGCATAAGGTCCTCTATGGGGTGATAAAGGCAATTTTATGTTGATCTTATAGGGAAATTATGATATGATTATAACCCAAATTTCCATATATGAGAGATAACATCTCATGGATGACTGTTAGATCAACTAGTTGGTCAATTATTGGTAGAGGAAAGTCATCTTTTGGGCAAGCAAGGTTGAGGTCACTAGATTACAAAAAAATGCATACTCCCCCTATGGCTTTAGTGACATACATGAAATTTGAGACCTATTGAGGATAGTCAATGGGTTGAATGAAATTGATAGCTAGGAGATGTCGAAGCTCTTCTTTGATGAGAAGGGATATATGAGGGTACATTGATTAAAGTTTATATTTAATGGTTTTGGCATCATGGTTAGTGACTATGTTATGGGTAGCTATGGAGGGGTCAATTCATGGCATGTCACTATAAGACTAATCAAATGCTATGTTTCAGTCTTATAGGAAGGAGGGAAAGTCTTGAATATCTTCATAATTTAGTAATTGGCTAATTTTGATATTGTAAGGGTTCTCCATAGTGCCCAAATTGATATCCATGGTGGATTTATTCAACATGGTCAAAGTCTTAGGAGGAACAGATTTATGGATGGAATAATCTAGTGTATCGAGATAGGTGAGAATCATCATCCTGACACTGAATGATATTAATGATAGGAGAGTCCTCTCTTATCATCATAGGATGGGTCATAGGTTTATCATGTTTATGAAAAACAAAGTTAGGTGGGATGATGCCATCATCCTCACACTCAGTTGGAGGCAAATTTGGTGAAGAATGGATGTCTTCCTCAACACTGGTGATATTATGTGGTTTGGTTTTCTTTGTGGGAAAAATTAATTTAAGGACATGTTTCTCATGAGGCTTTCTATTCTCATTTGAAATAAACTCATGTGGCTCATGTTCATATTGTCTAAGACAAAATCCCTTCCAAGCACACCGATGGAGATATGTCTTGGTGAAAATTGGTTTATCTAGATAGGAGAAGGTGGAGGTGAATGGTCAAGGTAGAAAAGAGGTGATCGAAATGCTAAGGGGTTTGTCAAGTCCTCCATAGATGAAATGGATTTGATAGTTTGAAGGTTTGAAAGGGATAATGGTTTTGATATTGGGGTCATAATTAGGTTGGTTATTAATTTTCCCATACTCATGGGGAGTAGGGAAGGCATCAAGGGTCAAGACATGATATTCCCCAAGTGAAAGATGTTGGAATGTTGATTCCAAGTGGTCTATAGTGGGGATTTGATCCAAAGAGATTGATGAGCTAGTAAACACCTCATTGGTAGAAGAAGATATGACTTCATCATTTGTGGTTGAGGTTTTATCTTTGTCTAATGAGGGTATGCTAGATGGAGGTAGGAGGATGTCATTGGGTTGATAATTCATGTTGCATGATGAAAATGGACTTGGGTCAGCTTGTATAGTGATAACCTAACCTTCATGCTCAAATTTGATATAATAATGAAGGGTAGAGAATGATAACCCATGGAGTGGATCGAAGGTCATCCTAGCAAAACATTATATTGGAATTTTCCTTCCACTACATAGAAGAGCTCTGGAAGTGTGTGATGTCCTAAATGGATATGAAGGATAATAGTTCCCAAAGTAGTGGCCATAGTGTCATTAAGGGATCAAAGGATGGCTAAGGTTTTAGACATGACATTATTTGGTAGTTTAAGTTGATCAAATGCATGGGAGGAGATGATGTTAATATTGGATCCTCCATCAATCATAACCTATTTTATGTGGGTTTGATTGATGTAGGCAGTGATGAAAAGAGGGGGATCTGGGTCATCAAGATGGATAGAAGGTATTTATAAATCCTTGAAGGTGACAAGGTTAGAAATCTAGAGAGCACCAATAAAGGCTATCAGAGGTTGAGGGTCTTTAGGTTAGACATCTATTTATTGTAATGCCTCTATCATTGCTTGGTGATGATGAGGAAAAGGAGAAATTAATTTGTATAGAATCATATTTATCAAGACTTGGTGAAGTTATTTGAGAACCACTCTTCTGATTGATTCAAAGGGGTTGGATTGAGAGTTACCCAAGATGGATACCTCAGGTTTGGATGAAGTTGAAAATGCTTGAATTTGACTTGGTTGGGAGGTGGAAGATGGATATGTCCATGGGATGTACACTTTCACCTTCCCCTTATCCTTTTGCTAAGTGTGTGACCATGTGACCACATGGATATTATGGATAGAGGGAAGAGTTGGGGTAGGAGATTGGTTTGGTGCCCCATCACTACGAGGTGAGGGTGTGGGAGGAGGTAGGCATTGAGTAGTGATTGTTTTTTGTTGGATTAGTAGTGATCTCATGGGATTTTTATCTATTAATAGATCATCCTCATCATAGAGCTAATGGATTATGGTTTGGAGAGATTTTTAGTTCGTCATGTCATGCTCAGGTGTCCTATTATAGGAGCATATTTGGTGATCATTATTCCAGATAGGTTTTAGATCTAGAGGGTCAAATGGTTTGATAATAGGTAATGTCAAAAAAGAGGCTTGTGGTAACCTTTAGAAAATAGCTAAGTAATACACAGCTAAAGGTGGAGAGGGTTTAGAGGTTTTGGCCTTGGTTGGTGAGATGGAATTATTTTTAGAAATAGGCTTGATGGTAGATGTCTTGGGTAAGGTGGTGTTCTTAATTGATGATTTTGGTTTAGATAAGGGAGTTGATAATTTGGAGGTAGGAGATGCCAAGGTAGCTAGGTTGGCTATGGATGGCTTGGTGAAGATGGGCATATCAGAAAGCAAGAGTGATGACATAATCAAAGGTAGTTATTGGGTTTTGGTTGAGATAATTGGCTTCCTAATAAAAGTATAGGGATGAGGCCCCAAGATAGAGGGCAAGGTTGAGAAGGTTGAGGTAGGTATAAGTTTGGCATTTTGGTCTTTTGGTGGCTTTACCTCTTTAATTAATTTGATTTAATGTTTCATTAATGGTTTGGTGAGGTTAGCTCTAATTTCAAATATGGGTGATTAAGGATCTCCATATGGAGGATGCAAAGGTTCTTAGTTGGTTTGGTTGAAGTGATAGAAGGTGATTTGGTTATTTTGGATAGTTTAGGGATGGTTGGGTTGGTAGAGGTTTTGATTGGTTTGATAGTGGGTTGGATAGTAGAAGTGATGGGTTAATCTATCAAAGATGGGGTTGGAGGTTCCTTTTTAGTGATGTAAGGGAGCCTTAGTTTCTATCAAAAGGTGGCTTGATCCATGTCCGGTTTGGAGACAAATTGTAATCTTTGAACTAGTCTAGAGAATGGTTCATATATCAGTCTTGTTCCCTAAATAGTGGGATTGAAATATAAACCCATAGGTTAAAAAAGGGGAATGTGACCTCATTAGTTTCCTCAATCAAAATATGTAAGGTTTAGATGGGTGGTTCCTCTGTGGGAGGTGTATATATGGTGGTTTCTTCCTTGGGAATAATCTCCAAAAGAGGGGTGAATTGTTTAGTAGTTGAGGGAGAAGGTAAAGTGGTGATGGTTGCTTGCTCTAGTATGTCATTTAAAGGAGGGATTGATGACTCCAATACCTCATTAAGTGTAGGATGGGAAGATGGTATTTCCTTGGTTTGGGTCTCCAAAGGAAGAAAATGTGACTCCACTACCTCAATAAGTGGAGAGGGGAAAGAATAGGTAGATTGGGTGGTAGGTTCTTCAGTAATGAGCATGTCAAGAACCATATTGATGGTATGGGCATCATGAGAAGACTCAACTTTATTGATCTCATTTTGGGCTGGTGTATGATTGGGAAAAGGTTGTATTAATATGTCAAGGGCTTGGTTTGGAGGTGCATTTGGGTTATCCAACACAATTTCCCCTCTCTCAATGAGGGTTTGAAAAACATTTTGAAGGTATTACATGTACTAACATCATGCCCAACTACTTGATGGAAAGCCCATAGGTCATTCTCATTGTACCAGCTAGGTGCAGGATGAGAAGATTCAAATTGTTAAGGGGGTTTGATGGGAGGAATCTATATGATATTAGCTTTTAGTAACTTCTCTAAGATAGAAGCATAAGACTCCCTAAATAGAGTAAATTTCTTTTGGTTGTTTTAGTTTTATTTCATTATGCTTTGATTTAAGGAGTTAAAAGAGTTTAGTTGATTGATAGATGGTGGAGGAGTGGTCTTAAGGATAATCAAATTCATAGTCCCCTTGATTTTGGCATTAGTTTTGGTTTGGTTTCTTGGTTTAGAGTAAGAGGCCTCACTAAATATGAAGGTAGAGTTTTTTTTTTTCAACTTTAACTTTCCTTCATTGATGACTCTATTTTCTAGTTTATGTGCCATGATAAAAGCTTCATCAAAGGTTTTGAAGCTCTAAACACAAAATTTAGAGGAGATGTGCTTGGTACATGCCTGAGCAAAAAGTTTTATTGGTTTAGGTTGGGGTAAAGAGAAAGAAATTTGATTGATTAGGCTCCTCTAACGAGCTAAAAAATCATCAATAGACTCATCATCAAATTATTAGATAGAGTAAATGTCAGTGATGGAAACCTTTTTGGAAATGTTTATTGAAAAGTGATCCAAGAAATTATGGGATAGCTGGGTAAAGGAGAAGAGAGAGTGTTTGGTTATGGTACTATACCAATCCATTATCAACCCTGATAAAGACATAGGGAAGGTATGGAAAAGGAGAGCATCATCATATTCAATCAAATAACAAGAATGCCTAAATACCCTGAGGTGTTATTAGGGTTCCTCCTTACTTTGTCATTTGCAAAACTTGGGAAGTTCCCACTAAGGAGGATATGGTCTGATAGGGACAAATGGGTAAATGGGCTTGTTGTGGATCTAGTCATATGATAAACTATTATGAACCCCAAAAATGGATGACTCTAGAGTAGTCATTTTATGCATGAGCATTTTCATTAGATATGTTTGGGGTTGTACACCTAAAAGGTTGTAAGGTGCATATTTTTGTGGTGGTTGGGTAAAATATTGATAATTATTAGGAGGTTAAGAAGCTACCACATATTGATATGTGGGCACAGGTGGTTGGGTGGGTGCCATGTTGGGGTACATGGATGTAGGTGGTTAGGTGGTGGGTAGAGATGCATGCCCTTATGGGTTAGGTATGTAATCCAAGTTGGGTACGATGGGAACCTATTGAGAGGATAATGTGGTTTGGGTAAGAGTTTTGATTGGGTTTGTAACTAAAAGAAAGGTGGTGACCTTTATATTGATCAATGGTAAGGTGGAAGGTATAGACACCATAATATTTTGAAGTATAGTAGTTAATAATGGATTAGGGCTAGCTAAAGGAAGGTATGAAATTCTATCAATAGGTACCTAAATGGTGAGGGGAGTATAGGTGGTTAATAGTTGGGTTTCTCTTAAGGTAGAGGACTTGTTGGTGGGGGTGGAAGGTGTAAGGGTGTTGGTAGGTTGGGTAGGTTGGTTTTCCATAGTAGTATCAAAGGGATTATTGGTAGATGAAAATTATTGGGTAGTCAATGGTTGGGTGGTGATTATGGAAATAAAATTTTACCCCATAACGTGGGAAGGTATTCCATAAGGTGGGTCCACCAATGGAACTGAAGCAGAGGTATGGTGAGGCATGGTGTTGAGATAATGTTGAAGGGCCATAAGATTATTATCTAAGAAGGTGTAAAAGCTAGTATCTCCTTGGGGAAATACTCAAAGGAAAGAAGGAATTCCCAAAAGATGAGGAGAGTCTTCTAGTTCGGAGACATAATCTGTGGATGAGGGGTAGAATAGGTTGATTGGCTTAGGGATGGGTTCTATCTTATTAGGTTCTTTCACTGCTCATGAGTTAGAACCATGAAAAATAAGGGAGAAGGAATGATAAAAAAATCTCACCACTCAAATAGGGAGAAGACAAGAAATGAGAAAGGAAATCAAACACATACTAAAAAGTACGTTAAGTCCTAAAGTTCTTTTTAGTCTTTCTTTTCACTTATGCTTTAAGATTTGTAGGAAATTGTGTGACTCCATTTGGGTTGATAGAATAGGTACTAAAAAAGAAATCTATGGATGGTTTTAGGTTTTTCAGGATCTCAAAAGGATATATTTTACAATTTAATACATGTCTTGGTATTGGGGCCTACCACCTCACTTCACACACCACAACAATAAGGGTGTTGAGTGCTTAACTAGTATATACTAATTTCTAGAGTTTATACTCAACTAGAGAGCTAAGTTGGTTCTGCCCTTGGTAATGACCTCCAAGTAAGATCATTCAAAAAGGGTAAGGTGACCATTAGGTGATGAAATCCTAGATAGGCCTTATGTCAAGTTGTTTTGATTTTTGATTGATATAGGTGGTTTGGTTTGTGTGTGTGATACATGTGATGTTACGATCGAATTACTTTACTTTAATTTAACTATGTGAGCTAAACTTACAAGCAACCAATGTGTGAAATTAATTTTAAGCCCAAAATGAAATTTTGATTTTTTTTTTATATGAGAAAAGAGATAAGAAGAAAGAAAAAACCTAAATTTAATTATGAACTCAAGAAAAGACTCAAAGGGTCCCACCAGGCATGCTAGAATGTTTTAGAGAATTTCATATTATATTCCAAGAGAGGAAGAAGAAAGAAACTAGATATGGGTATGGTTGAAAAACCTATTTGGTTATACATTCATTGAATCAGATGATTATAGAGAGTTCCTCATTATCTTGTGAGGAATGACCTACAAATAAGACATCACTAAAGCAAATGGTTAGTTAGATAGATAATTGGGTGGATTTCCTAGTGCTAGTTAGCTCCCAAAAGCATGATCTTCCTTAAGGAATATCAATCCACACATTTTAAACAATTAAGTTTAGAAAATAGAAGATAAATTACTTGTATCAATAATCAAAAGGTACTAAAATGTAATACAATAAATGTTTGATAAAAGAGTAGGAAAAAAGGATTAATTATAAGAATAAATGGGTTAATAATAATGCTAAATAGGTCAGGTGTGGTTAATAAAATAGGTTGGGGATATATGACCATCTTTGGTTGAGGTGATCATTAGTTGTTGAGGTAACTATCGATAGTTTAGATAGACCGTTGATGGTTAGAGTGACCATCAATGGCTACTATGGGTTGGGTATGGGTAATAAAAGTTTATTTGGATAGGGTTTTAGAATGGTATTTTGAGAAATTAGCTTGGGATAGGTTGATTTAAAAGTAAAAATAAAGTGACTAAATAATTAAAAACATATACTTAGCTTATTGATGGTCGATTGGATGAATGGTTGAGGTGGTAGAGCTCAAAGTAACTTTGGTAGAGTAACAGTACTTGGATATTGGCTAATGGATGGTATCACTTCATCTCTCTATCATGATGGTTAGATAAGTATAAGAACACTTAAAAAATAAACTCTAGATATAAAATCTCATGATAGTTATAGGATGATTGATTGATTTCAGTTCCTTTTTCACCTCCTACCCCTCTCTTGTTATAGGAAAGAAGGAAAGGTACAATAAAACATAAATAAGAGGTTCAACTTGTTGTCTAAATATAAATCATTCATTAATTGGCTCACACATGAATTAGACAATCTATTTATATAAAATCAAGTCAAAGTGATGTGAAAATTCAATATTCCAAATAGTGAAACCTGACCAACGGTGGTCAAGGTGATCGTTTACAGTCAAGGGTCATGGTCAAGTTGAGTTAAGGAGGTGGGTTTAGTTAGTAGGTAAATCTAACTAGAATTATGTGGGTTAAGTTTGGTTTGTGGTTGAGAGATCAAGGTTGGACCCAAGGGGGTCCTAAGGTGGTCCAAGGGAATTATGACATTTAGAACCATCATGTGTAGATTTTTAATGTCTACAGATCAATATAACATATTTGAATTATTTTTAGTTAATTTTTAAAGTTATTTATATTATTCCATTATTTTATATAGTTCATAAATCTATGCATCAAGTTCTATTATAGGATTAATTTTCACCCTTAGAGAGGGTTCTTTATGATCTCTCTAACTAAGCTACAAAATGGGAACAACCTCAGGTTGTGAGTATCCTATAGTGAGGTTGAACCTCTAAAAAAGGTTGGATTCCTCTTTGATGATCACATAAACTAATTTGAAACAAATTCTTTATATGAAATAGGGTTATAAAGGGGATAAAGGATCCTAAGTAATTTAACCTAAAAATGCACTAAATTTAAAAAGGAAACTCACATTAGATCTATAGAAGGTAGTACTAGCTTACACAACCTCAATATCAAGCTAATTGAATAAGTATTTCATAAGAGAGGTTCATAGTAGAACACTAATATAGACTTGCAAGAAGTATTTAAATCTCCATAAACAAGGTCATAAAGGAGGATAATGGATGAGGAAGACTATCTGTCACACAATTCCATCATGAACAACTTACCAAACCAAATCCAAGGCAAGAGATAGGCAAAGAAAGTTTTATATTGCATCAAGAAGTAGTTCTTACAAATGTTAGACAAGGTCGAGCCTAATCAAGTTGAGGATAGTTTAAAATATCTCAAAGAGTTCCCTATCTCCTAGAAAGATGAAAATTTTCTAAAATATGAGAACCTTTTCAAAGGAGAAAAGAATGGTATAATATAGGAGAAGGGAAAAAGAAAGAAGAGGGAGAAATGCATTGAAGAGTGGAAAAAATCATTAAGATCAAGAAGTGATGTGGTAATTCCTTAATTTTTACTTACATGCATGCCTTGATCAACAAATGGACCTCCCTTTATTATAATAGTCCTCAAGCCCCTCTCATTGGTTGGTAAATACCACTATAATATAAGGGCTTGTTCAATATGATGACAAAGTGTGTTTAAGCATAATTAATGCTCTTAACTACTTCTCTAACTACCAGTTCACCACTTTGAGATGCTAAGTCCACTTGAAGTGTTAATGAAGATCAAATATTAAAATCCTAAAAATGATAATTCCATGCCATTAATGGTAGTTATTACCTACTTTTCAAGTATGGATCCACGTTGATAGGTGAGACCCTTTGTATTAAACACATGTCTACTCCATTTTCATATCTGGATCATAGGTTCATCTATAAATGGAAAACTAATCTAAGATTATTAGTTTTCCTATAATTATCCATATTAATGTAGACTTATAGACTATATATCACTTTTTTATATTATAATAGGTCCAAATAGACCCATTCTATCTCTACAAGAACCAAGAGTTCATTATATACACAGGTCCTCCTCAATGGCAAACATAGTTGTAGAAATAACCATGCCTGATATAATTTTATGAACCAAAGGTTCATATTTGACCTTAATGGAGGTACCTTATATTATTTATCACCTCATATACATTAGTGTGTCCATTTAACTAGTGTTATATCAAGCTTCATTGGTGATAGGATGATCTTGCAAGACCTATTTGCTTCCATCAAAAATGACTTCTCAACTTCTATCAAAAGTCTTAGACTCATCTTCATTTTAATTAGTTATTGATAAATCAACTTAGTTTATTGACTCATTGACTCATCTCACTCCATTTATTTCAATCTATATGATTGAGTGAGAGTCATTGATTCTACCCTTGATTTATCAATTTTGTTTGAGTTGGTACCACTTAGCAATCTCACGTTGATCCTTAGGATTCACTATTAGTATGAAGCCTCATGCACTTATGCGATGTGTTAATCTCTTAATCTCTCTAACCTTTTGACCTTTGATCAAACTATTAGAACAAGATGTGTGATGCAATGTGGACCATTAGATCAACTACGACCCATTATTTAAAATCTAATGGCTTATTTATGAGCTTAAAAATTGACATCCTCTCTTTCATCAAATGACATTCATGTGACCATCATTAACATTCATGTGACCATTAAATTTAAGCTCATATGGATTTATTTTTATCAATCTTAAACTTGATGTTATTGTGAATGTCTTAAGTTGTAGTTCTAACTTTAGAAGCTTATAACTTGAGCTAGAAAACTCATGTGGGCATGAAATTTTTAGAGGATGATCCTAGTATGTATAACTATAATTTTGCATGATTTTTTGGTCATGTAAGGAATTTTGAGAATATTTATAAAATGTGAAAGGACATTATTCCATTCATGTTTGGAAGATGTCTTGGTGATGGTATGGTCCTTAAACTTACATAATCCATTCATTGATAAATCCTTCAATGTTGTGATGGATTCTTAAGGTTTGTGCAACTCAGTCCATGCTTTGAATGCTCAGAACATATGAGAACCTACTTAGATTCGTCTATTTACATTATTGGACCTATTTCAAACCTTTGATCCATTACTTCATCAAACCATGAAAGAGATTAATATGTGGGCAAAAAATGTCCAACATCTTCGGTGACTCACAAGGGTTGCATGCCTTTCTATGCAAGAGAACCCAAACTAGTTTACCTAGTCTAATTTATTGGGCATGGAGTCTCCTCTCTGCAACTGAGTTGATCATGAAGATTATTTAAGGTTGCCCCTCTGAAACCTCTCTTGAAGAAACAAGGACAAATAAAAAATAAAAATAAAGTGCCCAAGGCACTTTGGAAAAGGAAACAATAGAACATAAAGGAAATGTGCATAAGGCACTTAGAGGAAAGCATACAATTACCAACCTTAAACTAACTAGTCAAAATGGAACCTATACAAAACCATTGACTAGTTGTATAAAATTGGTGCCCTTCCTCACTAATCTAATATACTTTATAAGCTTAAGGTAAATCAACCAAACATGTAAAAGGAGTGGATAATGAACATATTGACAAAACACCTCTCCAAGGGAAAGAACAAAAATAAACTTACCTAACCAATCTAATTGATTGGACAAATAAGCATCTTGGAGTGAATAGGAAAACTGATCTTGCTCTTCTTGATGCTCAAATTTATTATTTAGATTAAGCATAACATGTGATGGCTCCTCCTTGTCATCTTTCAATTGAGTTAGGTATTTTATGGGATATCCTATTATCAATGCAAACATTGAGAAATTAGATTTTACCTCATTCGTGTACTTTTTTCCTCCATCATTATGTTCCTCAGGCACCATCAAATTATAGTTTCCCTGAAAAGGCACATAGCCTAATCCCAAGATCTCAAAAAATTCCTTCAACTCCTTATCTCTTACTAGTGTATTCAAGATGATTTTTAGTTTGTTAGGATTTTCTCCCTAAATCACATGCATATGATAAGCTCTATTCACCCTCAAGGTTCTCCTCCATCACATAAAGTGGTGGTTCATCAAGTTGTACTTCCTTAGAAATCAAGATGTCTTCTTAGTCAACCTCACTCAAGATTTCATCTTGTTTCTCAACTATAAATGAAGGTTGATTTAAACATCTAATGTCCAAAAATATGCCATTGTCTTGCTCAAGGTTTGATTTCCCTTCCATCAGTTCCAATCCATCAGGGCTACCTTTATTTGATAACTCACCCTAAAGTAAACCACCTCTAGTTCTTAGTTCTAATCCTCTTCATGATCTATGTAGAATGGACCTTTAATATTTCATTCAAGGTTTACTACCTTTTCAACTTGAGGATTGTCTTCATTAGGATCCATCTTATTAGTGTCAAAGTCATGCTAAGAAGGTTGGTCCAAACCTGAATTTTCCTTTTTGGATGAATTGGACTACCTATCATGATCTCTTTATCATAGACACTTATGTTATCCTCTTTAGGCTCATATATGACTGCAAGCTCCTCTTCTATCCTTTGTAAAATAGGATTCTCCTTTATAAGGGATATGGTAGGAGGGTGAAGAAGTTTACCTTGCTTACAGCTTAGGAGGGTATCCTTCCATCTAGGTAATTTATATGTTTTTTTAGGTGGCTTTTGAACTGAGGAGAGAGAGTCTCAAAACTCTTGTACACCAAGATCATTGAGCTAAGGTATGGTTTCTTGATTTAATTTTGGTATAACCTATTCCCCTTCTAAAATTTATTATTGGGCCTCAACTAGCACCTGATCTTTCTAAAATCCTTTCTAAATTGACTTACATGAGGGAAAATTATAGGGAGTAGCATCTTTTTCTTGAACTAGTTCTTGGACCTTCATAACTAATGCCTCCTTTTTTTACATGCCTACTTTGACTGATTTCCATGAGGGGAATGTGTGGGAAACAAATACCTTTTCTTGATTTTGATTCTCTTTTTCTGTTCTCCTTTTTCTCTAATTATTTGATTTGTATGTCTATATTCTCTTTGACAAGCCTCTCCTTAAGGTAGCCAATGGCCTCATGAAGATAAGAAACACAAGAGGGATGGTATGAGGTATAATAGGAGTCTTGAGGAAGATTAAATGGGATCTTGGATATCAACAATAGGTTATTCCACAATAGTCTCCTTGTTTCTTTGAAGGATTGCTTGGATTTAATTCCAAGAAGAAAAAATATGAGAATACATAAATAAATTAGATCATAAGATGGGGCACTTAGATTAGTTCTTTGGGGAAGGATGGGTGGACTATATGAAGGTTGAGGTGGTTTATATGAAGCTACATAAGGTTGATGGAATGGGACCTATTGTTATTCAAGGTTTCTTAGCTTATCATCAATGCTTTGAATGTAACCACTTACATCCAACATCTCACTTAAGAGGTTTTTCTAGTTTGATCTCTTAATAGGCACCCATTTCTCTTTCATTAGTTGTAATTCACCTCTTATGTCATGAATGATGTGATCAGGGATGTCTTGACCATCTCCCCTCTATGTATTAAGGATTATCATTTATTTTTGATAGCTTGAGAGCATTTGAATCCAACTTGAAATGGATTATTTTGGGGAAAAACTAGGGACACTTTGATCCTAAAAAGGCTACCACACTAAATCTTGAGAACCACTTGGGATGAAGCCATAAACATTGTTAACTTGATATGAAGGATGTTGAGGAAAAAAACATTTTGATCAAAAGATGATTGATTTTACACACTAGATAATGATTATTAGGTACGTGGACTACTCAAACCAATTGATAGATTCTTGAAGTTGCCAATGATGTTTGTATAATGCCTCTCAAGGCTGATATGTTGAAGAACAACACCAAAAATCCTTCCACTTATTTGGAACTTGGTTCCATCAAGCATTTTAAAAATTATTATATCTTAGTTTTCACCCTTGGAGAGGGTTCTCTAGGCTCTTTCCAACTAAGCTATACAATATGAACAACCTCATGTTGTGGGTATCTTATACTGAGGTTGAACCTCTAGATAAGGTTGGATTCCTCTTCGATGCTCACTTAAACTAATATTAAACTAATAAATGTAATGAGGTGATGCCCCAAATTTAAAAGGGAAACTCCCATAAGCTTGAACCCACACTAGATATGTAGAAGACAATACTAGCTTACACAACCTCAAGATCAATATAATTATATAAGTATTTCATAAGAGAGGTTTAAAGTATAACACTAATATAGACCTACAAGCATCATCGAAAACTCCCTAAACAAGGTCAAAATGAGGATAATAGACTAGGAAGAATCTCCTTCACATAATGCCATCATGTACAACTCACTAAACCAAATCTAAGGCAAGAGATAGGCAAAGAAAGTCTTATATTACATCAAGAGGTAGTTCTTACAAATGTTTAATAGGGTCAAGCCTAATCAAGATAAGGATAATTTAAAATATCTCAAAGACTTCCCTATCTCTCAAAAATATGTAAAAGTCTAAAATATGAGAACCTTTTCAAAGGAGAAGAGAATGGGATAATATAGGAGAAGGGGATAAGAGAGACTAGGGATCAATACATTGGAGAGTGGAGAAAAGTCATCAAGATCAAGAAGTGAGGTGGAAATTCCTTAATTGATCTTTTCATACATGCTTTGATCAATAAATAGACCTCCCTTTGTCCTAATAGTCCTCAAGCTCCTATCATTGGTTGAGAGATCTCACTAGAAGATAAGGTCTTATTTAATATGATGACAAAGTTTATTTGAGCAAAATCAATGCTCATAATTGCTTCTCTAGCTACCAATATACCATTTTGAGATGCTAATTCCACTTGACATGTTCTTGAGGATAAAATCCTCTAATCTTGAAACTAGTAATGTCATGCCATGAATTGCACTTAGTACCTATTTTTTTGAGGATGGATCCATGTCGATAGATGAGACCCTTTACATTGAACACATATCTACTCCATTTTCAAATAGATCATAGTTTCATCTATAGATGAAAAACTAGTTCAAGATTATTATTTTTCCTATAGTTTCCCATATTAATTCAAACCTATAGACTATATATCACTTTTATATATTATAATAGGTCCAACTAAACCCATTATATCTTTGTAAGAACTAAGAGCTCATTGTATACATAGATCCTCCTTGATGGCAAACACAATTACAAAATAACCTTACTCGATACAAATTTATGAACTAGATGTCTCTGTTTAGCCTTAATGATGGTCCTTTATATTATTTATCACCTCAAATATATCATTTTGTCCCTTTAACTAGTGTTGGATCAAGATTTAATGGTGACAGGATGATCCTATAAGACCTCTTTACTTCCATCAAAAATGTATTCTTGACTTCTATCAAAATTATTGGATTCTCAAATTCCATTGAAAGTCTTGGACTCGGCTTATTAACTTATTGAATCATCTTATTTCATTGATTTTTATATGTATGATTGAGTGAGAGCCATCGATCCTGCCCTTGACTTATCAACTTTATCTGAGCTAGTGTTACTTGGTAGTCCTACATTAATCCTCAAGATTTTTTGTCAGTCTATAGCCTCACACATTTACACCACATATCAATCTCTTGAGCTCTCTAACCTTTTAACCTTTACTCACACCATCAAATTAAGATATATGATACAACACAGACTATTAGATCAACTAAGACCCACTATTTGAAATCCAATGGCTACTTCATAAGCTTATAAATTAAATTCTTCACTCCCATCAAATGAAATTCATATGACCATCATTGATGTTTGCATGACCATCAAATTTAAGCTCAAAAGGATTTATTTTTCTCAAGATTAAACTTGTCATTAGCATGAATGTCTTATATTATAGGTCTAACTTTATAAGCTTATAACCTGAGCTAAAAGTCTCACATAGGCATGAAAATTTCATAGGATGATCCTAAAATGTATAACTACAATTGCCCTTGATCTACTATTGTGTGAAGCTTTTTGAGCATTATTACAAAATGTGCAAGTATATTGGTCAATTCATGTCTAGAAGATGTCTTGGTGATGGTCTAGTCCTTAAACTTGAATAATTCATTCTCTGATCAATCCTTCAAGGTTATTATGGATACTTAGGGTTTGTGAAAACTATTCCATGCTTCTAAATGCTAAGAACATATGAGAACCTACTTGAATTCTTCATGTTTTAGATAATTTTAGCTTATATTTATAAAAAGGAATAAGAAGAAACTAGATATGGGTATGGTTGAGAACCTATTTGATTATGCACATGTTAAATCAGATGATCTTGAAGAGCTCCTCTTTAGATTGGGAGGATGACCTGCAAATAAGAAAATACTAAATCAATGGTTGGTTAGATAGATAGCTAGGTAGATTTCCTAGTGCTAGCTAGATCCCAAAAGCAAGAGCTTTCACAAGGGTTATCAATCCACACATTTTAAATAATTAAGTTTATAAAATAAAAGATAAAGTGCTTGCATCAATAATCAAAAGGTATTGAAATCGAATACAATAAATTCTTGAATAAGAAATTGATTAAAAATGACTAATATAGTAATAATTAGGTTAATATTAATTCTATATAGGTCAGGGGTGCTTCAAAAAATAGGTTAGGGGTCTATGAATAATATAACCAAAATAAAGTTGGATTTGATTAAGGGTTAATGGTTAAAAATATCTTGTTGTTATTTTCTACCATAGTGACTATCAGTGGTTAAGGTGACTATCAATAATCGAGGTGATTATTGATAGTTAGACATACTATCGATGATCAAGATGACCATCAACAATTACTACATGTTAGTTCTAGGTTGATAAAATTTAATGATGGGATTATTGGAGTTGTTGCCAGAATTCGGATAACGTGAGTGCAATGAAGACGTGATCACACAAGATGAACAAGTGCACACCACAAGATGCTAAAGCAATTTGAAATTAACACAATAAGAGAAATTGCACAAGACAAAATGGAGAAAACCAAAATTTGATTAGCATGGAATGGCCAAAATGAGGACTACAAATAGGAGAGTACGAAAGTAACTCCTCCACAAAAGGTGGACAAAGCACACCAAGAATAGTCAGTAACTCCTCCTGTTTCTACGCTATTTTGCTTTCTACATTCAAAGAAGGAATTAAGAAACTAAGAAGAATGGTCAAGGTTAGATGTTATCTGGATGTAGTCGTACGCACCAAAATCAGACGTTGGAAGGTACTCCTCTTTGGCTATGGAGGAATGACACCTGCAAAGAAAAAGAGACTAAAACACGAAAAACATTAGATGAGGAGATGGTGGGTTGTCAAGCAAAAGCTTGATCCCTGAAGTACGAAGACTTCCTTGAGGGATATCAACCCACTGATTAAAAATAGAATATTTGACAGAAATAGAAATAGTGAAAGATAGAATGAAAGAAATAAAAGACAAAAAGCAAAATGCATACCTGATATGCAGCAAATTACTTTGCACAGTCACCGATGTCGATCTCTGTGCTGGTGTCGGCCAAGGAAGGGTGCCGACGTTAGTTAAAGTGCCAGGGTCGGTAGAGGTAATGATCGGCATTGGTCAGGGCAGCAGTTTTTGGATGGGGTCTGGTCGGGTATGGACAAGGTTTTAAGATTGCAGAATGGTCTGAAGTTTTTGTCTGTGGGTTAGGGAGCCGGTTTGGGAGTCAGAGGGATTGTTTGGGGGTTTGTGCAGAAATTTGGGTAGAGTTACAGACTGTATATTCTGGAAAGGGTGGATAGAGGTGATACAGGAGGAAGTCAAGTTGGGTTTGTATTCTGAATCTAAGTCAGGGTGGTAATATCAAAAAATAATAACCAGAGAATAAAATAAAAGCACAGAGAAAACACTTACCTGTTACATGCTGAAGATAGAGTAGGAGACAAAATTGATGTTGTCAGTGTGTTGCAAAAGTTTGATGTAGCAGACCTTTAGCGAGATGACTGAGGCAAAATACCTGTACCGGAGAGAGAGAATACGAGAGATTTGATTGCATATTGATTGGATGCAAAAGTTGGCTGATCATTCTGAAGGTCGAATGAAAGAATGTTTTGAAAGAAGGTCCGATAACCGGTCGCAAAACTGATTGGCAACTGAATAACGGATAATGGATAACAGATAACGGATCCTACGTTCAGGTCAAGAACGCAGTATTGGGGATAACTGATGCTAGCAGGACTGCTGACGTCAACCGATTAGTGATCGACGTCAATGAGGTCAGCCGAGTAGTGACCAATGTCGGTAGATGCAGAATGGGGATAGAGGCTAATTTTAGCTTTCTGCTCATTTTTACATGCTGCCAGGGGCAAGGCTCGTGGGAAAATGGTCGACAGGGGTTAAATAGGCATGGGAGAATAAAATGGGGGTTAAGGGAAGGATGACAAGGGTTAGACACAATTTTGGTGTCTACATTTGCCCCTTTTTGTCTTGTTGGTTGTTTTGGATGAACTGCAAGACAAAAATATGAGTTAGTTACCCCAGGTGTGGGATAAGGTCGATTCTATCTTGTTGGTTGTTTGAATGAACTGCAAGACAAAAATAGGAGGTGGATTTCCCTGATTATGGATGAGGTATTCCCCCTCAAAGCAGGAGTCGAGGGAAGGGAATTGGGAATCAGGTGTTGATTTGACAAAGAGTAGATGAAAAAAGGGTGAGGGTGAACGTTGCAAAAGTCATGATTGCGCGCATACCACTTCACGAGATGGTTAGGTCAAATTGTCATAGGTCAAGGGTCAAGGAGTGCCAAAATTGAAGTAACTGAGCCTTAGCATGTGGTCGTAGCTGATCAAGTTATTCAATCAAAGTTGTAGCTCCAATGGGTCATCGTGTTCCAGGTATCCCGGGCTCAGGAAGTGCTCCTAGAAACACAAAAAATGTCACAAGTAGTGTGGATCAACCAGCTTGTGATCCTATACTTGTGAGGGTCCAAAATATAATCTATGCACAATTTTGCTAATCAGTCATGAGGTAGCATATAGGCAAAAACAACCAAGGCAACATTGTCTTGGAAGTGGTCGAAGTCAGAGCAGATAGGCATGATCTCAAGTGGTCATTGGTCAAGGGGGAGGAATGGATGAAAAGATGTGGCCGAGCTAACCTCAGAAGATGTTATGTGATCTGAGTGCTACCTAAATAGCCCCTATTGCAAGGGCCTCAGGCCAATGTAGTTCTCCCTAAAAGGGAGGAAGGGTCAAAGGGATGGAATTGGTTTTGGTCGAGGGCAAGGTCATGGTCAAAAGGAGGAAAGAAGGTTTGTCCATCAAAGAGATGAATAAATGAGGGTGGTCGAGCTAACCCCAGATGATGTCGTATCATCTGAGTGCTACCTACATAGCCCTTGTGTGGAGGGCCTCAGACCAATGTAGTTCAAACTAGTTGAGAAGAGTGGTCGATGATTGGTTTGGTCATGTGTCGAAATGATGAGGAGAGAAAGATGTTACAGCCTTTTCCAGATGGTGTATTTTGCAACATTGGTTGAGGGATTTTTCATCCCTAGCAATTTTCCATATTCATGATGGATGTATGCTAAAGATGAATTGAGGTCTATTTATGCTTCAGCAAGTATTGGTTTATGCTTAACATAAATTACGTCTGGTCGATAGGTTCCATGTGTATTGGTGTCCAGAGAAACTAGTGTGAATAGGCTATGGGAATGGCCTGAAAAGAGAGTTGAGTTGAGTTGATTGACAAGTGATGAAGTTGAATGTGACCAAAGTGCAAAAGAAGTGAAAGGCATATTGCTCTTTCATTGACAAGGACCAGAATGACAACATAGATAGGGGTTAGTAGAACCAAGAGCCCCATTCATGCATGACGTCGTTGACCATATGTTGTGTTAGAGAGGTAATCGAATCACTTTGATATTAAAGTGAGCTCGAAGTCCCTTGAGTAGGTGATAGGAGGAGGAAATAGGGTAACCCATTTTAGAGCAGAGATAACTTTGCCCCTTTTTATGGGAGACCCTGAGACAACTATAAGTCAAGTCCATGACTCTTTTTTTTTTTTTTTTTGGTGCAGACTGATCAATGCGGGAAGTCTGCATAGAGATGTCATTTTCTTGGCGGTCAGTTGTGAAGCTGATCGATGCAAGAAGCTTCTAAGATAGTGTTGTTTATTGCCAGATTAGTCACAGCCATCCTTCGAGGGAGTGGTCTAGAATTTTTGCTTAATATAAGGGCTTTTGAATAGTTGTCCTTCGAGGGAGCAGTCTGCCTTTTTAATTTGATATTGATATGGTGATCGTGGATATTTTGACATCTTAATTTGTTTTGACAGAAATGTGAGTCATGGACAAGATTATAAAAGGTCAAGGGCTCCCTTTTATTAGGACAAAGCATCCATACTGTATAAAAGGGTTATAGAGGAATTGTTAAGGGGAGTAGGGATGAAAGGAATTAGGACTAAGAGGGTGGGGATTGCTCAAGGGATGAGCTCAAGTTAAATGTCAAGTGAACGAGTACTTGACTAGCAGTAGAACGGTCACAGATGCAACGCATTAAGAGGCTCAGGTTCTAGTCATCCATCAAGAGAGGACAGACGATAAGTCCCTGATCCATAATTGTGCATGATGATGAAAGGTCTGAGCCAATTAGGGGAAAACTTGCCTCATTTACTTCGCTCCATATTGGTCACATGCTGATGATGATTAAGAAGTTGGTTGATGTGGTCGCCGATTTGTCGAGACTGGTCGAGGGCTGGGTTGAGATTGGTGTTTGGTCATGATTAAGAGGTTAAGGTTGATGTGTGATTGATGTTTGGTTGAGGTCATGATAGGCAGTATAAATTCGAACTCCCCCAGCCATTTGGTGGTAGGAAGAATGTCTAACACCCAGTGTGAATGAGATGGAGAGAAGATGAGGGGGAGAGACCTGGGTACCCCACTTGGTTGATAGGTCAGGGGTTCTGAAGAAAATGGCATTTAGGCATTGAAAAAGTTAGGAGGGATGGAAACCACCGACTCCATAGGTGAAGGAGGAGGAAATGGGTGAGTCTGGAGGAGATTGGTCAGTGGTTGGCTTGGGATAAAGGTCTGTAGGGTCTTGAGTGGGGTCGTGATATCCTAGACCATATCATTTCTTGGCATTGGCATCATTGAGTGGCTCAATAGGCTGATGGGAGCCCTGCTCATAGCGTCTGAAACCAAAACCCTTCCATGCACACCTGTAAAGGTAAGTGTGTGCAAAGGTGGGGTTGCCAAGAAATGAGAAGTTTGATGTGAAAGGTTAAGGTGAAGAAAGAGGATTGCCATCAGTAGGAGCTTGATCAAGCCCCCCATAGACAAGGTTGGTTCAGAGCTGAGAAGGACCATAAGGCACGATCATCTCGATTCGATGGTCGTAACTAGGGCTGTGATGAAGGTGTCCATACTCTTGCAGAATTTGGAACATGTCTAAGGTCAGCAAGCGATACTCCCCCAATGAAAGTCTTTGGAAGATGTCTTCCATGGGGTCTGTGGTCGTCACTTAAAGGGGAGGTGTGAGGGCGACCGCCTGTTGTGAACTGGTCAAAGCTTCTGCAGATGGAGGCGGTGCCGGGGTTGATGGTTTGATAGGAATGAGGACATCATTTGGACGGTAGGTGGTGTTACAAGTTTTTAAGGGTGAAGGGTCAGCGGGAATGGTGTGGACTTGTCTGTCATGCTCAAATTTCACACAACGGTGCAGGGTTGAGGGGACACAAGCCATGGCATGGATCTAGGGTCGGCCCAGCAACATGTTGTATTGAAACTCTCCTTCGATGATATATAAGAGTTTTGGGACTATGTGTGGACCAATGCAAATGTGAAGGATGACTATGCCAATGGTCGTGGCAGTGGTGTCATTAAAGGGGCGCAAGATTGCATCAATTTTGGAGACATAATTCTTGGGAAGAGCCAACTGATCAAAGGCATGGGTGGAGATAATGTTGATGCTAGTGCCTCTATCAATCATAACACGTTTAATGCATGTCTGATCAACATAGGCAGTGATGAAGAAGGCGGCATCCTGATCTTTCATGTTGGATGTGGGAATCTCAGAATCGTTGAATGTGATGGAGGTAATAGGGGCTAAAGAGTGGACAAGGGTAGCAAGTGGCTGGGGGTCCTCGGGTTGGACCTCCATTGCCTGCAGGGCTCCGATGAGGGCTTGGCGATGTTGAGGCGAGGTTTGGATGAGGTCATAGAGAAACATCTTCACAGGCGTCTGGTGAAGCTGTTTCAACATGGAGTCATGAATTGGTCCAGAAGAGGCTGAAGAAGAGGGTTGAGGTGCACCAAGGATATAAATCTTAGGCTTGGGTAGTATAGGTGGATTGATGAAAGGGTAGGTCCAAGGAATGGTGGATTTTTCTTTTGCCTTGTCCTTTTTTGACCTAGTGGTTATGTGAATGGCATTGATTTCAAAGATAGGAGGTGAAGGAGATAAAGGGGTTGTAACTTGTTGATGAGATGTTGATGGGTTTGAAGAGGTTGGAGGGTTATGAGAAGGAGTTAGGGGTTAGTCGAGAGTGTCCTCAAAGAGAAGAGTGTCTTTCTCTAGATAGCGGTGAATGACAGCCTTGAGGGCACAGCAAGTCTTGGTATCGTGTCCTGGCATACGATGGTATAAGCAAATCTTCGTGTCGTCAAACTAGGAGGGCTTAGACCTGAGGGGTTGGAAAGGCCTGATGGGTGGAAGAGTTATGCTGGAAGTCTGCAAAAGTTAGTGCAAGATCAAAGAGTATGAGCCCACTAAAGGGTCCGTGCTCATCGATGTGTGCGATGCTGGTGACTTTTGCTTGGGTAGAATTGGAGGAGGCTTCCGTACCACCTTCTGGGTTGATGGTGCGGTGACAGGCGGAGACAGTACATTCTTCATGAGAGGTATTGCCCTTTTGGGAGAGGGTAGGCTAGCAGTAGGCAAAGGAAGCAAAGGAGGCAACCGGTTTTGATTAGAGGTCAGAGTGGGGAGGACTTTGGTCAAGGTCAAAGGATGAGGGCCCAAAATGGAGGGAAATGGTGATGGGGGAGGAGGAGTTTACCTCTATGGTTTGGTAGTCTTCTTTGATTTGATTTGAAGACTACTATTGGTCGAAGTCTGGTCTAAGTCCACCTTCACTTGTGGATGAGTGAGGTTGGAGACAGGGTGAATGCCAAGTGACTTGATTGGTTTAGATGGGGTAGATGCAGGTTTTGGTTTTAATGGGGTTGAATGAGGTGTAAACGGTCTAGAAGTGGAAGTCTAGTTTTTGTTGAGAGTCTAGGGAGATTCTGCCATGGGAGGATTAGCAGTATGAGATGAGAGGGCACGGGCATGTTGAAGAGCTGTGAGATGCTCCCACAATACCTGATGCTCCACTTTCCTTGAAGGGAGAAGTTTGAGTTTCTCCACTAATCGAGAAAATGGCTAAGAAGATGTTGGATGAGGTTTGGGTTCTTGAGAAGATGTTGACAGTTGTGGGACCGAAGGTGTGGTAGTCTCGGTTCTGAGGCATGATGAAGTCGTGACAGGTTCATCCTTGGTTGGAGATGAAGGAGAGGCAGGTTCTTCCTTGGGTGGAGAAGAAACTGGAGAATGAGGCTCTTTAAGCGGGTAAAGGGTAGGGATGATTGTGCCCTCCACTTACAGTCGAGGAGTAGGAAGGGTTGGGTCCTCCATGGGCAGCAAGAAGGAGGATGGTGAAACCGGCGGTGCTAGTAAGGTTGAGGCATCCTCTAAGATGAGAGAGGTTGACGGAGAACTAACCAGAAAAAGAGGTTCATCCACATGTGATGGACTAATGGATGGACTCACCTCTTGAGGTTGGTCGGAAATGAAGGGCGAGACCGTATTGACTGTTCGAATGTTGTGTTCATGAGTGTTGTCAATCAAGGTCTGGACATTGTTTTGAGTTGGTGGATGATTGGGGAATGGTTGTTTGAAGATGTTGATACCCTGATTAGGTGGTGCATTGGGATTGTCTAGGATGAGATCACCCTTTTCAAGCATGTCTTGGATTATGTTTTTAAGGGTTTTACAGTTGCCCGTGTCATGGCCTTTAACACGGTGGTAGTTTCAGAAGTCATTTTCCCTATACCACGCAGGGATGGTGCGTGAGGGATCAAATTATGGAGGTGGTCGGATCTGGGGGAGATTGAGGACCCCCTGTTTATGAGTTTTTCTAGCATAAAAGTGTATGATTATCTGAGTGGAGTATACTGTCATTGTACGTATCTCTACTGGAATTGGCGGGTGATGCTTTGGGACGTGGATGGTTCAGGCTGGTTAGTTAAAGGGGAAGAGGAGGAAGATCTAACAACCACAGCATTTGTTGAAGCTTTAGATTTAGGATTAGATGAGGAAGGCTTAGAAGAGGAGAGGTCATTGGTTTTGGAGTTGGGATTCTTGCTCCGCAACTTGACTTTATTCTCCTCGATGGCACGTAACTCAAGTTTGCGGGCCATCGTGAAGGCTTCGTCAAAAGTGTGGAAGGTTTGAACCCTTAAGGTGGAAGAAATATGTTTGGTGCAGGCTTGGGAGAAAAGTTCAATAAGTTTGGGTTGTGGTAAGGAAAAGGAGAGTTGATTGATGAGGCCCCTCCATTAAGCGATGAAATTAGCAATGGTTTCGTCCTCAAATTGGCTGATAGAATAGAGGTCTGTGATTGAGACCTTCTTGGTGATGTTGATAGAGAAATGATCAAGGAAGAGCTGGGCCAGCTAAGTGAATGTGAAGAGGGAATGGCTGGCAAGGGAGCTGTACCAGACAAGTGCAGCACCTGAGAGAGACATAGGAAACATGCGTAAAAGCAATGCATTATCATGGGTGATAAGGTAACAGGCATGTTTGAATGCTCGTAAGTGCTGTTGTGGGTCTTCCTTGCTTTGAAAATGAGAAAACTTAAGAAGTTCCCACTGGCTAGGATATGGCCTGATCGGGACAGAAGGATGAATGGGCTCATTGCAAATTTGTTCATATGAGAGAGTATTGCGTGAGCCAGAAATGGAGGTCTCTAGGCTAGACATCTTGTCCATCAGCATTTTGATGATATCTACTGACGGATTGGTGGGTGGAGTGCCCCCCAGATTGTAAGGTGCTTGAAAGAGGCTAGAAGAGGCATACGACGTAGTCAGTTGTACCAATAAGGGCACAATGTATGGATGACTAGTCGTAGGGATAGAAGAGGAGACTAAGGATGGTTGGGTAGAAGGCATGGCTAGGCTTGATGTTGCCATGAGAGGTTGGTTAGTAGTAACATGGGCCAATGGATAGGTAGCCACCCTAGTGTTGATAGGAGTAAGGGTAGGTGGAATAGAGACGACCAGATTCTAAAAGGGGGTAGAGAGTGGTTGAGTGGGCTGAGGTTGATAAGGGGCCAAAACCCCGGTGGAAGTGGGCCCAAAGATGGAGGGAGAGGCCACACTTGGATGGTTGGTCAAATGCTGGTCATTGGTTGAGGCAATAGCCTGAGTGTCTAAAGGTTGAACTATGGATGCTGTTGATACGGCCGCAGTCTCAAGAAGAGAGGTCGACATTCCGTAAATTGGATTGCCCAAGGAGTCTCACGTTTGGCTATTTGTGAGATAGTGCTGCAAGGCTTTGACGTTGAGGTCCAAGAATCATGCAAAATCTTGGTCCCCTTCTGGGATAATAGGAGTCTGGGTTGGGGATGGTCTAGTAGGATTTCTTTCAGTCTCCGAGTGGAACTCCATTATAGGACTGGTTATGGATGGGGTAGACGGAAGCGGGTGATGCCTCACGTGATCGACTAGAGCCTTGGCTTGGCTACAAGTCAGAACCATTCAAGGCAAGAAAGAACATCCTCACAAGCTCAAACAAGCAGATAAGAACAAAAAAGATGAAGAACACAAGCAGATCCTAAAAAAAAACCCTAGGAGTAAATTATTAAGATTATAGTGGCTTATGCTTTAGAATATGTGTAGAGGAAGATTGGCTTTTGAGTCGGGTCCTAGAAGTAGTCTATGGATGGTTTCAGGTTAGTTATGGTGCTCAAAAGTCTGTGTTAGGTTCCGTACGTGGCCTAGTGCTAAGGAACAAGCTCCCATCACTTCACGAGTCCAGTGATAAGCTGGTCTCGCTTAGCCAAAATATACTTCCCCTAGAGATTATCCTCTGCTAGAGAACGGAGTGGGCTTTCCCCTTGGTGATGAAATCCAAGTAAGATTGCCAGGATGGGTAAGGTATCCGTTGGGTGATGAAATCCCAGTCGGGCCTTGTATCAGGTAAGTTAAGATGTTTGTTTTGTGCAAGTGGTTTGGTCATGTAACATCAAGTGGACTAGATTAATTCAATATGTGATTATTAATTACTAGGTGTGGACTAAGAAATGCAAGAAAGTAGAAATGAAAGTGCAATGTGTTTTAAGCCCAACTCAAAATGTGAAGTTGGAATGAAAACAAGTTGAGAAAGGGTTGAAGAATATGATTTTTGACTAGTCTAGAAGTGCAAGAAAAGAAAGAAAAGTTCTTTTTAGTCTTGCTGATGGTGTCATTTAGAAGAGACGAAAGAGGTGAAAAGGGAGAAACCTAATGCACCTATATGAAAATAAAGAAAGAAAGAACCCAAGGAAGGCCCTAGGGTCCCACCGGGCGTGCCAGAATGTTTCTACGCTATTTTGCTTTCTACATTCAAAGAAGGAATTAAGAAACTAAGAAGAATGGTCAAGGTTAGATGTTACCTGGATGTATTCGTGCACACCAAAATCAGATGTTGGAAGGTACTCCTCTTTGGCTATAGAGGAATGACACCTGCAAAGAAAAAGAGACTAAAACACGAAAAATGTTAGATGAGGAGATGGTGGGCTGTCAAGCAAAAGCTTGATCCCTAAAGTACGAAGACTTCCTTGAGGGATATCAACCCACTAATTAAAAATAGAATATTTGATAGAAACAAAAATAGTGAAAGACAAAATGAAAGAAATAAAAGACAAAAAGCAAAATGCGTACCTGATATGCAGCAAATTGCTCTGCACAGTCACTGATGTCGATCTCTATGCCAGCATCGGTTGGGGCAGCAGTTTTTGGATGGGGTTTGGTCAGGTCTAGACAAGGTTTTAGGATTGCAAAATGGTCTGAATTTTTCATCTGTGGGTTAGGGAGCTGGTTTGGGAGTCAGAGGGATTCTTTGGGGGTTTGTGCAAAAATTTGGGCAGAGTTACAGACTATATATTCTAGAAAGGGTGGATAGAGGTGATACGGGAGGAAGTCAAGTCAGGTTTGTATTCTGAATCTAAGTCGGGGTGGTAATATCAAAAAATAATAACCAGAGAACAAAATAAAAGCACAGAGGAAACACTTACCTGTTACATGTTGAAAATAGAGTAGGAGACATAATTGATGTTGTCGGTGTGTTGCAAAAGTTTGATGTAGTAGACCTCCAATGAGATTACTGAGGTAGAATACTTGTACCAGAGAGAAAATACGAGAGATTTGATTGCAGATTGATTGGATGCAAAAGTTGGCTGATCGTTCCAAAGGTCGAATGAAAGAATGTTTTGAAAGAAGGTCTGATAACTGGTCGCAAAATTGATTGGCAACTGAATAATGGATAACGGATAACGGATCCTGCGTTTAGGTTGAGAATGCAGTATTGGGGATAACCGACGCCAGTAGGACCACCGACATCGGCTGATTAGTGATCAACATCAGTGATGTCGGTCGAGTATTGACCGACGTCGGCAGATGCAAAAAGGGGATAGAGGCTAATTTTAGCTTTTTGCTCATTTTTACATGCTACCAGGGGCAAGGCTCATGGGAAAATGGTTGACAGGGGTTAAATAGGCATGGGAGAATAAAATGGGGGTTAAGGGAAGGATGACAAGGGTTAGACACAATTTCGATGTCTACACCTCCATGAAAGGTGGTGACAAGGTGCTAAGAATAGAGAAGTAACTCCCATCAAGGGAGTTACTTATGACATTCTTATGACACCTATGACATATCTATGACACACACCTCCACATAAGCTAGCCTATCTCACAAATGTAGGAAAACTCCATGTATGCACAAGAAATACAATTTCCCTAATTAATAAATAGGGAAAAATAAAAACCTACAGTAATGCCCCCCATAAGCGTAGCTTAGGTGGGCAGTGTGGAAATATAAAATGGGTCTCGGCAACTAGGCTTGATGATGTACCCATGTACAAATGCAATCTCCCATAAGATAGAGAAAAGGAGAAAACTTGTAGGAAAAAACTCCCCCCCAAAAGAGAGACAAAAGAAAAGAAGAGGCTAGAAGGCCTTCCTTGAAGATGTTGTTGTTGCAGATGTAGACCGCACCCCAAGAAGAGATTGTAGATGAATGAACTTGCTCTCAGTGAAAGTTTTGGTGAAGATGTCTACAACCTGCTCTGAAGACTAGCAAAATATCAAGTCAATGACCTGACTATGAATAAGCTCCCAAATGAAATGCATGTGAATCTCTATGTGCTTGGTCTGCTAGTGCTGAACCAGATTCCTGCAAATATATATGGTACTCTGATTGTCACAATAAATGATGGTGGGCTACCTGATAGGAATGCCAAACATAGAAAGAATCCCCTAAAGCCAAATAGCATCAATAGTTGCATTAACAGCTCCCCTGTACTCTGCCTCTGTGGATGAAATAGCAATAACATTCTGCTTCTTGCTAGACCAACTGATAGGACCAGAACCTAAAGAGAAACTATAACCAAAAGTGGACTTGTGAGTCTATGAATCACTAGCCTAGTCTGAATCTGTATATCCAACCAAGTTAACCTCTATGCCAAATCTTTAATGAATCCTATATCTATGTGAACCCTGTATGTAATGCAAGATCCTCTTAGCTGCTTTCCAATGTAGCTCATGGGGTTCCTGCATGAATCTAGAGACAATTCCCACTGAATATGAAATGTCAGGCCTGGTGTGAGTCAAGTAGATGAAACTACCAACAAGTTGTCAATACCGAGTGGCATCAACTAATGGTGAAGAACAATCAGTCTCAAGCTTTACTCCTGATAGAAAGGGAGTCAGAGATGGCTTACAATCAGCCATGTGAAACTGAGCCAATAAGTCAAGAGCATACTTAGGTTGTGCAAGAGAGATCCCTGAATCTAACTGTGAAATCTTGATGCCAAAAAAGTAGTGCAATAAACCCAAGTCTGTCATGTCAAATCTATCTTGGAGAGATGCCTTCACCACTGCAATAGCTGATGAAGAACTCTCGGTGATCAAAAGGTCACCAACATATAGAACCAAAATCAAGAGCGAATCATCCTGCCATAAGAAGTAGACATTAGGATCAGAATGACACCTAGTGAAACCTGTTATGAGAAGGAAGAAATCCATCTTGGCATACCAAGCCCAAGGGGCCTATTTGAGGCCATAGATAGATTTCCTAAGTCTACATACTAAGGAAGAATCCTGAACAAATCTTGGTGGCTGCTCCATGTAGATCTCCTCCTCAAGGTCTCCATGAAGAAAGGCACTCTTCACATCCATCTGATGCACATCCCAATCATGTGTTGTGGCAATATCCAAGGTAAGTCAAATAGAAGTCATCTTTGAAATGGGTGCAAAGGTCTCTGAGTAGTCAATGCCTGCCACCTATGAGAAACCTTTGGTGACCAATCGTGCCTTGTACTTATCAACTGACCCATCTGCTGTAAACTTGGTCCGATATATCCACCTACATCAAACCATCTTTCTTCCCTTAGGAAGTGAAATCAAATCCCAAGTGTGATTTTTAATTAAGGAAGAATATTCTTCTTCCATAGCACTATCCCACTCAGATACCCCTGATGTCTCTCAAAAAGTTTGTGGATCTGAAACTATAGCAAAGAAGGCATGTGGATCTCTCTAAAAATCCCCCTAGTACATCTATCATCTGTAGGATCTCCTGCCTAAGTGCCAGGACTCTCAAGTGTCTGTCTAGCCCAAAGTGGCCCAAAAGTGGGTGAGTCAGGGGCTAACTCCTCATCCTCTAACTAAATAGAGGTGGATGACACTACATCACTATCTTTGCTATCTGAACTCAAAGAAGAATAAGATGTCTTTGGCTCAAGAACCTACTGTGGCTGATCTGAATCTGATGAGGAATCATCATAAAGAAGTAGATTCGATGAGGGAGAAGAAGTGTCAAGTGTTGAGTCTCTAGGACTCTCCTAAAAATGGACACTTCTCTTGATGAACAACTCATGAGTGACTGGATCTAGAAGCTGATATCCTTTAATACCATCTAGATATCCTAAAAAGATGCAAGGCTTGGACTAACATTCCATAGATTTGTGTTTCTTCTTCAGAATGTGGGCCATGGCTGGGGATCTGAAAACCCTGAGGTGCTCAACATCAAGTTTTCTTTTATGCCAAGCTTCAAAGGGTGTTATCCCTTTCAAAGCTTTGTGAGGAACCCTGTTTTAAATGTAGGAAGCACAATTGATGGCTTCGGCCCAGTACTACGGTGCTAAGGATTTGGAGTGAATCATACAGCTAGCCATCTCTTTCAAGAACCTATTCTTACATTCTATAACCCCATTCTATGAAGGAATGTAGGTGATTGTGCACTGCAAATCAATCCCCTCTATGGTGCAAAATTGCTCAAATCTGATGCTGACATACTCCCCTCCATTATCAGTTTGAAGAACCTTGATGGATTTCTCACTCTGTTTCTCAACAAGAGCCTTGAAGTCTAGAAATTTTTCAAACACTTCAGACTTTTGTTTGAGAAAATATATCCAAGTGTACCTAGAGAAATCATCAATGAAAGTGAGGATGTACTTGGCCCTTGTGAAAGATGGTTTGGGAAAGGGTCCTGATACATCACTGTGGACTAAATCCAAAGGTTGTGAAGCCCTCCAAGCTTTGCCTTTGTCAAATTTTGCCTTGGGATGCTTCCCAAGGGAGTACCCCTCGCAAAGTCTTTTTGAGAATTGGACACGAGGCAAGCCAATGACCATGTCATTTTTACAAAGTTGCTCAAGGTAGCAGTAGTTAAGGTGGCCAAACCGTTCATGCCATAATTTGCTAACTCCATCTGAATGAGTCAGGAATGCTATAGGAGAAGAATCTAATGCAAAATGTGAAAAGGTGTATAACCTGGCTTGGTGATCTACCCTTCCCACTACCACTGTAGTATCACTATGCAACTCCCTAATAGACACTAAATCTAGTGAAAACTCAACTCTCATGCCCCGACTAATGTGAGTGATTTGGTACATTGACAGGAGATTGGTTGAAAGAGAAGGAACACTTAGAACATTGTTGAATGTTCCTCCTTCCATTTCAACTGACCCTCTCTCTGTAACGGAAACTGATGTGTCATCACCCAAACTAATTGAAGTCATGCTATAAGGCTCTAAAGATGAAAACTCAACTAGTGAAGAGCCCATGTGGTGAGAAGCACCTGAGTCAATGACCAATGAAGATGTGGAATTTGTTGTAGCTACAAGGGCCTTGCCCTTTTCTTTCTCCTTACCCTTGCCTTTTGCCTTAGTAGAATCTTGGGTAGATGAATTCTGCTTGATGGACTCAGGAACACCTATGTTGTTCTTCTCTAGAAGATGAGTTAGGTGGTCTATTTGTTTCTTCATTCACTTGTGTTCATCATGCCCTTTCTTTTTACAATATGCACACTTAACCTTCTCTTTCTTAGGTTTAGCATTAGAGGATGAAGTCTCAGTGTTGTTTTTGGCAGGATTATTGTTTTCTTTCTTCTTCTCTTGGTCCTTATTCTTTTTCTTCTTCTCCTTTGTTGAAGTTTTATCCTTACCATTTCTAGCTATCAAAGCTTGGGGTTGAGTAGACTTCATTGTGCCCATCTAAATTAGCTTATCTTACTCCCTAGTCAAGTCAGCAATAAATGAATCCAAAGAAGGCATTTTCCATGCAGTGCCGAGGGCACTTTTAGTGGCATGGAAAGTGGAGACAAAGATTGAATAGCTTGGACCTAACTTTGAGAGAATAGAAATAATGAGTTGATCATATTTCTTCTCTATCCCTCATTCTTTCAATTGCAATCTAAGGGCCTTAAACTTAGTGAAGAAGTCATGTAGGGTGTCAAAGTTGCTAGGACTTAGACTTATGAGTTCATTTTTGAGCTCATGACCTCTCATCTCATCAAGCTTCCCAAATAACTTTTATAAGGTGTCCCATATGTCATTAGGAGTTTGGGAGGATTCTAAGTGGAAGAGAAGTTCTAGAGACACAGACAAGCTCAGTAACCCAAAGGCTTCATCACTACGGTTGTACCACTTAACCTTTTTAGCATCTGTGTTGGGTTCTACTTTTGTACCCATGGTGATCCTATACAACCCTTTGCTTCTAAGAATGATTGACATTTTAACTTTCCATTCATGATAGTTGAAGGATGTTAGGGGTTTAAGTTGAAAATAATCCATTTTTAGCTGAAATTAGGTGAAGTTGTGTTGATTGCAAGTTGTGAATGTATGCAGAAAGGAGAATGAAAGTGAAGTTTGCAAGTTGTGAAAAGCAATCACACCCCCCTAAAATATTGATCCCCCCCCAAATATGCAAGTGCACACTCAAAATACATCATTCTCAGCTGAAAATGCATCTTAGAGCAATCAGTGCAACACTAAAGCAAACAAGACGTCGGACTCAGCCAAAAATGCATCTTGAGAGACCCAAATTTTGGCACTTTATAAACTAGTGTGTTTTTAAAAAATAACAAGTCTAAGCTATAGAGAATTGAATTACAAGCACTTTTGCAAAAATGGCACCCAAAACCAAGCTACCATTTGCAAGATTTTAAAGTTACAATTTTCTCGTAAACTAGTGTTTTTGGAAAAAAAGTAATAAAACACTAAAAAAATGTCTGTTATGGGGAGAGAAAGTGGTCTTCCAACCACTCATTAGATTTGGCACAGAATGAGAAATCCAAATGAGGTTTTTGTGAGGGGGAATTGGCCTCCTACCAACCCGGGCCTCACCCTTCGTCTTTGTAGGTTGAAGATACAAGTTTAAATTAAACCTCTAAAAATTACCAAACTGTCTAAAAAAATTATTATTCAATCAAATTGATTATTTTTGTTTTATCAAGCCAATTTTTCACTAAAAAAATAAATCAAGGACATTTTGGACAGAATGGCAAGTGTCCTAAGGTGCCACATGGGACGCCATGTAGGAAGGGGCATCCAAAAGCAACAGACATAATTTTTCTTGTATAAAAGACAAAAAAAGAGACCTGTTAAAGGACCCTGTACAGTCTATTTGAGAGTAGAACTGAAGCAAGAAAAAGAGCTGAGTGGCGTGGAAAATAGCCTGTGGTAGCTTGGCGCAGGGTCAGTTGAAGGAGGAGGCACTGAATGAACTATTGCGTGGTAGTAGAAGTGGCACAACAAAGAAAATATTTTTGCAAAAGAAAACAAAAATAGCAAACCTGGTGCTGGGCGTCGTACAGCCAGTTTGGTGCCTGGAAAATAGAAAGGACTGCTGAGGTGCTGAAGTTGTAGAAAAAAAAGTGCATACCAGAAGAAGGTTCGCACAAAGTTGCAAAATGTTGTTCCTTTCTTTTGCTTGTTGAATGCTGCTCTTGACGTGAAGACAGCGAAAAAACACCCAAAGGCCAAGGACGATACCAGTAATGATATTGACAGATTTTTTTTTTCAATTTTAGACTTAATCTAGAATTAAAAAACAAAGAGAACTCCACTCCTCTTGATTCCAAAATAAGCTAAAAGCATAATCACACACAAGATTATCGGGAAAGCTCTGATACCATATCAGAATTGTTGCCAGAATCTGGATAACATGAGTACAATGAAGACATGATCACACAAGATGAACAAGTGCACACCATAAGATGTTAAATAAATTTGAAATTAACACAATAAGAGAAATTGCACAAGACAAAATGGAGAAAACCAAAATCTGATTAGCATGGAATGGCCAAAATGAGGACTACAAATAGGAGAGTATGAAAGTAACTCCTCCACAAAAGGTGGACAAAGCACACCAAGAATAGCCAGTAACTCCTCCATGAAAGGTGGTGACAAGGTGCTAAGAATATAGAAGTAACTCCCATCAAGGGAGTTACTTATGACATTCTTATGACACCTATGACACATCTATGACACACACCTCCACATAAGCTAGCCTATCCCACAAATGTAGTAAAACTCCATGTATGCACAAGAAATACAATTTCCCTAATTAATAAATAGGGAAAAATAAAAACCTACACTAATAGGGATCATATAAGGTAATTCTAAGAGATTGGTTTTTACTGGGCTAGTTTTCAAATGGAAACAAAATAATTAAATAATGGAAAATAAATACTTAGCTTACAGAATGTTGATCTAGTGAATGGTTGAGGTGGTTAGTTTATTGGTAGAATTTGGTATGATTCTAGTAGAGTAATGGTACTTGGTTATCTATTGAGGGGTGGTGGAAAATCATCTCTATATTATTATGGATAGATCATTATATTTTTGGAAGAAGTGACCTATAAACTAAGCTCTTGATAGTTGTGGATGGATCCCTTTTTCACTTCCTACTCTTCTCTTCTTATAGATAAGGAAGGAGAGGTACAATAAGATGTTAACAAGGGGTCCAACTTTCTATCTAATTTTAATTTATACATGCATGAGCTCACACATGAATTATAAATTCTAATTATAGAAAAGTAAGTTAGAGTGAAGGATTAGTTGAGGTGATTTAGATGATGGAACTTGACCATCAATAGTCAGGGTGACCATTGATAATTAGGATGATCATTGATGGTTAAGGTGACCGTCAATGATCAAGGGTCAAGGTAAAGTTGATTTAAATATGGGTTAAGTTAGGAGGTCAATTTGATTAGCATTAGGTAGGTTTGGGGTCAAATAGTCTAGGTTAGGCCCAAGGGGGTCCTGAGATGGTCTAGGGGAATTGTAACATTTGAAACTATCATGTATATATTTTCAATGTTTCTATTCTTCCCCTTTCTATTATGTGGTTTGTATCAATAAGTTGTAAAGAAAAAATGAGTTAATGGTTGAAAGATTGATTACCCTAAGCATGGGAGGGGGTGTTCCCTCTCAAACTAGGATTTGATGAGGTAAAATAGAATTAGATTTGAGTTTGATAAGTGGTGAGGGTAATTAATAAGGTGGACATCATGAATTTGGGTGATAGGTTGGGTAGTGAAGCACAAATATGCACATAAAGTGTGACAAAAATTTGATAGCCAAGATCATGCATTGACTAGGTTGCCATAATTGGTAAAAATTAAGGTTAGTGTTAGAAGGACAAGTGATAGGTGGACCACATAATGGCATATAGGTGTGGCAACTGGGTTCACTCATAAATACAAGTCTTCTAGGCAAGGTATGTGTTTTCATCAGTATCCTAGGTAGGAATTGCTCCTAGGGAGAACATAAACAGGTTAGGTGAAGTTGTAGGTATTCAAAGTAGGAAGCTTTCCTAAGAAGACACCAATTGGATAGGTGTGTTTAAGGTAGTGAAAGTTCAAAATTATTTCAACATATAAATTATTATAATTATGGTCAAAATTTGTTACAAAATGTGCACTAGTTGGGCTGAAATAGACCAAAAATGAGGTGATGAGGTGGTTGTCAAGGTGGGTGGAGAAGGTAGTCTCCATGGGTGCGTGCCTGATGTGGTCCTATTTTAAAAAGTTTTAGAAAGGCAAAGAAAAAGTGCTAAGACCCTGACCATCGATGGTTAGGGGTCAAAGGGTCAATTATCAATGGTTACCCTAACCATCAATGGTTAGGAGGCTAACCATCAATGGTTAGGGGGAAAACCCTAAAATTTTGGTGTTCAAAATCAAAAAGTGAGTCATTTAGACTCATTTGAATAGTTGAACTTTGTAGCTCTAGCCACTTGTTATGTGTGGAAAATTTGGTGATGGTGATTATTGAGTTGGACGTACGAATTGAGTGGACTAGTGAATATGTAGGGTGGGCACAAATGCAAATGAGGATAGGTAATAGGTCCCAAGATTCCTCCTTAGTGATAATCAAGGAATGAGGTAGGGGTTGCATTGAATTTGGTAGATTAGTTTGTAATTTGTATTACATTTGAATTTGAAATTGGGATTGTTATCATTATGTTGGTGGGTGGTTTTTATGGGTGACTTAGGTGAAGGGTTGGTTTGGATGTTGGTTAAATGAGTGTGTGGATTTGTAATTTGGGAGGGTAGGTTTGGTTGAGGGTGGGTAGAAAGTACTAGTTAAGGAATTGAGTTATAGGGGTTGGTTTTGGGTGGGTAAATCAGGTGGTAGGGTTAGGGTAATCCATCAATGCTCATGCATAGTTATCATCAGTGGTCATACCCAGCCATTAACAGTAAATGGCCATTAACAATTAGCTACCCAATCACCATCAATCATGCATGACCATCAATGGTTGATAGGGGTGAAAGGTTATTGAAATGTTATTTTGGAATGTTTGAAAGTATAGTAGATGGTAATTGTTTGGTTTTGGCTTTGTAGGTAAAATGTAAGGTTTGGTAGGTAGTATTTCAAGTGATAAGTTGGATAGATGAGGTAAAAGAGGGTGTATACTCAAGGCTAAAGTTAGGAGGGGGTGGTAAAATAGTTTATGATAAGGGTAAAGGGAAATAGGTCAATGTTTAGGCTTAAGGGAAATAAGATAATTTAAGAGGCAAAGTTTATAGGCAAAATAGTATAGGAAACTAAGTTGTTTACTATTGGACATGTGTATGCATGGGAACAAATTTAGATACATGATTATGTGTCATGCATCTTTGTAGAGATCTACCACAGTATGACTATTGCATATTGGGCTCACATAGAGGAGGTGTGACTCAGAGTGATGAGGCATTATTGGTATATGTCGCACAATGTAATTATGATCATGGACCTCATCAAGAGATAGGATATGACCATGAACACTTTTTTACTACCCACTAGTGAGATGATGATCTTACCAGAGGATGTTCACAAGATCACTCAATTACCCATATAGGGTGACTTAGTTTATCACATACAGTGGGAGGAGTTAGATGAGCTCTTGGAGTTACTATATGGAGATAACCATGACCAAGTGAGGTGGCATGCCAAAATATTTAGCTACACTACATTATACCAAAAGGTGAGAGATGATAGGAGGCTAATGACCATGATGATGGTAGTCTCATGTTTCATTATTCTTGACTCAATCAGTGAGAGTTTCTTATACATGATATTAGGGTTCTTGGTCGAGATGTTATTAGGTTGCATAGTATTTGGTTGGGTGCTTATGCTACTTGTCTAGATATATAGGGAGTTTTGGGGATTCGGGGCTCATAGGAGGTATGGAATAAACATGGGGTTTGTTCTACACTAATGGGCCTATGAGCACATCCAAGTGTTGAGCCAATGTGGTTAACATGGGTAAGGTATGTTTGGATAGATTTCTCGATCAATTTTATGAGGTAGAGAGCTAACTTCATCATCATAGGTAAAAAAGGAGGGGTGTGTGACATAGATTGGTTTAGATAGGATCTAGAGACCTTGGTCATTAGTGATGTTATTTAGATGCCCTATGTCAAGTTTCTAGAGTGGGATAAATATAGGAGACACACTTTATCATTATAGAGTTACAAGTGGATCTTTGGTAGGAGGGATGGGGAGGTAGAGCTCATCCCATTTGAGAGGGTATGGAGACAGTTCAACTTGGTATAGGGTATCTCAAGCCCATTTCCTAGATATAGGTGGGAGGATGTAGAGATTTTACTACCTAAGCCATGTATAGTATAGACCTTACCAAATCATGAGGAGTTACAATCATGATCAATGATAGACAATGCAGGTTCTATAGATGGTTATTCTACATGGTACCAAGCTCTTTACATGGTAATAGATATTGGTGGGGATGATGTTGGCAAGAAGCCTATGGAAGTAGACCCAATTGGTAGAGGTAAATGGGCATAGGTTTAGGGGGTCACCCTAGATCCATAGGTAAGAGTAGTACTAACCACTACATAGGCACATGTTATAACATTATAGTGTCAAATGGTAACTTTATAGGGTTAGCTAGTTACACTTACAGGTGATAAGGACTAGGCCAGAGCTTGACTAGACTTGGTTACCTAGGAGAGAGACTCCTTAAGACAGGATGGAGGAGGAACAATAGCACCTATAGGACCATTGAGAACTATCCCTATGGTATGATACATAGACATAGTGGAGGAGTTACACTACTATGAGGCTTTAGTCTTGAGGCATTATCCTAATGAGCCCTGATGGGGTGAGTACAAATCTAGTTTCATAGGTGGACAAATAGGTACATCAGGAGGATAGGGACCAAGAGGTAGTAGTGCTCTAGGATATAGTGGTTCCTCAGGGGAAAAGTCATGATATATTTTAGATATATTATATGCTACTATATATAATTTTGATACTAGCCTACAAGTTGATATAGTGAGATGAACATTTTGAGATATACATACATATATATATGTGTGTGTGTGTGTATGTATATATATATATATATATATATATATATATATATATATATATATATATATATATATATATATATATATATATATATATATATATATATATATATATATATGTATATATATATATATATATGTATATGTATATATATATATATATATATATATGTATATGTATATGTATATATATATATATATATATATATATATGTATATATATATATATGTATATGTATATATATATATGTGTGTGTGTGTATATATATATGTGTGTATATATATACATATGTATGTATGTATGTATATTGGTGTATACATGATGATTCTATTTAACTCATGATTTATAGATATGATCCTCACTTATTGATCATTATTCATGGTTTTGATGTTCATATTGATTATTGATGAATGTTATATTGAGTATGGTTGTGTTATGGATATGACTGTTGATGTAGACTCACCTATCTAGGCATGTGATGAGATTATATTATATTTTATGTTCATATGCTATTGATGTGATAATGATTTTCATGTTAAAATTGAATGAGTACATACTTCCTCATTTATATTTTGACATGTGGTAGAAATGGTTTTTTGCTTTATTTTTCAAGGATGCTTGATTTTGACATGATGATGGATACGCTAATGATGATGAATTTGCTTTATGATATATGTTGATATGATGTGATATGTTTATGGTTATTTTTACTTAAGGTAAAACACATAAAGTAAGTTAAATAACAACACTAGATGTGAAAAAAAGGATATAATCAAGAGACAAATGTCATAGTGAATATATCAACTAGTTATGACAGGATAAGAAGAGGGCATGATGCTTCTTATTTGGTAAGGACTAATAAAAGCTGAATTTAGATTGGATTAAATAGTATAACCCCTTTGAATTATTTGCATTAGCATTCTTTAGTTGGTTAATATGTGTCTTGATCACATAATGTTAAGTAAGCTCAAAATCCATTGTTTATAGTGTAAAAAGGGGAGATGAATGAAAATGGAACCTTCTCGTGAGACTAGCATGCCTTTTCTAAAGGTTACAAAAGATTCGGTATAAATTATTCTATGTCATAAAAAGTGTAGACTACTCGATGTGGGAACTCTACCCATGAGATTCGATTACAGATTCCAAAATTATTATGCTTATGAGAGTCGATTGTGGCTTTCAAAAAAAAAAATTGTTTTTCTTGATAATGGGTCTTTTGTTTATTTTGTTATTACTTGGGAGGTAGTGAAGTTGATCAATGTATGAAGCTTCCAATAAATTTTTATTCTTTTGATAAATGCCTTACTCAGCCATCCTTCAAGGGAGTGGTCTAAGTGTGTATGCTTTGCTTAATGCCTTTTGATAGTTATCCTTCAAAGGAGCATTCCACCTTACTTGTAGCAATTGTGATATGTTTTTGGCATCTTTCCTTCAAGTGAATAGTTTTTGAATGATAAGAATAACCCATGATTACTATTGGTTTGGATTTTTGTTTTTATTTTATTTTATTTTGCTTGGCATAGACTTGCTTATGTAGGCTTAAGGGTTTACATTTATGAAGGCAAAACTAAAATCATAAGAAGGTTGATTAGGTGTAAATAAGTTTAGGTGGCAAAAATCATGGGAATCCATCCTTGTGTAGAGGGGTGGAAATTACCATGAGAATCATGCCATGAGTAGAGTCATGGTAACCATTATTCAAGGTTAGGCTATGATTGTGATAGGTAATCACATGATTCAATTTTAATTAATTACCTCAAAAATAGGGAGATGAATGTGGTTTGAAATCAAGGGATGAGCTTAAGTTAGATATAAGGTGAGTTTTATCCTCCTTAACAAAAGAAAGGATGTAAATATGAAGCATTGAGGGGCTCAAGTTCTATGTTTCCTTTAAAAGAGGATACCCAGTAAGCTCCTAATCCATACTTATGGGTTATGATATAAAGTCCAAGCCAATTAAAAGCAAACTTTCCATGCTTGTTTTTCTACATATTGGTGACATGTTGGTTTACCTTTAGGATGAGGTCTCTGATGTTAAATTCTCATAATCTAAGGTGTTTATTATAGACAAGTTTGATGCACTCTTGATAGACATGAATATGGGTGAGGGCAGCTAAATGACACTCATAAAGTAGCTTAAGCAAGGCTAAATGGTGTTGATGATAATCATCCTCAAAAATGATATCCTACATAGATATGTGAAGAGAAGGAATTTGGAATTCAAGAGGTAAGACAACCTCTACTCCAAATATAAGAGAGAATGGGGTAGCACTCGTAAGGGTTTGATTGCTAGTACCATATGCCTATAAGGTGAAGGTGATGTATAAATTCCAATCTCAACTAGATGCATTAACAATGTTAGTGAGCATGTTATTAATATTTTTGTTAGAGGCTTCCACCTATCCATTCACTTAAGGGTGATGGGTTGAGGATAAACTTAACTTAATCTCAAATGCATCACAAAGACCCTAAACTTATTTATTTTTAAAATATTTACCATTGTCAGTGATAATTTTGTGAGGAACACCAAAATGGTAGATGATGTGATGGTTGATAAAGTCAATAATATTTTTTGCTTTGGTTGAGACTAAAATAATAGACTCTACCCATTTTGTTAAATACATAGTCACGATGATGATAAAATGGTGTCTCTATGAAGAATGGGGGTTGATTTGCCAAAAAATAGTGGATATGCAAAGACTATGGCTAGGTGCATGATGTCATTTGGAATCTTATTGACACTTAACACACTTTTTCACATAATCACAATAGTATTAGTTAATGGTATACTAGTAATAGTCAAGGCAAAGGATGTGTTTAGTTATAGTGAGGCCACTAAAGTGTCCTCATAGATCCCATCATGTATTTATTTAATAGCAAGAGAGGATTCATGATTGCTTAAGTAGTGAAAGACGAAACCATCAAAATATCATTTATAAATAATTCCCCCCATAATGTTATAACATGAGGTACTCTATATAAACACTCTTTGAGTTTTCCAAGAAAGATTAGAAGAAATGATGGTAAAGTTAAGATATTCAAAGGTCCACTGATACCAAAGGTCATGTTGAGTTTATTATAAATTGAATATGGTGGGAGAATCTATTTTGACATAAGAAGGATGGGTAAGTCTATGGATAAAAATAGATAGCTTAGAGTCAGAGGGTGCTGAGGGAATTTGAGAGTTGAGGGAAGCCATGGTGTTGGTAACGTTGGTGGTAGATCATGAGGTTGATTAGATATGGTAATGTTTAAATGATGTTAAGATTTTTTCAACTAGTTATTTATACTATTTCAAAACATCATATTTAAACTACTAAGATCCATTGATTTAATTGACCAAAAGTTGAGATTCACCAAAGATGTTGATCATTTTTACTTCCAAGGCTAACATAGTTTTAAGGCCTATGACTAGGGATTCGTAGTCAACCATATTATTGGTATATTTGAAATCTATCTTGAAGGATGAAGGAAAGGGTTCACCATGAAAGGGGATAATGATGATTTCATCTCCCTTACCACATTTACACTTTGATCCATCAAATAACATGGTCACTTGATAGGTGAAGTCTGCCTAAGAGAGGGTTGTGATAAACTCATCAAGGAACTCAAGAGGAGGAGGTTAATTATTTGATAATAATTTTTTGGCCAATTGGTTAGTAATGAATTGGCCTTTAATTAACTTTTGCTAAAGAAAATCAAGGTCAAACTTAGCTATAATCATGATCTACTTGTCCATACATTATTTTTGGTATGGCTTGGAGTGCATATACTTGAGTGGGTCAGTATTGGTTATAACATAGGTTTTGTGGTTATTAAGGTAGTGGTGAAGTTTGGTGGCCACAAAGACCAAAGCTAAGCAAAGTTTCTCAATATGGGTGTACTAAGTCTTGTATTCTAAAAGTGTGTGGCTAATGTAGTAGATGGTTTTCTCTTTGTGTTGTTCATCATGATGAGCAAGCATTTCCTCTAGGGAGTGGTATATGGTTGATATATAAAGGTAGAAAGGTTGGTAATCCTTAGGAGGGGAGAGGATAGGTAGAGATAGGAGTTACTCTTTGAGTGAATTAAATGACTTTTGATAGTCTTCACTCCACTTAAAAGATATGTCCTTCATCAAAAGGTGGCAAAAGCATTGTCATCAGTCCGAGAGATAGGAGATAAAGTGATGATTGGATTAGAGCTTCCCTTATAGGCTGGAGAGTTACATAAGGTGGGTGGGAGGAGGCATGTTGAGGATTTATTTGATTGTAGTTGGATAAAATTCAATTCCTTGAAGGGAAATGATAAAGACAAGATTTTTTCCTAATAAGACCCCAAAATTCATTTCTTAAGGTTAAGGTGGACATGGTAATGGATGAGGTGCTCAAAGATAATCTTGAGAATGACTAAATTATCCTTATGATATTTTGATTTACTAAGAAGGTTATTGACATAATATTTAATTATTTTATGGATAAGATCATGGAAGATGTAGGTCATCATACATTGGTAGGTTGCACTAGTGTTCTTCAATCCAAAAGGCATGACTCTATATCAAAAGGTCCCCCATGGGGTGATAAAGGTAGTTTTGTGCTAATCTTTAGGGGTGATTAGAATCTAATTGTAGCCTAAAAACCTATCCATAAGATATAACATCTCATGGTCAGCTTTAAGATCAACTAACTGGTTAGTGCTTGGTAGAAGAAAGTCAATTTTTGGACAAGCAAGGTTGAGGTCATGAAAGTCCACACACATGTGTAGTCTATAGTGAAATTACTTAAATGTTTACATAGAATGAATTTAAATTGCATAAAATAAGCAAATATGAGACATCACACAACAATAATTGATATCAAAGTAGAATACTAGATAATATAGTAAAGCTACATCGAAGGGGAAACCTCCACAAAAATGTAATAAGAGAAGAATACTTAACATGATGATTAAAGACTAACCACTACCTCCTATATATAGTCTACTTAGCCATGGTTATTTCATAGGCCGACCTAACTAAGAACATAGAGAAATGTAATAAGAATATAAAAGAGGTATGTAAGCCATAATTAGGCCCACACATATCCAAAGACATGCCAAAGTTTAGGGGTATAGCATGCCTCTCCCATTTAAAAAAATGTTGTACTCAATGTTGAGTCAACTCTACATGTTGCTGCATAAAAGATTAATCCTCTCAAGTGGCATCTTCATATGGTAGATTATTCAATTTGATCAGGTACTTCTTAATCACTCTAGACCATAACTACTTAGTACACATTTGAAGGATTGCCTCAAGATCAAGAATAACCCTTCCTTCCTCATCTAATTCTAGTAACTTAGTTTAAGTAACAACTTTATGTCTAATGACTTTCTTTAAGCATGATATATGAAATATTGGTTGTATATGAGTAGAGGAAGTAAACTCTAACTTGTATAAAAATCTATAAATGATTGGGTTTTTGTTCATTTATAGCCATATAAGTAGATGTTCTTGAATAAAAACACAATCACCAATGCCAAAATTCCTCCCACTATTGTGTTGATTTGCCTACTGTTTCATGTGATTCTGGGCCATGGCTAAATTTTCATGCAAATTGGCAAGGACCTCCTATTAATGGTGAATATTTTATTTAACTAAACAAACCTTAGGATGGACCTTCAAGTTTGAAGTTATGGATGGAGGGTGGTATTCATATAGTGCCAGAAAAGAACTATGAATAAAAGTATTATACCATCATTTAGCAAGTGGCAACCAATGAACCCATTTATTCTATTTATTAGAAAAGAAATGAAGATATCCTTACAAATATTTGTTGACTACCTCATTTTATCCATATTATTGAGGATGATAGGATGAACTATGGGCCAACTAGGTGCCTAAACGTGCAAATAACTTAGTCCAAAAATTACTAGTGAAGATGGGATCTCTATCACTAATAATGATCTTAGGGGTACCATGCAATTTTTTAAATATATTGAAAAAATCATAAGATACTATACTAGAAATAAATGTCTATGATAAAGAATAGAAATGAGAATACTTACGAAGATGATCTACCACAACTATGATAACATTTTGACCATCAGATCTCGGTAACCTTGTAATGAAATCCATAAACACCTCTTACTAACATTGGTTAGGGATGGATAAAGGTTGTAAAATACTTGGGATTTTGATGGTTTTTCCTTTATTTTGTTGATAGATCATACGTTCAACCACATATTTTTGGACATCCCCCTTGAATCCTTCCCAAAAAAATTCTTGCTTGATTCTATGATAGGTTTTCAAAAATCCTAAATGACCCCCAATTGGAGTTGCATGAAGTTCCTAAAGGATTTTTTATTTAAAAAGAGAATTCTTACATAGATATAATCTATATTTATAACATAGATCATCACCCTTCCATGTGAATTTTTCAAATCCACCCAAAACTTTCTAAAGATTCTAAATCAAATCATGGATAACATTAACCTTGTCCTATTTTGATCATGCGTCCTCTAGCTATCTGGCTACATAATGGTCATAGAATATAGCAATGCCTCAACTAATTCATCCTTACTAGATAGTTCATCTTTCACTACATTATCCTTGCCTTTCTTGTAAATTATTTCAAAATGATAGCCTAACATCTTAGTTACCCTTTTTTTGTTCTTTAAATGATAACTATTAAAAATATTTGAGATTATCATGATCAATCTTTACCTAAAAGTGATGACCCATAATATAAGGCATCTATTTTTTGACTACATACAAAATGTTCATCATTTCCTTCTCATAAATGGGCTTGTACTAATTTTTACCCTTCATTTGATGACTTTCAAATGCAAGTGGTCTACCTTCTTACATGAGTAAAATACCCATACCATACCCAAGTGCATCATATTCAACCAAAAAAAATTAGAAAAATCAAGAGTAGCCAATAATGGAGTGGTGCACATAGACAATTTCAATTGTTTAAATGCCCTATCAGCTATATCAGTCTATTAAAAAGAGTCTTTCTTCAACAAAGATGTGAGTGGGGTTGTAATGCTACCATAATTTTTGAAAACCCTGTGATAGTAACGAGTTAGCCCCAGAAATCCCCTTAGTAGCTTGAGTGTCTTAGGAATAGGCTAATCTAGAATTGCTTGGATTTTTTTAGGATCCACTTTTACTCTTGTATGTGAAACCAAATACTCAACCTCACAAGATCCAAAAGTACATTTGGAAGGTTTGGAATACAATAGATGTTGTTCAAAAATTGAAAGTACCTATTTTACATGGTTTAAATGGTCTTCCCAATTTTTACTGTAAATGAGGATATCATCAAAAAATACCAAAAAAAATTTCCTTAAAAATGGCCTAAAAATAGTATTCATCAAACTCTAAAAGGTGGATGTGCATTTGTTATCCCAAAAGGCATAACCAATAACTCATAATGGCCCTCATAAGTCTTGAAAGCATTTTTAGGTATATCTTCATCACAGATATGGATTTGATGATACCCAGAATGCAGATCTAACTAGGTAAAATAAAGAGCACCATTTAATTCATCTAGAAAATCATCAATGATAAAAATAGGAAACTTATCTTTGATAGTGTACTTGTTGATTTCCTTATAGTTATGGCACATCCTCCAAGTGTCATATTTATTTTGCACCATGAAAACTGATGAAGAATATTCACTTTGGCTATGGCAAATGATTCCTACATCCAACATATCTTGTATCATCTTTTCAATTTCACTTTTATAAGAATATGGATACCTATATGGCCTGATGTTGGGTGGTGTACCATAAGTAATAATTTTGATATCATGATCATGCATATGGTTAGGTGGAAATCCTTTTGACATGTCACCAAAAATAACTAAATGGGCATCAATCAATTATTTTAGATCAAGAGGTGCATATGGTTGAGGAGCCAATAAGTTGTGGAGATTTAGCCCTTAATCCCCTTAGCTCAAATGTCCTTCCCTTAGAATGAAAATACATGAATAATTCCTAGAAATTCATCTAAATACTACCTAAATTGGTGAGCCATTATACTCCTAAAATAATGTCAACTCCTGCCATGGGAATATCAAACATAGGAGAATCCAACAAGTAGTCTCCCATGGCTAACTTAATACTATGTCATTTTCCTAAGCAGTTGATAATACCACCATCTGCAATCATGACTTGAAATTCTGGAGTGGGATAAATGAAATAGTTCAAGTGAGTAGCCAAATTATTATTGATGAAGTTGTGTGTGCTCCCCTACCCAATTAGAATAGTGTCCTTTTATTTCTTTAGGAAACCTAGCACCTTAAGAGTAGGCTGAGAGTCTTCATATTCCTCCTTAGGACCTTCTTCATCCTTGCTAAGTGCCTCATCATCATCATCATCATCATCATCATCCTTATTGGAACCTTCGATGTAAAATAACTTATTTTTAGCACAATGTTAGTCTTTTATTCATTTTCTATCACAACCCTTTGGCTCACTTCTCCTCATTTTTTCAAGGTGTCAGTCTGGTGGGTTGAGGATATGATGGTGCTAGAAAGGTGTGATCATGACCAGTAGTGAAGGTTTTCCATTTGACCATCTCTTTTTCCTCTATGTGTGCTCATGGGATAGCTTCTGATATAGATTTTGGGTTAAACTTTCAAACCTCAAATTGGATGTTATATTTGAGGCCACCCAAAAATAGATCAGTCAAATTTTCCTCAGTGATGTCTTCCACCCATAAGGATAGATTATAAAATTAATGAATATAATATTTCATAGTTCTCTTTTGCCATATTTTGGCTAACTATTTAAATTAGTTCTCAAAGACATTATTCTAATAATAACCTAATAACTCATCAGTGAAAATAGACCATGTAATAAGAGCACCATTATTTTTATTTTGAGCACATAACCAGCGATACCAAATGAACTACTTATATTCGAAATATAGATATGTCACTATCACATTCTGAGAACTAGGAGTTTGATGTAGATAAAATAAATTCTCAAGCTGGGTAATCTAAGTGAGAGGATCCTTACCATCAAACTTATGCATGTCCACTTTGACCAACATCAGTTTTACACTAAAATTAGACTTGTTAGTGTTGAGAGGAGGAAGACTCAAATGATGAAGTGGAGGGTTGTTTGACTATAATTGAGATTAAAGAGTAGCCAATAAATTAGTGATCTGATTAAATTTATTGTGAACCCTATTTATCTCTCTATGCATCTCTAGAACATTAGTTTGAATTACAACAAAGTCATCCTGATGCACCAAGCATTCTATGTCAACTTGAAGTTGAGAAATCAATAGATCTAAAGTTTCATATTCTATGTCACTAACAAAAGGAGTCTTAAGAGTTTTTTCCCCCTTTTTCATTCCCATGTAGAAGGATCAGCCATATACAAACCCTAGGAGGGTTTTTGCCTCAAATAAAGTATACCAAGGGATGGTACCATTATGATCATCTCACCAAGATTAATCCAATGACTACCTTTAGACACTAGAGTAAAAAATTTTGACACAAAAAAGTGTACCAATATAATATACCATTGCAATCATCTCATTGAGATGAATCTAATGACTATAATTATGGCTTTGGTGATAGGCATGATATTTAAGACCCATTAGGGGTAGTCAATGGGTTGAATGAAATTAATAAAGAGGAAACATTGATGCTCTTCTTTAATGAGAAGAGTTATGCGAGGGTGAATTTGTCTACGTTTCTACCTAATGGGTTTGGCATCATGGTGGGTGACTATGTTATGGGTGGAAATTGTAGGGTCAATTTCAAGCATGTCACTATAAGACCAAGAAAATTCTATGCTGCAGTATTAGAGGAAAGAGGGTAAATCTTGAAGTTCCTCAAAATTTAGTGCTTATCCAATTTTGATAATGTGAGGGTTTTTTAGAGTACCCAAGTTGATAGCCATGGTGTATTTATTCAACATGGTCAAAGTTTTATGAAGAAGATATTTGTGGATGACATAATATAGGGCACCAAAATAGGTGAGAATGGAATCATCATGATGGCACTAAATAGTGTTAATGGTTGGAGAGTGATCTCCTATCATCTCAAGATGGGTCATATGGATGGTTAGGGTTACCCCATCCTTCTAATAGGTCAAGGGTCTAAGGTTGATCATGTTGATGAAATAAATTAGGAGGGATGATGTTAGAATCATCTTGTTCTAATGATGAGGGAGTTGGTGAGGATGGGATTTCATCATCAATGTTCGTGGTGGAGGTTAGTAGGTGTGTTGGTTTGGTGCAGAGAAACCTAGGCCATGTTTCTCATGGGGTTTATGGGTCTCAATGGGAAGTATCTCATGTGGCCTCTTTTCATATCACCAAAGACCAAATCCCTTTCAAGTACACCTATGAAGGTATGTCTTGGAAAAACTCAATTTATCTAGGTAGGATAAGCTGGTGTTGAATGGTTGAGGTGAAATAAAGGTGGCAGAATAACCAAAGGATTTATCGAATCCTACATAGACTAAATGGCTTTGATAGTTTGGAGGTCTAAAGGTAATAATGGTTCTAACATTGGGGTCATACTCGAGTTGATTATTAAGTTTCCCATACTCTTGGGGAGTAGGGAAGGCATTAAGGGTTGAAAGGTAATATTCCCCAAGTAAAAGACATTTAAATATTGATTCCAAGGGGTGCATGATAGGGATTTGATCTTAGGGGATAGATGAGCTAGTAGATGCCTCATTGGTAGAAGAAGATATGACATCAAATTGCGTGGTTGAAGGTTTGTCTTTGGCTAATGAATGTGTGTTAAATGGAGGTAAGAGGACATCTTTGGGTCGATAAGTCATGTTAAATGATGAGAAGGGACTTGGTTTAGCTTATATGTTGATAACCTAACCTTTGTGCTCAAATTTGATGCAATGATGAAGGGTAGAGGGGACACAACCCATGGAGTAAATCTGAGGTCATCCCAGTAAAAGATTATATTAGAATTAACCTTCCAATTAAAAAAAGTGTTCATGGAGTGTGTGAGTTCCTACATGGATATGAAGGATAATAGTCCCCAAAGTAGTGGCCATGGTGCCATTGAAGGATCAGAGGATGGTCAAGGTTTTAGACTTGACATTATTTGGTAGTTTAATTTAATCATAGGCATGGGAAAAGATGATGTTAATACTAGCTCACCCATCAATTATAACCCATTTTATGTGGGTTTGGTTGATGTAGGAAATGATGAAAAGAGGGGTATTTAGGTCATTAAGGTTGATAGAATGAATTTTTGAATCCTTGAAGGTGACAAGGTTAGAAATTTGGAGAGCACCAACAAAGGCTGCTAGAGGTTGAGGGTCTATAGGTTGGACCTATATTGATTAAAATGCCTCTATCATTGTTTGGAGATGATGAGGTGAGGTATAAATCAATTCATATAAGCTCATATTTTTTAGGGTTTAGTGAATTATTTAAAGAACCACTCTTTTGATTGATTTAGAGGGGTTAGAATTAGAGTTACCCAAGATAGATACCTCATGTTTGGCCAAAGGTCAAGGTGCTTGATTTTTACTTAGTTGGGAGGTAGAAGATGGGTATGTCCATGGCATGGATACTTTTTCCTTACCCTTATATTTTTTATAAGTGTGTGATTTTGTGAACACATGGATTGTATGGATAGAGGGAAGAGTTGCATAGGGGATTAATTTGGTTCCCAATCATTCTGAGGTGAGAGTAGGGAAGTAGGTAGGTAGTGGGTAGTGGCTATCGATTATTGGATTGGTAGTGGGTTCATAGGAGTTTCATCTATTAATAGATCATCCTCATCATAGAGTTGATGGATTATGGTTTGGAGAGATTTTTAGTTCTTTGTGTCATGCTCAGTGTCTTATGGTAGGAGAATACTTGGTGGTCATTATACTAGATGGGTTTTAGATATAGAGAGTCAAATGGCCTAATAGGAGGTAAGGTCAAATGCAAATCTTAAAATAACCTTTGGAAAATACTTGAGTAAGACTCAGCTAAAGGTGGCAAGGTTTTATAAGTTCTATCTTTAGTTGGTGAGATATAAGTATTTTTAGGAATAGATTTGATGGTAAAGATCTTGGGTATGGTGGTGTTCTTAGGTGATGGTTTTTGTTTTAGTAAGGTAAAAGTTGATAATTTGGAGGTAAAAGATGTTAAGGTAGCTAGTTTAGTTATTTATGGCTCGATGAGGATGGGTGTGTTAGAAAGAAAGTGTATTTTTGTAACCAATAGTGGGGATTGGGTTGGGGTTGGGTTTTGGTTGAGACAGTTGGCTTCCTAATCAAAGTGGGGGGATGAGGTCCCAAGATAGAGGAGTTGAAGGAGGTATAAGTTTTGCCTTCTATCCTTTTGGTGGTTTTATCTCCTTGGATGATTTTATTTTGTGTTTGGTTGATGGGTTTGGTGATGTGAGCTCTAGTTTCAAAGATGGGCAATTAAGGCTCAGCATAGGGAAGATGCCAAGGTTTTTGGTTTGTTTGGTTGGAGAGGATGATTTGGTTTTTTGGGTTTTGGTTTTTTTGGATTGTTGAGGGGTGGATGGGTTAGTCAAGGTTTTCAATGGTTGGGTTGATATGGTAATGGTTTGGATAGCGGAAGTGGTGGGTTGATCTATCAAAAGATAGGGTTGGAGGTTCTTATTTGGTGATGTAAGGGAGATCTAGTTGCTACTAGAAGGTAGCTCAATTTATGCCAATTTTGGAGACAAATTCTAATCCCTAAACTAATCTAGATAATGGTTTATATATTGGTCTTGTTCCCTGGGTAGTGGACTTGAAAGATAATCTCATAGGTTGAGAAAGGGGAATGGTGACCTTGTCCTTTTCCTCAATTGAAGGATGCAAGGTTTGGATGGGTGACTCTTCTATGGGAGGTAAAAGTGTGGTGGTTTTTCCTTGGGAATGATCTCCAAGGGGGAAGTAAATTTCTTGGTAGTTAAGGGAGAAGGTAGAGTGGTGATTATTCCTTGCTTGAGTATGTCAGTTGAAGGAGGGGTTGATGACTCTAGTACCTTAATAAGTGGAGGAGGATAAAGGTTACTTCCTCATGTTGGGCCTTCAAATGAGGAGAAGGTAACTCCACTACCTTAATAATTAGAGGAGAGGAAAAGGTTGCTTCCTTAGTTTGGGTATCCAAAAGAGGAGAAGGTAACTCCACTACCTCAATAAGTGGAGAGGGCAAAGAATAGGTAGATTGGGTGATATGTTCTTTATTAATGAGTGTTTTAAGAACCATATTGATGGTATGGGCATCATGAGAGCACTTAGCTTTAATTATCTTATTCTTGGCAGTTGCATGATTGGGAAACGTTTATCTAAAAATATCAATTGATTGGTTTAAAGGTGTGTTGGGGTTGTCTAATGTGAGTTCCCCCTTATCAATGAGGGTTTGGATAACATTTTTTAAGGTATTACTCCTATTAATGTCATGCCCAAATACTAAATGGAAAGAACATAGGTCATTTTCATTATACCAACTAGGTGTAGGATGAGAAGAATCAAATTATTGAGGGGGCTTGATGGGATGAAGTTGTATGATATTAGTTTTCAATAACTTCTCTAGGACTAAAGCATAATATACCCCGAGTAGGGTAAATTGCTTCTGATTTTTTTGATTTTGGTTCCTCATGTTTTGATTTGAGGAGTTAGAATAATTTAATTGTTTTATAAATGGTGAATGAGTGGTCTTAAGGATAAACACATTCACAGTTACCTTATTCTTGGCATTAGTGTTGGTTTGGTTGCCTAGTTTAGAGGAAGAGGTTTCATTGGTTTTATAGGTAGAGTTCTTGTTTTTTAAATTTAACTTTCCTTCATCGATGGCTCTATTTTTATAACTTATACACCATGGTAAAGGCTTTGTCAAAGGTTTCAAATATCTATACATGCAATGCAGAATAGATGTGCTTGGCACATGCCTAAACAAAAAGTTTTTTCAATTCAGGTTAGAGCAAGGAGAAGGAATGTTGATTGATTAAGATTCTCCAATGAGATACAAAATTAGCAATAGATTCATCATCAAATTTCCAGATAGAGTAGAGGTTAGTGATGGAAACTTTATTGGATATGTTTATTGAAAAGTGTTCCAAGAAAATTTGAGCTAACGGGGTGAAAGAAAAGAGGGAATGTTTGGTTAAGGCACTACACCAATCCAATGCTAATCTTGACAAATACATAGGAAAATTACAAAGAAAGAGAGCATCATCATAGGAAATCAAATATCATGAGTGAACTAATGCCTTGAGGTGTTATTGGGGGTCCTCCTTACTTTGAAACTTATAAAACTTGGGAAGTTCCTAGTCAGGAGGATATAGTATGATAGGGACATATGGTTAGATAGTTTCATTATAGATCTGGTCATATGATATAATGTTATAAGCCCTAGAAATGGATGACTCTAGAGTGATCATTTTATCCATTAGAATTTTCATTAGATTTTCTTTGGGTTGTGCACCTAAAAGGTTTTAAGGTGCATATTGTTGTTGTGGTTAGGTTACATATTGATAATTGGTAGGAGGTTGAGAAGTTGCCACATATTGGTATGTGGACACTTGTGGTTGGGCAGAAGCTATGTAGGGGTAAGTGGATGTGGGTGGTTGGGTATTAGGTGAAGGTGTGTGCCCTTTTGGGTTAGGGATGTAACCCAAGTTTGGTGCAATGGGAACTTATTAGGTAGAATTTATGCTTGGGTTAGTAATAAAATGAAGGGTAGTGACCTTTGTATTGATTGGTGGTAAGGTAAAAGGTATAGACACCACAAGATTATGAAGTGGGGTTATGGTTAATGGATTGGGGATAGCTAAAGGAAGGTTTTAAATGTTAGTGTTAGGTATTCCCATGGTGATGGGAGTATATGTGGCTATTAGTTGGGTTACTCTTAAGATAGAAGAATTTTTGATGGGGTGGAAGGTATAAGGGTGTTTGTAGGTTGGGCAGGTTGGTTCTCCATAGTAGTATCAAAGGGATTGGTAGTAGATGAAGAAGCTTGGGTAGTTAATGTTTGGGTGGTGACTATGGCAATATAAGTATTTCCCATAAGGTGGGAAGGCATGCCATAAGGTGGGTTCATATGTGGAATTGAAGTAGGGGTATGATGAGGAATGGTGTTAAGATAATGTTGAAGGGCCACAGGATTGTTATCTAAGAAGGTGGCAAAGTTTATATCTCCTTATGGAACTTATTAAGGAAAGGAAGGACTTCCCAAAGGATGAGGAGGGTTTTCTAGTTTAGAAATGTACTATATAGATGAAGAGGTAAAAGAGGTTGACTACCTTGGTGATGGGTTTTATTTTGATAGGTTTCTTCACTGTTGGTGAGTTAGAACCATTTAAGATAAGGGAAAGAGAATACACAAACAAACTCACCACTAAAATAGAGAGAAGGCAAGAAATTATCAAGGAAAGTAATCACACACTATAAATTATGTTAAGTCCTAAAGTTTTTTTAGTCTCTCTTTTGGCTTATGCCTTAAGCTTTCAAGAAATTATGTGACTGTGATTGCTTTGATAGAAAAGGTACTAGAAAATAAATCTATGAATGGTTTCAATTGTTTAGGAACTCAAAAAAGATATGTATTGGAAATCAATATGTGGCTTGGTATTGGGACCTACCCCATCACTTCATATACTATAGTTATAAAGGTGTCAAGTGCTTAGCGAATACATACTAATTTCCATAGTTTGTACTCAACTAAAGAGATGAGTTGGTTTTCCCCTTGGTAATGACCTCCACATAGGATTTTTGGGAAAGGATAAGGTGATATCTAGGTAATGAAATCTTAGTCAGGCCATATCTCAAGTTATTTGATGTTTGACTAATGTAGGTGGTTTAGTTTAATGCTAAATAGGTTAGGTGTGATTTAGAAAATAGGTTGGGGGTCTATGAATAGGTTGACAAAAATAAAGTTGGATTTGGTTGAAAGTAAGTGGGAAAAAATATCTTGTTGGTATTTCCTATCACAGTGACCATTAGCGATAAAGGTGATTGTCGGTGGTTGAGGTGACCATCAATCATCGAGGTGACCATCGATATTAGGAAATACCATTAATGGTTAGGATGACCATCAATGGTTACTATGTGTTGGGTCTGGGTTAATATAAGTCAAATTAATGGGATCATAGAAGGCAATTATGGAAGATTGGTTTATACTAGGTTGGTTGTGAAATGGAAATAAAGTAATTGAATAATTTAGCCTATAAAAGGTTGATCTGGTGAATGGTTGAGGTGTTTGGCTCATTGGTAGAGTCTGGCATGATTTTTATAGAGTAATGGTACTTGTCTATTGATCAAGGGGTGGTAGTAATTTGACTCTCAATTATTATGGCTAGATCATTAAATTACTAGAAGAAGTGACTTGAAAAAGAAGATCTAGATGTAAAAGCTCTTGATAGTTGTGGATGGATCCCTTTTTCACTTCTTAGTCCTCTCTTCTTATAGGAAAGTAAGGAGAGCTATAACAATATTTTAACAAGGGGTCTAACTTTCTATCTAATTTTAACTTTGATATGCATGGGCTTCCACACAAATTAGACATTTTTATTATAGAAAAGTAAGTCAAAGTGAAAGATCAGTTGAGGTGATTTAGATGGTTGAACCTAACCATCAGTCAGTGGTCAGGGTGATCATTGATAGTTAGGGTGACTGTCGATGGTTAGGGTGATCATTATTGATCAAGGATCAAATTAAAATTAGTTTAAAATGTGGGTTAATTCAATAGGTCAAGATAACTAGTGTTAGGTAGGTTTGGGGTTGAATGGTCTAGGTTGGGCCCAAGGGGGTCTTGAGGTGGTCTAGGTGAATTATGACATTCATAACCATCATGTGTTGATTTTCAATGTCTACACCTCTATTTTCATTATTGGACCTATTTCAAACCTTTGACCCACTACTTCATCAAACCATGCAAGAGCTTCATATGTGGGTCAAAAATGACCAATAGATTCTTCATAGCATTATTAACCATGTTTATTGGAGTCCTCCAATGCCATCTTAGGATACTTTAGTGTCTCTCTAAACTTGGTGAGGTTGAGGGTCAAGACTCAAGATTCTTCAAACTAATAAAGACCTGAATTTGATTGATAAATTTACTTAATTTAAATAAAGATCATAATAACAAGTTCATCTTTCCATTCATGGCCTAGTTCTTATTTGAATCCTAATATCATAGATTTAATATATATTATACACCCTATATAGGATCATTAAACTCTTTTTTAAGTTCAAAACCATCTCCAAGATAGAGGTACAGGTGTATTAGGTCTGATAAGAACTTTTGATAGCATGTTTGTTCAACACTAGGTGTCTTGAACCCTCTAAATGATGATTCAATCTCTATATACCTTATTCATGAGTATTTATAATAATATTCCCATACCTTCTCCAATTAATATGTGGTTTTGAGGTATATTATTATGATTCACTCAGTCAAATTACATGAAAAAACATCCAAACCTACCTTTTTAAGCCTATAATAGTTATTTCTAGGCTTAATTTCATACAAAAAAACCTCAAACATCCAAAATAGTGACTCCATAAAGTTAAAAATGGTTTTTAGAGACCATCCAAGGATTTTATAGTTTATAAAAATCCATTATAGGCATTTAGAAGACCAATCTTCTCCATTGGGTCTCTTACATAATTTTAGAAGGGTTTTAGGGGTGTTTAGGTTCTTAAGGATAGTTCATAAAAAAAATTCCTTAAACTCCTAAATAATTCCAAAAATTGGGCTGTAATATGGTCAATAAACACATTCTATCACCATTGTCTCCCATTCAATTTTTGGTTGTACTTCTCATGTGAATAAAATGAGCATTTCTGATTGCTTCAATCTATTTGATAGTTCAAGGAGGGTGATTTGGCATAATAAGGTGTGAAAGTGTTTATTTTTTATATAAACCTCTCCTTTGGGTTTTTTAAACCTCACATTATGTTTTAAAATGGTTATTTACCCCATCTCATCCTTCAAACCCACTGCGACCTTCATAGGCTCATGGTTAGGGTTTAAGAACAACCCTATGTTAGTGACCCTAATAGTCACTATTTGCCATTTTATGATTCAAAAAAATGAGTTAAAACCTCTTATTATAATTAATTAATGTCTTCCCCACATTATTTAATTATTCATAATTAAAATTAATCTAAAATGAACACATCTTCTTCACGTTTTTGCATACAGGCCTATGTGTGACCATTTAGGCCTAACTAGGCAACTTGACCCCTTCATTGCCTTCAATCATATTGATAATTTTTTGAATTAATTTTTATAAATTTTAAATTAATTTTATATATCTCTTTCACTCTCATAAACTTCATTTTTTCAAACAACCACTCACATTTCTCTCCAATTCTCCTAAACAAGCTTGTAGGTGCTTATGGGTACCATGACTGAAGATTTGAAGGTATATTACCTTATCATTGGAACTTTGGTTATGTTTATTGATAGTATATAATTTATAATTATTATTTTTACCATATAAATTCCCTTAAACCCTTTTTTCACACTATATAAATTCCATTTTGGTTAAATTATCTTCAATAGGTTGTAGGTGGTCATTTAGGCCTGTCTTAGCTATAGGTCAATAAATTGAGTTATTTGAGTTGGTATAGCATTATTAAAGTGATTTTAATGAATTAAAATTAAAATAACATATAAATTTTACCATTATCATCTCATCAAACCCTAAAATATTCATCATAAGCATGTTTTCACTTCTACTACCTGTAGGTAGTCTTTTAAGGCAAAACATTCATTTTCCTTTCTTTTGTCCTTTTTAGCCTAATTGACTAATGATGAAATATTAGAGTAATATAAAATAAGTTTTAATACCCTTTTATCTGATTATAATAGGCTTAAATCACCTATATAATTCCTTTAATACCTTCATAGTCCATCTTTTGGACTCACACAATCTTACTTAGCCAACATAGTCCTCTTGAGCACAAAGTGGGTTAATGATATAAGTAGTCAAGTATAAGGTGATTTGGATATTTGAATAATGAAATATTAAATTTAATTATGTTTCCAAAATTTCATTTACACTCCCATGAGCATCATTTGGTGCCAATATTGACCCATAAGTCTACAAACTTGTAGGTCCACAAAACCCTCTTGATCCTGGCCTAAATAAAGCATCAAAACTTTTGAATTATGAGGATTTTCACCTTATTTTACTTATTTAAAAAAAAATAAAAGGATATTATAATGTGTTTATTTACTTTACTTTCATTAACAATGAAATTTTTATTCACATTTCATAAGGTTTATCCACCATGCCTACAAGTTCTAATAGTTCAACGTGTGCATGCAAAGTTATCCATTCTCCTTAAAGTATTTTGATTCAAATATGTATGAATATGGTTGATTAACATTTATAAATTTTAATATACTTGTAAAAACCTCATTTAAATCATTACACATAATAATATAACTCATAAATTATTTACAAACAAGACTATCATGCTCAAACTATCAAATCAAGACCATTTCACATTGTACCAATCATGAACATGAGGAAAATTGAGGTAATATGATGTTTCAGGGGTATAATAGTGTTTAATATACCCTCCATAAACATTTTCATGCATTAATTCAACTTTATAACTTTGAATTTGGATAAAACTAACCCTAATGGGGTTTTGAGTCCTTTTCTTGCACCTTAACTTCTTAATGAATGTTCATAAAGTTAAGGAGCCTAACCAGATAAATAATGACACAATTTGGAAGGGTATTATGGTCCTCTCCCATTTCCAAGATCTTGGGTTCTAATTTTCTCTTTCCTCAAAGTATGAAGTGAAAATTGTATGATTGTTTTGAGCTTCTAAGAAGATCGATGAAGAAATGGAGTGGGGTTTTGCATTATTTGACTCTATATCTCCACTTTTTGTATGGATTTAGATCTAAGAAGACCATGGGCACCCCTGTAAGAGTTTTTACCTTTCACACCAACAAGAAACCTATATAAAAGACCTCAAACAACATGATTTTTCCAAGATTATGATGGTTCTACCTTTTAAAACTACTAGAGATGGTAAACCAAGTGACTCTTCATATTCCCCTAACTTATATATGTCGAAGAAAGTGCCAAAACATTTCACACTTCTCTTCCCATGCATCTCTTTTAATAAATCTTTATTTTAACATTATAAAATTATTAATGATAGTTACAAATAGGACTCCAACATTAAAAAATAGTTATTTAAAACACTTGAAGGATGTGTATGGACATATACAACATAACGTCATTGCCAAGGTGTTAGATGACTTAAAATATACCTCTATCCAAGGACAAAACCTTCATATTTGGTTTTCTTAATAAGTGTAAACTCAACATTTAAGTATATGATGAGACTAAAGTAATTAAATACCTTAATATTGTCAAAAACTACCTTAATTTATCTAAATTACATGAAAACACAATGTGGTCAACTTATTGGTTTTGCTTATTTGACCGATTTGACTCATTTTAGACCATGGTTTTCCTAAAAGGGTCACTACCTTGTCTCCTTGAGCATTATTATTCCTTGACTTTATTTCAAATTTAACCTTAACTTTATCAAACTTACCTTAAATAATGTTAAACACGTAATGAAGACCATAAAGAATGATCATTTGATGATAATACAAAGTGACTTCACTCAGCTACCAACTAGACCATCTTAAATGACCTTATAAGTTGATAATGAAGACACACTATCTATCATCCTAGATTATTAATTATTATTAAAAGACCTCCATAATGGCTATCAACAAATTTAAGATCAAGTACATCAAAGTTTCAAATGATCCTCATTCATGGTAGCCAAATTTTGGCTAACAAGCTTTATAACTTCTCTTATCATGATTTTTCAATTTATAAATGTTTCAGTACATGCTCTATTATTTTTGAATATATTTTTGTAAAATATGGCACTTTTAATTAGCATGTTTAATTGCTCAATAAATTTCAAAAAAAAAATTTAAGCTTTGGACAGTCATTCATGTGGTGACCTTCTCAACTACATTCTATACACCATAATCATAATTTAGGCTTATCATTATCATAAATCTCATCTATCTTTATCTTTTTCATAAAATCATATAGTTTTTATTATAATTTATAACCTATTACTATAAGGTCACCATAATCCTCAATTTTCTCTGTTTGTGTAGTAGCAGATCAGACATTAGGCTTAGTTAAGAACTGGGACTATGCAATATCAAATTTAATTCTTGGTCTCAACCCTTACACAAACTAAGTTGCCTTATCCTTATCTTCCTATATGAAATTGATAATAATAACATGATAAAACATACAATCAAAGTCTATAACCGATTCTCCAAAATTTTGTTAAGTCTCCTTTAGGTCTTGAATAGTATGGCTTGTACATTTTTTCATCTTAAATTTTGCTATCAATTTATCTTTAACTTGTGCAAGATCAAAAATATTTACATTTATTTAACAAATGAATTTTAGTGATCTCCCTCAAAAATCCCCTATGAGTTCACACTTCTTAACATTATCAGATGTTACCCCCTTAACATTCCATTTCATATCACAAGTTTCCAAATATTTCATAGAGATTTTACATTCATCATATTGCATTAAAGAAATAAATATGTCTACATTGAGTGACATAATTGCCACACTTAAAGCTGTAAACACTAGTTTATGCACACTAGTGATTGGAATTATAGGTGTATGCATGTTATAAACTACAACTATATGTGTCTATTCAATAGTGACTATGATTAGGGACTTATGTGCACTATTCTTTATAGGTGTCCTAAAATGGAATCCTGACTCTAATGTCATCTTCTTATCTATTTTCTATTTTGTCTTCACACTTAACTTACCAAACATATCTATAAAAGAATCAAACCAATTTGTATCCACATCTTATCCTTCACTTTTACTTATCCCAAATAATATATTGGGTTGGGGGATGCATACTCTTAAATTGAATGATCTCTAATTTAATCTTCTTCTAAATTTGAACATGAACCTATGATTGTTCTACACTCAAACCTAACTTATTCCTAGGAATATTCCTTCCCAGGTCTAAACAAAATCCCTTTCATTAATTGTGATATATTTCTATCTTTGAATTCTCCTACTACTATCTAACGTTCTTCTTCCTACTCCATGAATTCCATATCTACATTATTTATATTTCCTTCTTTTTCATTGGGACCTTCTACATACTCTTTACATTATTTATTTTCAACATCTTTCATAGCTTATCTTTTCATATTTTTATCTCCAGTATCTTCTACTCTACCCCTACACCTATTTACAGTTAATTATAGATTACTCACTTTATTCCATCTTCTTTATTATCACAATTCCCTTTCTAATCTCAAAATTTTCTTCTTGTTCTAGCTCTTCTCATCTCAATATTCTAGGGTTAGGTTCAAGTTTCTCTACCTAGATTCACATCATTCACTTTTATCCCACACACACCCCCATGTTTCTCGAAGTGACTACTCTATATTGGAAAGATTAGGCACAATAGACTTTTACACAACTAACATTTGGATTAACATAGGTATTCACTGAAGGAACTTACCATAAATTCCTATGAAAAATAGGTCTTACATAGATTCAAAGGCTAAATAACCTTTCAAAACAAATTTTGTGATATAGACATCAAATGTAGTCCATAACACAATTCCAATTAGTATCTAGACTTCTTAGTCTATCCAATTTATATTTTGCTTAAACTTTACACTCTCTCCTCCTTCAATGGAAATAGTAATACTCTAGTCTTTGCAACCACATAGTTAACAATCTAGGTAATTCACACTAGAATATTTTTTAAATCTCTTTGTGTATATGTTCTTGAGTTATCTCATTTATAGTCACGAAACTCTTCTCACTTCTTCCTCTACAATTTTTTGGATTCTCTCATCTAGCCACCTTTCTAAATACCTCTACCCTGGTAACCATCTCAACATATTTCAAAAAGTTTCATGCTCATTGCACCATTGTTATCATAAGTTCATATAAAAATATAGAACATACTAATTACAAGGATAGCTTGCACACTCATTGAAAAAATATAATAATTATTGGCAATATAGAATGAATGATGCCATTATTTACTAAGTTGATCTCATTATATGAAATATATGTAAAGTTTATATATATATATATATATATATATATATATATATATATAACAATTAGAATAAAATATATGAAAACAAATCAAGAAATTCATAATACCCACTTCACACAGATCATAAATGTTGACCAAATTTGGTTTAAATACCAAAAATATGCCTAGTTAAAGAGTTCAGTGGAAGTAGCAATATCTTGATTTAAGAGTGGTCCAAAGATTAAATATGAGTAGGCTTCATAGTGAAACCAAGTAGGTCAAGGTCATGGAATAGGTCTACACAAGCTTCATATTTTTATAGTTCTTTTAGGCCTTCAAGGATCAAACAACCTTTCAAGTATAAGTTCATGTAAAATCTAAGTACAAAACCTTTTTGGGATAAGTCTTTACTTGGGAATTATTTTGGACCTTTTATTTGACTAAGTGTTCATTCTTTTGGGAAAATATTTTAGGCTTTTATTTTGCGAAGGTAATTTCTTTTGGACCCTTTTTGACTAAGTGTTGAATTCTTTTGAACAATTTTTCCAAGACAAAGTTTTTGAAGGCATAAATTCTTTTGAATAAAATGTCTAAAGCAAAATATGAATACCTATTTATTTTAGATAAATTGTTTCACAACAATTTCCTTGAAGACCTAGTTATTTTAGAGAAATTGTCTGCATTAAAAAAGGCTAAGTGTCATTTATTTTGTGAAAATCATCCAAAAATATTTCTTGAAGGTTCATTCTATAGAAAAGTGGTCTGATATAGAAATATTGAAGAGTATTTTGTCAAGCAAAGTGTCCCAAACACTTTTTTTAAGGGTAATTTATGTAGCAAAGTGTCCCAAAAACATTTTCCTGAAGGGTTTTTTCTTGGGAAAGTGAACCAAACAAAAATTTTGAAGGGTCATTCTACAAGAAAGTGGTCTATTTTTCAGAAGTCCTAAATAATCTTTCTGCAATAAAGTGCCCTATACAATTGTACTAAAGGGTCATTTCTTAGGAAAATGGTTCAATTAAAGGTTTCTAAAGGGTCTCTTTTTAAGGAAGGTGCCCCAAACAAAATGTTCAAAAAAAGGTCTGAAGGAAATAGCTCATAGAACATTTTGATCCAAACAGTCATGAAAACATTAATTTTAGGCTACAAGAAATAGATATTTAAATTCAAAAGTCTAGGATGGCCCCATAAATGTCATATTCAAGCACATAAGATGATTGTTGTTTTTCAAATATGCAGTGATAGTCATGTGGATGTCAAATACATTTGCATTGATTTCAAATTTCAAGATGTAACAAATATCCATTTGTATTCAAATGGGTTCAAGATCGATGATCTACATTCAATCCAAAAGAAGATCTAACGGCATGCATGAAGTTAAGAAGTCAATAAGATGTTTGTGTGGCTATCAAATTCAATCCATGATAAGTAACCATTTAGGTTTAAAATGTCTTTAAAAGGTTTAAATTTGGTTGATATCTAATGGTTCATGTGAGACCTCATACTGACACATATGTGTGTTGGAGTCAAATAGGTCAAAAGGTCCCCAAGATAAAGCCTTCAAAGAGCTAAAAGTTGGACAAGATCCTATAGTGTAGTTTCATTAAGTCAAGATATAATGGTGTGATTTCATTGAAAAAGAGATGGTTTTGAGATAAATCAATCATCTACATTCAATTTTATATAAGATATAATGATGAGTGGTGACTAGTAGGTTTATGGGCCAGGTAGATCAAGGACTCATGTGCATTCATACAACAAAGATCAATGAAGTGATATTGTTTAAAAGAGTCAGTGGAATCCATGAGACAAATAAAAATAAAGATAGTTGGGAATAATAAAATGGGTTGAGTTAGTTTTTGATGGCCAAATAAACAAAGGCAAACCTAGACATTTTTTATGAAAGTTAAAGGGTAATTTTAGACTCAGGTATGTAAATACAAAAGAACCTAAATTTAGATATGATCCCGATGGAACTAGTAGAATCAAGCATTTCCAACATATCTCCATATGGGTAGAATAGGTCATTTGGACTAGATATAAAAATAGAATATGAACTAGTGTTTGTGAAGCAAGGTCAAGTAGTTTGTAGGTTTCATGAATATTGTGACTGTGTGAAAACCAATGATCTAAGATTGGTTTTCTATCAATAAAATGGACCTAAGTTCAAGTTGAAATAAATTTATATGTAATCACGACTCACCTATCATTCTTTTAGATCTTTAATGCACAATAAGCATTCAATTATTTTAGATAATTTTGTCCTTATTGATAAGATTCTAAGTTAGCATCCTTGAGAATGTTAACCCATCAAAAGTGGTTGGGTTTTTTCAATGCACATCTCTCTCTCTCTCTCTCTCTCTCTCTCTCTCTCTCTCTCTCTCTCTCTCTCTCTCTCTCTCTCTCTCTCTCTCTCTCTCTCTCTCTCTCTCTCTCTCTCTCTCTCTCTCTCTCTCTCTCTCTCTCTCTCTCTCTCTCTAATATAGGCTTTTGATCCTTAAAATTGATCCCTCTATCCCTCTTTTTGGTATGAACAAACTCTACCAAAATTTGTATTGTGACACCTTTTTGATGTAATAAAGACTGAATTCCATCATTTTTTAAGTTGGATTAAAGTGTGTTCCATGAATTCATGTAACCTGGTTAAGTGAATACATGTTTCTTGCTTATGTCTAACTTTTTATTACCTTTATGAAGTGCTTAGTAGTTATTACAAGTCATTATAAGTGCAATTTATAGTTTATTGTCTAGCTTAAAAGTAGATATTTACCCTCTCTTTATAATTTGACAACATATTAATGCCTTATTCTAAAATATTTACGTGAGATTGATATTATTTAGTCTTGAAGTCTCTCATAGTGTTTATTTTGTGAGTTTGAGTGATCAAATCGTTGGTACATCACCTATTTTACATGATTTATAAGTTATTATCAAAATCTCTTTCCCTTTTCTAAGTAATCACTAGTTTAGGTTTAGTATAGGTGATAGATCCATAGGGAATCCAACCTTATCTATAAGTTTGATCCATTATTAGGATACCCATAGCCTAGGATTAGTCCCATGTTGGACTAGATTTGAGTAAAAGACTTGAACAATCTTCTACTCAGCTAGGGTGTAAATCCAGAACCCCAACATTAAGTAAAAAACATATAGGAAAACCATTTAAAACATTATATTCATCTCTATCACACATTAGAACCATATTATATTACAAATGGGTGTTATATATAAATTATTACAAAGTGATATCTCTTCATATTCTAGACTTTTGATATGCAAAAAGGAAAGAATATTTGCATTCTTGAATCTATTACTTATGGTTAAAAGATAGAGTACATACAAAAGACAAAATCATACAATTCACACATGTGTCCATATAATATACCTTATGATTCTATAAATCCTTGTTTTTTACCCAACATCTACCATAAAAATCAAGCTCTAAGGGATATTTCAGTTAAGATGCAACTAGTGTAGCCTCAATTGGTATATCCCATTGGATAATGGGTTTGGTATGAATATTGGATAATAACATCAGTCACTGTACTCTAAAGACTTCCAAGAAGGTAATGACACCCCAATCATGCAACCAAAATAAAAATGAAAGGTAATTCCATTTGGATTCACATGAACCCACTAAGGGAAAGAAAGGAGCATAATAAACAAATCTTTGGGATAAAAATAAATTATTACCTCCACATTTTTTAATCACCTTATAAAATGGTAGATCATATGTGTGAAGGAATCACACAAGAAAACCAAGCTAAGGTATAAACAAAGAATTGAATCAAGATGAAGAGAAATGAGTGTGTTTTTATAGTACCAAATTGAAGAATGTATTATTTTCAAGAATAACTAAATCAAAAATATTGGAATTCATTTTTAGAACACTAATGGAAATGTGGACACATAATGTATGTTTGAATGAATCACCACCTTTTTTTGAGCCTGCAAGCCAATAATGTAAGTGGTTTCACTTGGTGGGTCTTTAGCAAGTGAAGGTGGTTAATTTTTCATGTTTTTACAACACTCATATTTTGACACACAAGCGAATTTTCTATTTATCAAGGCTAATTCATCATTTTCATAAACTTGTGTATGCACCTAAATCTGCTCACCCTAATAAGTCTACTAATTTTTCTAATTCAACTTGTAATCATATTCCCTAGCCAATTAATTAATTCCTATATAAAATCCCTCACATCCCATGAACCTTAATCTACCCTTGAAATAAATTAATCACCCTCATTATCCCACTAACTAAACCTAGTTAGCTACTAACCTAGTCATTAGCCCACTTGTTAATTTAAAAATAACTTTTATTCACCTACCCATCTTCCACCCTACTAACCTAGCCTTTCCTACACCCCTACTCCATAATGGATATTTCTATAATTAGAGTATTCTATAAATATCCTCTAATTTAACCCTTCCCCATCTAAAACCCTTTATTCTAGAGGTTTCCAAGGATAAAAATTCCTTGGAAAATCCCCAACCATTGATCTCAATGATCTCAAGATTAAATTTAAGCCATTTATTTTCCCTCTCATTGCTTATAAATAATCCATACATCCATGAACAAATTAACTTAAACCTTGAGATCCATAAGCACCTATTATACTTGCAGACATCATCCAAACACTCCCAATAGCCTTATAAAATCCATCATCTAACTAAAAATCATTTAAATCCATTATCAAGCTCAATCAATAAATACAAAAATCCACTCTTTTTCCATCCAAATTTGGTTTGGAAATCTTTTAAAGGAGCCATAAGAGACAAGAGGATGGTAAGTGATGCTAATGTAAGTATATGATTGTCTCTTTATCCTTTTTCTTTGAAGTTGTTTGCATTTTGGGATTTTATTGCTAAATAACTAATATAGGAAAGAATCCAAAATACATTCAAACATTTGGTGAACCCCAATCTTTGATCATAATATTTTACAACATTTAGTCCACCCATCCACTCAGCCTAATACTCCCCATCAACATGTCCATACTAATCTAGCACCTGAAGAGAAAGAACTTATGGACTATGAACAAGAACTTGAAGACCAAGAATACCAAGTGCCTCTCTAAAATAACCACATCGAGGCTAATAAGAGACAAACCACCATATAGGATTGATTAGATCAACTCACTTAAAAAATTAATTCATTGGCCTCCCATTTCCTACACAAAATCAATGACCATCCTCCCCAAGACAAAATATCCATAATTCTAATAGACCACATACAAGTCATGCCCAAACCTCTAATCCTCTTGGGTATCCATCATTTTCACAAGAATGGAAAATGATGAAAGAAACTCTCCAATATATTAACCCTCATACACAAGTGATGAAATACAAATATGAATATTTTTTCTCCTCTCCTTGAGATATGAGCATTTTACAAATCCATTTCCCACCTCCTTTTGAAGTACCAAAATTTGAAAAATATAGGGAGAAAGGAGATCCCCATGATCATTTTTAAGAGTTTTATGTAGTATGACATGATATTTTATTTGATTATGCCTATCTCCTAATACTTTTCCCAAAGAGTCTCATAGGACCAACATTATAATGGTTCATACATTTACTAAAGGGGCCCATATTTAGTTTTGGAGAGTTGAATAAATATTTTGTGAGACATATTTCATTCAACATAGAACATGATGTCTCCATTATAGACCTATAAAACACTAATTAAAGGAATGGGGAAAGTTTTTCCTCTTTATTATATGACTGTATAATCTTATCAAGCCACTTTTGATGTATAGTAATATAAAAAGAATTGGGTAAAATATTTGTTGACAACCTCAACATAGAGCTAAAATATCAATTGAAACTAAAATGTTCCAAATGCTTTGATGATATTATTGAAAAAGGGATACAAATCGAGAGAGAACTCATTAAAAAGAGATAAATTAAATTATACACCTAAAATAAACAAAATCAACATCAAGACAACATATTTTTGGGTAAATCAAAAATATTCAATAAAATAAGAATGTTGTGGGAGATAGAGTTACAAATTCAAAACAACATGTTCAAATAGTACAAAAGAGAACTCCCATAGAGAAATAAAATTTATCCTCCATTAGATTTAAATGAGGTAATCCAAAGCCTCAAATAGGAAAAAGACCTCTTACCAGCCTTGGAATGCTTATTGAAGTGGTCCTTCAGCAATTGATCATTGTTAAGATGATTACTCTTCCTGAGATCCAACTTTTAGATGATATAAAACCTTGACCTGATTGGTATCATGAGGATGAATTTTGTCAATATCATAGATTAAAATGTCATGACATAGAAAAATATATGCAATTAAAACACTATATTTAGGATCTCATTGAAAAAGGAGATATTATAGTAGAGGGAGAGACTACTCCTAATCAATCTAAAAATCAACAACTTGGTATTTATCAGGATCATTTACCCAAGCATGATTAGAGACAAGGGAATCCACCTAGAGACTAAGGTTAGGCATATATTTCTAATCATATATATTATCATGCCATCCCATACCAATATGTTAATACCATAAAAATTTGTAGTCCCTAAGAGCTGACTTCACCATCATCCCCCATACTAAAAATCAACCAGGCCATAACTAACTACATAATTACCACATGATGTAGCAAAATTGTATTTCATGGGGTACCACCAAAGAACCCATCTACATCCACATCTCATAAGATAAATATCTCTAATCCTTATGATATAATCCAACTTGAGAAGATCCTTGCTCAAATCTCACTCATGGATCTTCTCAAAACATCATTTGTGCATTGGGAGATCCTCAATAAAGTCTTGAATTATCTAAAATTTCCTTGATATATTGACATTAATCAATTCCAATAATTATTAGGTCACCTCTATCCTTCTCAAAAAATCACATTTAGTACCTAGGACATGCCTTCATTGGCCCACATCATAATTACCCATTATTCATAGAAATCTCCATCTCCAATCATTGCATCCCTCTGGTACTCATAGATGGAGGGTTTGCATTGAATTTATGAAATCTATATTTACTAAAGAAATTAGGGTATTTTGAAGCATTCTTGGGGCCTAATATAATAATTATTAAAATATATGATGATAATGAATTTCCATCTATAAGTACCATCTATCTTCCCACTTCTATGGGACCCATTGTACATCAAACCTTAATTCTTGTTGTGGATGTTGATTTTATATATAATCTATTATTGGGTTACCCCTAGATCCATGAAATGCAAGAAATCTCATCCACTCTCAACCAATGTCTAAAATTCCCTCACTTTGGCATGAAATTCACCATTCTTGGGGAAACTAAGAATTTTCATAGATGTCAAATGGGTCAATCCCAATCCACATGTTATTATACTAACATGTATAGTTCTACTCCAGACCTAATAGATGCCAAACATGTACACCATAATGATCTAATGCCTGATCCTAATCCATTCCCTAATGTCACCCACATTAAAATCATATCTATAGGCTATGGGTAATATGAATATAAAACCTTTATGTAGGTGATTTACCTCTTCCCCACGTAGTTATGGGTCCTTAACTATGAGGAAGAATAATCCTATCAATTATCAGTTTAGACTAATAGCCTTTTACAGTGTGGGACTATTATCATAAGAATACATTGATGAGCTTAATGAGTCATGGATTATTCCAAAAAATGAGGCCCTTACATTTCATAGATATAAATATCCCCAAATTTAGAAAATTTTATAGAATATGCATTATCAAGGAAAAAGACTTTAGAGACATGAGCAAGGTAGGATTGAGCCCATAACAGTTAAATAACATCCATAAAATCTTGGTTTAAGGTATAAACCTCTTGACATTGACTTAAACAATATCATTATGGAAACTAATTTAGTCCTTGAGGAGTCTTTTCTGATGAATGAGTAAGGATGGGATCTATTTATAGTCTTTATGAAGAGCTTTCTGCCACAAACCTTTTCCATGATACGACTATCACCACCATTGATATATCCCTCCATTACCATTCATTACTATACTTGGATCAGTATCAAGAGCCATCCTTTGACATGATTCAAAGTGATGATACCATCCTAAAATATCTATGAGCATGATATTTTATGTCTTCCAACGATCATCAGAAAGGCTTTTCTATTAATCTTAATTAGTCAGCTTATTTTGGGGAACAAAAAATCTCCCTTAACCAAATTAAGGAAGAGGAATATGAATATGAATAACCACCTCAAAATATATAAGATTTTCCATAATTCTTAGATGAATCACAAGTTTATAGTAAAATAGACATAGATCTCCTCATAGATTTTGCTTCAAAAATCCAAGATTTACCATTATCTCCAACCTATCTATAGGATAAGTCACCCTCTCTCATTAAAGAGGTGATTAAATTCAACATTAGAACTAAATAACATCCTAAATTAGTCAAAATGGGGGAAAATATTATGCCTAATGAATGCCAAATCATTATCAAGCTACTCCAGGATTTTATAGATATATTTGCATGATGTTATTTAGACATGCCAGGACTTGATCCCTCAATTGTGCATCATTTATTTTTTCACCATAATTCTAAACCAATCAAGAAAAAATTATGCAAGATGCAACTTAAAGTATCTTTACTTATCAAGGAGGAATTATAAAAATTCTTAGAAGTAGGATTTATCTAACCCATTGAATACTCTGACTAGATATCCAACATTGTTCTTGTGGCCAAGCCATAAGGAGGGATTCAAATTTGTACTAAATTTTGGGACATCAATAAGGCATGTCCTAAAGATGACTTCCCCCTACCAAATATAGATATGATCATGGATTCAATTATAGGTTATGAAATTTAATCCCTTATGGATGGATTTTTAGGCTATAACCAAGTCAACATTGCACCTGAGGATCAGCATAAAACATTCTTCATTACTCCATAGGGAAAATTCTTTTATCAAGTCATGCCCTTCGATCTCAAGAATGTAGGATCTACTTATCAATGATCTATGACTATTACCTTCCACAATATGATGCATGATATTGTTAAAAATTATGTTCATTACATTTTAGGGAAGTCTAAACTTTGATCTAAGAATCATATCGTTCTACAAAGGATCTTTGAATGGATACATGAATATAAAGTTAGATTAAATCTAAATAAATGAGTATTTGGAATTATATAAGGAAAACTATTAGGGTTAATTATATCCAAGAGGCATAGAGGCTGACCCAGCTAAGGTTAAATTCATTATGGAAGTACCTCCTCATAATTTGAAGTAGCTCAAGAGTCTTTAGGGAAAGTTACAGGCCATTTGGTGGTTCATTTATTAGCTAGAAGACAAATTCCACCCCTTCACCCATATCTTGAAGAAGGGGACCCATTTAAATTAGAACTCTAAATGTTACTAGGTCTTTAATAAGCTCAATCAATATCTATTACATGTTCTTATGTTTTTACCACTAGTAATAGGAAGGCCCCTACTCCTATATATATCCTCAACACCTTATGTGATAGGTGACCTTCTTTCATAACACAATGATGAAGGAAAGGGATAGGCTATATATTATCTTAATCACACCTTGATTTCATATGAGCTGAACTATACTCCCATTAAAAATGTTTGTCTAACCATTTTATTCAATTCACAAAAGCTTTAACACTATATGCTCAATAGTCATGTTCAACTTATAACTAAAGTTGATCATATTAAATATCTACTATCAAAATCATCTCTCATAGGAAGAATGGCCAAATGGATAATGTTGCTCAGTGAATTTGACATAGTATATGTTCACCAAAATTCCATTAAAGGACAGGCAATAAAATTTCAACTCATAGAGGCACATTTTATAGATATTAAGCCTCTTTTTGCATCCTTCTCAAATGAATACATCTTGAATACCATATAATCCAAGGGCTAGAAACTATATTTTGATGGTTATTTCACCATCCATGGATTGAGAGATGGTATCCTTTTAGTAATTCCATAAGGAGCTCTTATCCCTAAATCTTTCCATCTTGATTTTTCATGTATAAATAACATTTTTGAATATGAGTATTTAATTATTGGCCTCCAATTAGCCATCCAATGTAACATCCAACACCTACAAGTATTTCATGATTTAGAACTAATAATCAATCAAGTCAATGAAGAGTTCTAAACTAGAGATGAAAAATTACTCCTCTATAAGCAATTAATAAATTAGTTGAAGCAAAGTTTTTATTCTATTACATTTGAACAAGTGTCAAGGTGGAGTAATAATGTATTTGATTCCATAGATACTATTGTGTCTTTAATTGACTTTCCTAAAGATGTCTTTGAAGGAAACTTTCTCATTGAACATTTGATCTTACTGACCCATCAATCTATGGCTCCTCTACAAATTTGTTTTATGGTTAGAAACTATATTTTGATGGCTCTTTCATCATGCATGGATCAAGAATTGGTATCTTTTTGGTAACTCCACAAGGAGATCTTATCCCTAAAGTTTTCCATCTTGTTTTTTCATGCAACGATAACATGTTTGAGTATGAGGCTTTAATTTCTAGCCTCCAATTATTCATCCAATGGAACATCCAGCACCTACAAGTATTTGGTGATTCACAACTAATAATCAAGAAAGTCAATGAATAATTATAAACTAGAAATGAAAAATTTCTCCCCTATAAGTAGTTTATAGATTAGTTAAAGAAAAAAATTTAGTCTATTAAATTTGAACAAGTGCCAAGGGAGAGTAATAAGGAAGACAATTCCATGGATACTATTGGTTCTTTAATCAACCTTCCCAAATACATCCTTAAAGGAAACTTTCTCATTGATCATTTGATCTTATTAACCCATCAATATATGACTCCTCTATAGATTTGTGTTATTCCTAATCCCAGTCTCCCCTAGTATCCTGATATCTATAAATATCTCCATGATAATATCCTTACACCAAACTTGAATCGCCATCAACACAAAGCCCTCATATACCATACATCCTATTACACTATTCTTGGTAGTATGCTCTATTAGACAAGCTACTATGGGGCATTATTATGATGCCTAACCTCAGAAGAGGATACTCTTATGGTCAAGGAGGTCCATGATAGTATCTATGATGGCCATGTTAGTATAATGACCTTAGCTAAGAAATTACCCAAGACTGGATACTATTGGCCTACCATAGAATAAGATGCCTTCCAATATATATGAAAATGTGTATCCTACTAAAAACATGGTAATCTCACCCATGCCCATGAACAATAATTAAAACTTGTTATGAGCCCATGGACATTATCTATATGGGGACTCAATTTAATTGGCAAGATAAATCATGTGTCATTTGATAAACATAATTTATTATCATATCTATGGATTATTTTACCAAATGGGTAGAAACTATGCCACTTACTTATACCACAGGTCTCTAAATTTCAAAATTCATCCTAAATCAGATCATTTGCATTTTGTCATCCCTACCAAAATCTTATTAGATAATGTAAAATATTTTAAAAATCAGGAATTTAATACCTTGTGCAAGTGTTATCATATCAATAAGCACTTTTCTACTGCCTATTACCCCCATGAGAATGAACAAGATAAATCTACTAATAAGACTCTTATCAATATTCTCAAGAAAAAATTCAATGATGCTTGAAGGAAATGACACTTGTAATTATATCCTATACTTTAGTCTTATAGAATAAGTGTTTGAACACCCACTAGGGCTACTCTATATTCTTTGGTTTATGGAATAGAAGCCACCCTGCCTGTAGAACTAGAGCTTCCCTCTTTACACATGTCATTACAAGGCATCATCATTGATCATAATTTTAGAAAAGAAAGGCTATGAGAGTTGAAACTTATAGATGAAAGCATCAAAGGGCACTAAATCATCTTCAAGTATATCAGAATAGGTTAAAAGGCTAATATCACAAAAAGATCTTGTACCGAGAGTTTGTGATTGGTGATCTAGTCCTTAAGGAAAACCAAAAGAATAGCAATGCAAACAAGGATAAAAATGGGAAATTTGAATCTAATTAGATCGGACCCTATAAATAGTTTTTAAATTTAGATCAAGAGCCTACATGTTAGCCACAATAAATGATGAAGAGCTCAATGAGCCATTGAATATAATGCATTTAAAATGCTTTTATACTTAATAGGATATAACCTACCTCTATCTATGGGACCCACTATTTGGGGCATGTCCATTTCCATTCCATGTTTCCTATTCTCATTCTAGTCCATTTTCCCATCCCTAACCCTGGTCTTAAAAGTGGGAATATATTATAGGCTTACATATAAATAGGAGACAAATATTTCAAATTGGGTAAAATTCATTACTTATTATGTGAGGGGATTTTTTGTTGATGAGTATTCTATATTCTCTCTATCCATTTTCATATATACTCCATCTTATTACACCCTCACACATACCCCCATTGCATTCACTTTGATGATTATGTTTCCTCTTATCCTCCATATAATTCTATCCTCATTTGTCTCTCATTATCCCTAATAAATAATCCATAATATCCCACTAATTTTATCATTATGGAAGGGTCAATAATATGTCTTACTTCAAAGTCCTACATATACTATGTCACTAAATCTTGATCGATTATCTTAGGCCCCATATACAATTGATTTTGATTTGATTAGATCCTTGTTTCAATCCAATAATTTTGGGCACAATATACCCCATGTACATATCACCTATCATCATTAGTACCATTTCACATAATCATTTCATTACAATTTCTTAGTGTTATCACCTCTATATTCATCCCTACCTTTAGTCTAGTTTTTTCTTATGTGTGTGTGAGTGTTTTGAATGTGTGTGGTTGTTTAATAAATAATTTAGTCTTGTATATATTAATTATATTTTAATTTATACTTTAATATTCTTTTTATCCTTCTATATAAATTTTATCTTTTATACTTAATGGGAATGAGGATGGTTTAACTGACTCTCAATCTAGTCTTCGGACAGTCACTCAAAATAAACTTCCCCATGCATCATATTTTCAATATGCCTTTGACTTCTATCATGTCATTAGCACACATTTATTTATAGGTGAAATGGTTATTGGAATATTATTGTTATTGATGTCAAAAGGGTGTATCATGTAAATGCATAATGGTCATTAATCTCAAAGGTCTATTGAGCATGGTAGTAACCTATTGAAAGTGTGTTCTTAGTTGGCAGCATGATGTTGTCAAAGGTGATTACTGATCAAGATTTATGTTTTGATCATGGAAGTTATATATCATGGAAGTTTAAGCCATGTGAAGGAATAATAGTAAAATTAATGAACAAAGGTATGTGATGTGACAATGAGCATTGAGAGAGATGTCAAGTCATATGAAGCTTGGTCATGTGGTTTTAGGTCTATATGAAGATGTGGAATATTATTGTCATTAGAAAGAGAATGGTGTAATGATATGAGTTTGTTTTTATGTCTTAACTCTACTTAATTTATTTTTTGTTGAGGTCATGACATGGAAGGAATAAGTCAATGTGTCAAGTGCATTGGAAGCTTGAGCCTAGTAGTGACATGGTGAAGGTATGAGTTGGTGACATGATGAGGTGAGTGAACTCAATAATGTGAGAGGATTTTAATGTTTTTTGAGCATGATAATAAGGTGTTTATGTACTTAAAAATGTTTCAAATTAATTCTTTGAAGGTAGGTCCTTTAGTCTTGGTCTGCACTTAGACCATTCTTTAGCCTTGCCTAGCCTAATGAGGCATGAAGATAAGATTTAAAGGTGAATATGTTAAGGATATAATTTATATAGGTAATTAAAGTTTTTTAAGGATTTATCATTAATTATGAGGTCATGTCTTGCATGAAAAGTGGTTTTGACGTCTATTGAGTGCATAAAATGAAGGTATATAAACCCAAGAAGGACTTTCAAGTATTCATTGGTATGTGTAACCTCTAAATGGGAACCTAAGATATTAAGTAGATATGAGGAAGGTTATTAGATAATATTTCCAAGACTTTTTTTGGATTTAAGGGATAGTCCTTTATGAATAATCATTAACACCAAAACCTATGTTAAACCTCTCTAAAACCCTAATAAGGACCTAATGTATAAGATTTTTCTCAAATTAGATCAAAATGGATTAAAATGATTAGGAAACATATTTTATATTTTATTAAACTCTCCCAATTACCTCTAAGTGGTGGTGGTTAGTCAGATGAGAGATAAAATGCATAGATACAGGCTTGTTTGTGAAGAATTTGTTGTAGAAATCAAAATTTGCATTGGTAAAGAAAAGCAAATGGATGGAAAAAGAAGCTAGAGACTCATAATTCATTCCCATGATGGTTTATATATATTTTACACCATTCACATATTCTACACCAATATTTTAAGTTATTCATTTGTAGACAAACCTAATGTTGTAAATAGTGTAAAACCTAGGTAGTAATGAAAAGATGAATTTGAGTGTGTTTTCATGATATAATGTTGAAACCAAGTGCATGGATATGTTATTCATAGTTAATTTTAATTATTTTAATAATATTTTTAGGTCAATAAAAGAGATGAAAATTTTGAAGCGAAAATGGCTTGTTAAATTCAGTTTAGATTATGTGTTATAGGGTCAATAAATTGGTATGCAAGACCAATATTTACCATTTGACCATATGATATTTCTATCTAATAATGGTCTATATATCTCATATGACCATTTACATTAATCATGAGTCATTAAAAGTGGCTGCATATGTGTTGTAATTCTAAGTCACCATCACTGGGCTTTGAGGTAAACTGGGATTTCTGAGTGAGTGAGTTGCAAAGGTGTTCTTAAAGCCTTAATCTCTAAGTGAAAGTGTATAGTTCATTTTTTAATGACTCCAAGGTCATTTAAACTATTTATATTCATTTTTTTATTATTTTTTATTGGCTTAAGTTTGTTTGATATTTATTATTGAAAGACAAAAAAATTGGTGTACACAGACCTAATAGAAATGGGTACTATTGAGAGGTTTCATGAAGGATTTGGCCCTAAAAGGTGTTATGGATCTCAAATAATGTTTTATACGGTATATTTGGATGTTTTTTAAATTTTTTTTTCATTTATTGAGGTATAATTTTCTCCAAGGGATCAAATGGTAATGTGTTGATAAGAAGGCCTAATGCAATTAGGTCTTCATGAGACCTAAAGAAGGAATAAGGATTATGAAGTGTTGTAGTCAAATAATTATGACTAATTCATATTTTTAACATGTTTTAATACCTATTATTAAATAAATAAAAAATTTTGATTGTGTGGTGAGTGTGTGTGTGTTTGACCAAGAGGTGTGTGATTAAGAGTCTTGTATATAAGCAAGGAATTTTAGGCCTATTTATGTGTAAGTAGTGTAAGTGAATGGATTGATAAATCAATGAGCCTAAGGAGGATGGGAAACATGTTTTAAACCATAAATATAGAGAATTAATTATTTCATGATGATAATATATTTGTTTTATATTGTAATGTCAAGGTCATATGACTTATTTAGTATTGAAGAGGGCTCATTGAGTAAAGGAGCCTAGAGGTAGTTTTGAGAGAGATCAAGTAGAGTATAGTTGAAAGAGTGATCATCATATTGATAAGTTATTATATTTGCATCATAAATTTTCTTTTTATATATGAAATTGGATAGATTTTAGATATAATAGATAAAGAGATGAGTGGAAATAAGTTTGATTGATCGAGTTAATGCTTGAGGGAGTTGAAGCTTCCTTGCAAGTTGGAGCTTGTAGAATTGATCTTGGTTGATTTAGTGCTTGGTCAAGAGGGATTTAGATATTCCATTCAATTTTTTTCTTTCAAAATTTTCATTTTATTGAGTTGGTGCTTATTCATAGAGGTTGTACCCTCCTAGCAAGTGGGTGCTTGTAAAATCAAATGGGTGCTTGATAAATTTGGGGTTGGTGTTCCATGTTGAGTTGGTGCTTAACTAAATTTGATACATTTTATTATAGTATAGTTTTTATAAGATTTTTTTTATTGGTTTTTATTCCCCATGAGGTTTTCCCACACATGTGATGTGTTATCATGTTTCATGCTTATGTGATTGGTTGTTAATATATTATTAGATCACTAAGTTACATTGAATAATTCATGGATGTTTAAGGGTAATTAGTTAAAAAAAAGTTGAAGACTGATTTAGCCTCCCCTCTCAATAATTATGTTTCCAATAATTATTATTAGAGCCATGGTCCTTTGAAGTAGGCTTAATACCTTAAAGGTGATCCTAAGAAGCACAAGTTATCTAGTGATCAAGTGAAATAAATATTGCCTATGGTATAAATCCTTAGGAGTATAAGTTAGTATAAAGAAGAAGATAACATGTATGATTAATAAGTCTACTATTATAGTGAAGAATGATAAACTGAAGTAGACTTTAAAGTTGAGCTCATAAGTTCCTTAGATGATTTGAAGCATCAAAAGAGAGGAAGCATGAGCTGGGATCTATGGTCAAGGATCTAAGGAATCATTTATAAGATATTAGTACAAAGTTTAGATCAAAATAATTTAAGTATTATTATTTGAAGACAAAAATATATTCCTTGAAGGTTGAGCATAATCAATTTATAGACAAGATGAGAAATTTTAAGAAAGAACAAGTCAAAAGTACCAACATGAAAGTCAACATGAGAAGACCAATCAAGCATCCCAATGCATTGAGGTATTCCAATTCTTCCAATAGTTATTATTTTAATTTTCATATCTTTGGTCATAAATCAAGTGATTTTATAATGGTCTCAAATGATGGCTTATCATGGGACCATGGGAAAAGGAGTGATTAACTAAGAGGTAAATATAGTAATGTTGTTTTCTATAATTATCATAATATGGGGCACATTGCAATATTTTTTCCTAATAGAGTTATAAGTCCCTCAAGACTTAAAAATGTGTATGGATCTCCTAGAGTGAATGAGAAGGGTTAAACATTGGTATGGAAACCAAAAAAATTTAGGACTGATCATATTGAGCCTAAGATTCAAGATGAATTATTTGCTAATGAGGAGTATAAGACTAAAGGAGAGAAATCTATGATATCTAAAACTACCTTTCACATTAAATATGAAGGCATGAAATGGTATATATATAGTGGTTTATCAAACCACATGATAGGACATAAAAATAAGTTCATCTCATTGAATAAGAATGCTATAGGAATAGTGAGATTTGAAGACAATACAACTGCCAATATAGTTGGCAAGGGTATCTTGACTTTGGATAATGGGAAGACCAAGATAGAGAATGTGTTGTATGTGGAAGGTTTGAAACATAACATATTTAGTCTAAGTTAAATTTTCAACCAAGGACACACACCAACCTTTCATGATAGAGGGTATGAGATAAGGAGTTCCAAATCAAGATGGCTTGTTGCCAATGCTAAGAGGAATAAGAACAATCTTTATGTCTTGAATGAAATAAATAAGGAGAGATGATCTATGATCATTATGGATGAAATTTGGATATGACACAAAATTTTAGGTCACCTAAACTTTGATAATTTGGTTAAGATAAACACTAAGAATTCTATGAAGAACATGCCTAAGATCACCAAACCTACAAACATACTTTGCAAGGCATGTCAACATGGTAATTAGACTATAAGAAGGTTTAATTCCAAGGACTAATATAATACAAGACCTTTAGATTTAATACACACTAATTTTTATGGGCCTAAAAGAATCCAAATCATTCAAGGAGATAGCTAATTCATGTTACTCATAGATGACTACACAAAAATGACTTGGGTAACATTCTTGAAATAAAAATCATAAGATATTGATAAGTTCAAGGCATTCAAGGCTCTTTCATAATAATGAGAATAATGGGAAGATCAAGTGCCTAGTTTTGATAGAGGATGAGAGTTTTGGTTTTATGAGTTTGATGACTTTTATGAGGTCCATGGGATAAGGAGACATTTCTCAGTATTTAGGATGCCTTAACAGAATGGAGTAATGGAAAGAAAGAATAGGGCAGTTCAAGAGATGGCAAGACCTATGCTAAATGATTATATATTATCTAATGGATATTGTAGAGAGGTAATGATTTATAGTCTACATTTTGAATAAAGGATAGATAATGACTAATGGTAATAAGAATACTTATAAACTATGAAAAGGCAAACTTCCTAATGTGGATCACTTTAGAGTGTTTAGGAGTAAATGTTTCATTAAAAGATATGAGGAAGAATTAGGTAAGTTTAATTCTATTTTTGATGAAGGTATATTCTTGGGATACTCATCAGTAAGCTCAGCCTATAGATGTTATAACAAGAGGTTGTAGAAGATAGTAGAAAGCACCAATGTGAAGATTGATGAGACAAAGAAATCACACTCATAATTAAAAGATATATTAGATAATATAGACTTCAATAATAAAGATAAAATAATATAGTTTGATGATCAAGAAGAAGTTGAGGAAATACGAGACTCAAAAATCCCCCCAAGATAAATTCAAAGAGATCATCCTAAATCACAAATCTTTGGCAACATGGATACAAGTATGTAAACAAGGAAAAGACTATTAAGTAACCCAAATTAATAGAATATTTCTCTATTATCTAAAATTGAACCTAAAAACCTTGTATAATCAAGCAAAGACAAGTTTTGGATAGGTGATATGAATAAGGAGTTAGATAAAATAGAGACTAATGAGACTTGGGAACTAGTTCCTAGGCCAAAAGATAAGAATGTAATTAGCACAAAATGGCCATTTAGAAACAAGTTGAATGAAGATGGAGAACTCACTGGGAACAAGGATAGACTGGTATGCAAGGGATATGCAAATGTTAAAGGGGCATACTTTGAAGAGACATTTTCACTAGTAGCAAGATTGGATGCCATCTCATTATTTCTAGCATATGCAAGATTCAAAGGGTTTAAGGTGTACCAGATGGATGTAAAATTTGCCTTTTTGAATGGAAAATTGGAATAAGAGGTATATATAGAACAACCTAAGGGTTCCTCACTATCAAGTAATAAATACTATGTTTATATATTAAAAGGGATCTCTATAGTCTAAGCAAGCTCCTAGAGCTTATTATGTTAGATTGGATAAGTATCTGTCAGATCAAGGATTCAAAAGAGGAGTTGTAGATAGTAATTTGTAAATAAAGATATAATATGACCATCAATTGATTGAATTTGTCTATGTGGATGACATAATTTTTGGTGTAAATAATGAGAACATGATCAAGGCCTTTGTAAAGTTTATGAAGGAGTTTGAGATGTCCATGCTAGGAGAATTATCACTATTTCTTGGGTTGTAAATCATTTAATCTGAGAAAGGTATATTTGTTTCATAAGCCAAGTATATAAGAGAGATGTTAATGAAGTTTGAGATGGAATATTTCAATGTATTAGTATACCTATGTTCATAGGGTGTAAGCTGAACAAAGAAGATGAGTCTCCAAAGGTCAATCAAACATCATATAGGTCAATGATTAGAAGTCTTATATACACCACTGCCTTTAGACTTGACATCATGTAATTATTAGGTTTTATGGGAGAGTTTTAAGTAGATCCAAGGGAAAATCATCTGTAATCAGTCAAAAAGATACTCAAGTATATCAAGGGGACTATGGAGTTTAGGTTATGGTATCCAAGGAGAAAGGAGGTTTAATTTGATAGCCTATATAGATGTAAACTAGGCATAGAGTCTAGATGATAGGAAGAGTACTAGTGGAGGATATTTATTCTTAGGTGAGTGCCTAGTTTTATAGATAAGCAAGAAGAAACTATATGTGGCATTATCTACTTGTGAGTCTAAATACATTGTAGTAGATTCATGTTACACTTAGGTCCTATGCATGAGATAGACCTTGAGAGACTACAATGTGGAGTATGATGGTCCTAACCCTATCTATTATGATAATATAAGTGTTATAAGCATCTCAAAGAACCTTATTATGCACTTAAGGAATAAGCATATTCCCATTAGGTATCATTTCTTGAGAGAGCAAGCAAGTGAATAAATTGTTAGACTTGAATATGTTTATACAAAGGATCAAATTGTAGACATTATGACCAATCCACTTTCAAAGGAAAAATTTGAACATCTAAGATAAGAATTGGGTGTATTTCCTACCCCTAAAAACTATTAAGGAATCCAAGTTCTTAGGCGGATCTAATTAGGTGGTTTATTAGCTCCAAAATCAAGTGAGTAGTGTTGAGAAGGTATGCATAAAGATAGGGGAGCTTTTTATGTATCTCTATGCTATGAAGTGTCAAGATAGTGATAAGAAGCATGATTTTTTTAGGTATAATTCAAGTGTTACAGAGGTTGTCTACAACAACTAGTATGAGCTTAAGGTGAGTTGTTATTAGCATTTCATTTTTTTTTTTTGAATTTTAGGTCCAAGGATTAGATGGCAGTGCGTGTAAGACCATTTGTCATTAATATCAAAAGGGGGAGAATAAGAATATGGGAAAAGTACCATTTTGAAGTGATTTTATTTTTATAGTATGTTTTCCATCAATGATAGAGGGGAGGTTTGTTGGCATGTTTTTGTCATTGATGTCAAAAGGGTGTATCATGTAAAGGCATAATGGTCATTGATTTCAAAGGTCTATTGAGCATGGTAGTATCCTATTGAGAGTGTGTTCTTAGTTGGAAGCATGATGTTGTCAAAGGTGATTAGTGATCAAGATTGATGTTGTCATGAATGTTGTGATCATAGAAGGTATAGATCACGGAAGGGTGAACCATGTGAAGGAAACATAGTGAAATTAATGAATAAAGGTATGTGATGTGACAATGATTAGAGAGAGATGTCAAGTCATATGAAGCTTAGCCATGTGGTTTTAGGTCTGTATGAGGTTGTGGAATATTTTTATCATTAGAAAGAGAATGGTGTAATGATATGAGTGTGTTGTGATGTCTTATTCTACTTGTTTGATGTTTTTTGAGGTCATGACAAGGAAGGAACAAGTCAAGGTGTCAAGTGTATGAGAATATTGAGCCTAATCATGGTATGGTGAAGGTATGAGTTGGTGACATTATGAGGTGAGTGAACTCAGGCATGTGATAGGTTTTAAAGGTTATGAAAGCATGAGAATAAGGTGTGGATGAACTTATAAGTTTTTTAAAGTGATTCTTTGAAGGTAGGTCCTTGAACCTTGGTCTACACTTGTAGACACCTAAATCTGGCCACTAATGACCTCCAACCAAGCTTTTGACCAATTTCCACAAAATGCACAATTTGGCCTAAAAACACTAAAGCACATTAAATGACTTGAAATTGATATATTCAAGTGACAATTTTAGTCAGGTTATCATTAAATGGGGTAATGCAATTTATGGGCTAGCTAACTTTGATCAGATCATTTCGAGTCAAAATGCCAATTTTTCACCTGGGTGCTCTAGATTTATCTTTTTTATCAAATTTATTGAAAAGAACATGTGAATTTGTTATTTTATATTGGTAACATCTTAAATGAGATAATGGATCTAATACATCTGACATTGAATTCCAATCCAGTCAAATTTTGGACCAAAAACAAGGCATTCTGATCAATTTGAGTAATTTGTGCATAAAGTACTTAGTCATGTTTAATAGCTAATTTAACCAAATTAGATCTTAATTAAGAATTATATGGAAACTTGTTGAATATTTATTTTTGGAAATGAATATTGAATATCTATGTCATCATGTGACCTCATTTATTGGGAAGACATATGTAGACCATAAATGTCATAAATATCAAGATTATGGGTCTCTCATGCCTCATCAATGTCCTCCATACCCTTAATTTCTCCTTTATCCTAAATATTGATGAGCCTATTTATCAATTTTAATTACATAATTAGATTAATCCTTAGTCACACATCTCAATCCTGAGATGGATGGTTTAGGTTGATTCTAGCCATTTACAAAAATCTATAAATAGAGAGGCCATAGACATCATTTCCAAGCGATTTTGGTGAAAATTTATAATGCATAAATGATTCTAAAATCCATTGAAATTAGTGTTACCAGGCCAAATTGATTCCAAGCCAAGCTAAGCCAAAACCACAGGTGCTAAGGAGAAGAGGAGATAGCCAAACCTCCTTTGATGAAGACTTCATGATCAAAAGCTGAGCAAGCCACTACAACAAGCATTTTGGAGCACCCAAGGAAGGTAAAAGAAGGTTTCTTTTACATTTTAGTTGTATTTTTTATTCATGTTTGTTAATTAAAATCTCCTTAGTTTTTAGGCCTATAGATTTTATGCTAGTTAGTGTATTGTTTATCAATTTGTTTTCATTTTAGGACTAACATGATATTAAGCATCCTCTCTTGAGTCAAATTCCTAGCTCACATAATTGCATGCCCAGTGGAACCAAACACATTCCACACATGAAGAATATCATTTTGAAAATTTAAAATCTTCATTTGGATCATTAAAAATTTCACAATTTGATTTTCTAACTTTGTTTTTCCATTTTTCTTTGTCAAAAGTTTACAAAATAACCATCATCAATTGAATAAACCATCATCAGTCTGTATAACCATCATCAGTTAGTATTAGTAAAACTAACATCATTCTACATAACCATCACCAATTAGTAAAATCATCATTGGTCTGCATAAAAGTCATTGTCGCTAGTTAGTATAACTATTGATGGTCACTGTGTTTTTTTAACACAAACCCAAGAGCTCATTTTTTGAAGTTGGTTGTTTCATATTCAAAAATGCTTCTAAGATAAACATCTTGCTAACATCTTTTTGTAGGTTTTACTTGAAAAATCATCAAAGCATGCTTAAATATATATGTTAAAACTTTTTTTAGGGTGTTTTAAATTCAATCAAACTTTTCATTTTGGTGCTTAAAATAAAATCATTTAGGGTGTTATTGCTTAAATCTTGTAGTTATCTTTAAAAGTTACAAATTAAGACCAAGGGGTCAAATGAACACCACCAAATCCTTCATTTGGGCTTAAAATTGAGTGCACTTGTCATTTTTGTTTTCAATAGTTGTTTGATCTAATTTTATTTAGAAAAGAGAGGGGTGTTGCATGTATGCTCTTCCATTTGTCCCCTTTAGAGAAACTTTGGAATCTAAACCACAATTCCTATTACAAAAATCCTAGTCCAAGGCTTAGAAATAATATCATCTAAAGCACTCCCCAAAAACTTGTCAAAGCTTGGGTGACCTTGAAAATGACCCTAAAGTCTTTCTATTAGTGTTTTATTTCATGCAAACTTGCCTTGTAAAGAGGACTTCATTACCTCCTATGAGTTCTTTAGGTAAGCTTTGACCCAAGGTTTCACCTCCCATATTGACTTCACTTACTCCTTCTAAATTGCACATGGGACGTATCTACATTTGAATATCACACTACACTGAGCAAATTGTAGAATGTATTGGTTGTAAAAAGGACTAGACCTTTTTACAACTAGATAATGCTGTAGTCACCTAATTTTCATGCTTGTCTTTTACATCATTTGACGTGAAATTTATTGTGCAATTGATTCCCCTAGAGATGTTTGAAGCTTGATATTTTAGTCAACCCCACTTTGCCATACCCTTGCTAAGATTTGGATGATTATACTTAGTGTATTTTGGTTATTTTTGCTTGGTATGTTTTGAGGCTAAAACTTGTTTGTTTGTTCATAAGCCATGTCAAATTCAATTTGTTTATATGTCACTCTTTTTTCTAAAGAGGTGTTATGCTGGCCATTTTACACCACACTTGTGCCTTGAAATTTTTGCTAAACTTGTTTGTGTGTGTGTGTCATATGAGTTGAAGATGGTAGTGTTATGCTGCTCAAAGCATGTCAAAACATTTTGAGCCTTTTGAGTCTTTGAAACATAACATAGATCACATCATTTAAGCATACTTACACTATTAGGCTACTCTATTTGTTTCAAGACTAGTTTACCTTGTATCAAAAACTATTTATTTCAAACCATGTCATGTATACCATTTGGACCTTTGTCTTGTGATGTCATGTTGTCCAACCTTGTCTAGCTTATTTATTCAAATCCTAGTTTTCAACATTGAGTTTTCAATTAGCCTTATCAATTTTGGAATCAAACACTAATTTATTTCTATTTAGGTTTTAATTTTTAGGGATGATACACAAATCTTTCTCTTTGAGTTACATAACTTTGCTTAATCAATTACCCAAATTTGAAAACTATTGATGGTTTATTTGATTAATACCTATCATCATCATTATTTGTGCCTTTATTTGGGAAAACACATATTTTCTCAAAGATCCTTTTGTCTTATGCCTTATGCAAAATGATCATGTTTATGTTTGATTTCATGTGTTAGGTCTATGTTAAAGTTATTTCCAAACTTGTTAGATTAAATCAAATCACATTAGCCTTTGTTTCAAGTCTAAATTTTGACACTGTTTGATGAAAAATTCCTAGCATATGCCTATTTGTTTGATCTTATATTTTGACTTCGCATTTGGACAAAAGACTTAGTAACTTGACTTTTTCATTTCCTAGTTTAGACCTTGTTTGAAACACTTTGACCTAGACCTTTGACATGCTAATTTTTATTTAGATGCTTGACCTTTTATGCATATGACATTTGATGTTAGAATATTTTATGCCAAGTCTTAGCACAAATAATTTTGGAGATACATCTCCACTTTTAGACCATATTGGAGATACAACTCCACTTGCAACCCAATTAGACCAAATTTGAATCATTTGTCCTTCGGACATAGTTTTTTAGAGTTTCTAGAACTATAAGCCTTTTTGTTTTCAGAGATTTCATCATTTATATAGATATATCTAGCTACACCTATGGTGGAGTCATGTATAATCTAACTTATGATATAATGGCCACACAAAAATACTTTTATGGATTTATTCAAGACCCTAATGATGCTAATATGGTTTTTCAGATAGATTTCTAGCCACCTCATAATAATCATTCATGCAAACAAAGTCACGAACTAGCTCATGATCCAAATCGAGACCTAGATTGATATGAAGAGGCTTTTGGGGAGTAATTTAAAGACCCCAATATAGATAATGTTATTTTATTTATGGATCCATACCCTCTTTACAATAATCAATATGTAGAACATAATTAAAAACTAGCTTCTGAGCCAACTCACAACTGGGATGATATAGTTTATGAAGAATACTTGGATGCTTTGGCTTGTGCAAATAATAAAATTCTATGACAACATTTTCTTATATTATTATCAACTACACTTAACCCTCTTTTGGATTATATGAGCTATCAAGATCTATAATATCCAAGGAATACCATTACCATTCCTAGACCTAGTCCTTTAGCTTGTGCAAGAAATCAAGCTCCACAATGCCCCTTCATCATTATAAGACCTAATATTTTGGCTTATACAAGTAATAAATCCCCATAATACCCTATCATTACCATTTTAATACTTCATAATTTGGTTCATACGAGAAATCATCCTCCCTAAAGCCCTATCATTATCCAACCACAAGTCATTCCTCATCTAGAACCAATCCCATCAAAACCTCAATTGATCCAATCCTTCAAAGACCAAATTATGTTTAAAATTGGTATTTTTCAACTCATTAGAAACCAAAGCTAAGACAACCAACCAATCTAAGATGTTTTTTTGAACTAATTGCTTATGATAAGTCAACCTATGATGAATCACCTATTGATCCTATACTAGTTATCGAGGAGTCTCACACTGATGAGCAAATCTTTATCAAGTCACTTTTTAATGATTATAACCACCTTTGGGAAAATCATTACCTCAACTATGTGCCTATTTTTCAAGATCCTCTTAGTTATAAGCCAGTCTCTAAGTATTTATCTCTTGACCTTTTTCACATCCTAGAGGAGCCCCACTCTGACAAACCAATTTTTGTGGAGCTTATTATGCCATCATAGGTTGTTACTTGTCTAAAACCAAATATTCAATAAGACATCATTATAAAAAAGTACCTATCAAATGAAGAACCAGAGTTAGAATCAGGTTCTATTCTTGAACCATCATAATCTGAATCAATATTAGTCTCAGTATCAAAAAATTAAAAAGAAGAATATATTTGTGGTTATTACAACATTGGCTACACATGCCTTGCAAATCAATTTGAATGCATTTTTTATCCTCCTATAGTTTTTGAGGATGAGTAATTTATCTTCTATGAGGATTGTGTAACCTCTCCCCATTCCATTACCATTCCATAAGCCATTACCATCAACCAAAATAGCCATATCATTGACATTCCATCTCCCACAAGTGTCAATTGGGATTGACAAAATCACACTTTATTGAACTGCATCCATGATGACATAGTAGTTGAATAATATCAATGAGGCCAAGACCACATTCATGTAGTAGAAGAACACTCTCCTAATGAAACCTTTTTAAAGGTACTATAATATAATCAAAGTCAAAACTTAGCATCTTTTAGTAAAACTTTTTTGGAAGTGTTAGAAGATAAACAAAGTGAAAATTCAACATTCCTTAGTGAAACCTTCTCAAAGGCACTACATGAAAATCAAGAGAACTTCATTGGCAAAAACCTCTTTGAGTCACTAATAGCTAAACACAAAAATTCTTCACTACTTGATGAAGACAAAATCAAAGATGAAATCAAAATAGCTTCCAATCTATAGCCTAATTAGATAGTAGCTACTCTCAAGATCAAACAAAAAAAAATTGGGGGTCCTATCAAGATAAAAATTATTCAGCCCCACCATAACTAAAGTTAAATTAAATCTAGCATCAACAACATTACGTGTGACTAAACATCCTGATATTCATTTGTTTTCCAACCATTCCACATTCCATTATCATCTACCATCCCATTTCACAATTAAACCTACCATCTATTATTTATCCTTATTTACCATCCATGGTTGCACTTTCCTTTATAAAGGCTACAATGATACCTTTTATCAACATTACAAAGAATCAAAATCAATGACCAAGGAAGAACACAACAACATTCTCAGCATCCGAATCTATAGCCAGTTCTTGATGGAGTAGTTATTCAGATGAGGTGTGGGCTAAAAATTAACATGGTTGATTATTCTATTTGTATCATTTTTTTATTAGGACGTGCATCTCCCCATCAGTAAGAACAATAGAATCAAAAACCGCACCCAAGCCAAAAACATGTACCATACCATTTCATATGCCATTGCCATTTTTACATATCCCTTTTCTATTGTTGCATATTCTTTCCATTTACCTCATCACTTGGGAGCAACCCTCCTACCATTTTAACCCATTTATCAAACCATCATTATCCTAAATAAATACCATTATATACATCCTATCATTCCATTCCTATTTAGACCAAATCCTATTTTTGGTCATCCTACCCAATCCTATTTTCATCTTGGTTCCTTTGGTTCTTCCCACACTTTTTCTGAGAGTATTCCAATCAAGTTTCAATAATAAATCAATTCCATGTTTAAATTATAGTCTATGAAAGTAGTGTGATAGTTGATCTGACAAGATATCTTTCATTTTTCATCCTGTATCAAGCTTATCTATGTGAGATTGATTATAATTGCCTATGGGCAAATCAGTGTTTCACCAATCTTGCTACTAATTATAACCACCTATGGGCAAATTAGTATCATGGAATTATTTCATTGAATCCTAGTTATAATAGCCTATGGGAAAACTAGGGGAAACACTTGTTTATCATGAATTGCCACATCACCTTGCCATTACTATTTTCATTTGACTAGCCATTTGCCAAATTTGAGAACTTGTTGGGACTTGGTTGGTTTTTCCTTACCTTTTGTGTGGATGAAATTACTATGACTTGAGGTCATTTTAGGACTATGTGGGTTATGCTCAATTCATGTTGAGGTCACCTCAATCTCCCTTTCCATACGCTATGACCATTTCGTGAGAAACCTAAGCCAAAACACTCTCTCCATTTTGTGAGAGAGTATCTTATAATTCTCTAATGAGTTAAGATACCTCAAAATTCCAAAAACATTCGTAACATTTAAAAAATCCAAAAATATTTATCCTGTCTAAGCCTAGTAAATTATCCTCGATCTACCTTTCTGGGGCATTGCCATTGTTAGGATGCTTTCTTTTGATTTTATTTTTAGGCTTTCTATTTGTTTATTTATTTTACGTTATTTGTGTGTTTGTTTTATTTTTTTGTTTTTTCGCTTGCCTATTTATTTTTTTCAGCACTGTTGCCTCGACTCAGTCTATATGTGTTAGTTGGGTGATTCCTTGAGCACATTATTATTGATTCCATCCATATTCATACATCAACATTATCATCATGGTTTTTATCATTGGTGCATTATTTTTGAGTCTTTATTAGATCAAGAGTTAGTCCTTTATGCACATTTTGGCCAAGTCTTCATGGTGTTCTATCATGAAGCCTACCATCACATGCTATAGAAAAAATTAGCTTCAAGAAGGTCTATAATCAATGGATCCATAGAAGAATCTCCTTGGAACCTTGGAAAAATCCTTCCATCCCACCTTTGATCAAATCAACCCATTAACCATTCTATTTGTATCATTGCTAATTAGGATGAGCATCTCCTCATTAGCAAGTACAATCAAATCCTTCTAATGATCAATCTTATTCTTTTATTCATCTATTTCACCACTTTTCACCAACTCATATTTAATTTATATTCTATGTTATATCCTTGATTTATGCTTGCTAATCAGCCCTAACTAGGGCACCATCATCTTTAGCCAATCCAAGTCTGCTTAATGATTATAACTACCTATGGGTAAATCATTATTTTAACTTTTATTATTGATTATAACTACCTTTGGTTAAATCAGCATCATTTTTACATTAATGCATGCAAGCATTTTCTTATTTGGATTAATATCAACCATGGGTTAATTCCATTACTCTTCTTGTTTCTTTTCTAAGGAGCACCCATAAATAAATGTGACGACCACTCTCTCAAGGGGGCATCATCATAGGCTTCACAAAACCATTTGGAGCTTTGTTCTTCAACCATCATCTTCTTGGCATTCAATCCATCTCTCATTATTTGAGAATACATTTATTTTCCTATGGTTTTCAACATCTTCCCAAATGGGGGAAAACTATAGACACCTAAACCTGGCCACCAATGACCTCCAACCAAGCTTATGACCAATTTCTACCAAAATGCACAATTTGGCCTAAAAATACTAAAGCACATTAAATGAGTTGAAATTGATATATTCAAGTTCCAATTTTTTCCAAAGTATCACTAAATGAGGTAATACAATTTATGGGCCAGCTAACTTTGATCAAATCATTTCAAGTCAGAATGTCAATTTTTCACCTGGGTGCTCTGGATTGCTCTTTTCTATCAAATTTCTCACACAAGACATGTGCCTTTGTTATTTGTTATTTTTTATTTGTTATTGGTAACATCCTAAATGGGATAATAGATCCAATTTATCTATAATTGAATTTCAATTCTAATCCAATCAAATTTTTGATCAATAACAAGGCATTCTGATCAATTTGAGTAATTTGTATGTAAAATGCTTAATTATACTTAAGAGATAATTAAACCAAATTAGATCTTAATTAAGAATTCTATGGAAACTTGTTGAATACTTATTTTTTGAAATGAATATTGAATATCTACATCATCAAGTGACCTCATTTCTTGAGAAGACATCCCTAGGCCATAAATGCCACAAATATCAAGATTATGGGTCTCCCATGCCTCATCAATGCCCTCCATGCCTCTTAATTGCTCTTTTATCCCAAACATTGATGAGCCTATTTATCAAATTTAATTCCATAATTAGATTAATCCTTAGCCACACATCTCAATCCTAAGATGGATGGTTTAGGTTGATTCTAGCCATTTTCAAAAATCTATAAATAGAGAGGCTATAAACATCATTTCTAATCTATTTTGGTGCAAATTTATAATTCACAAATGATTCCAAAAACCATTGAAATTAGTGTTACCATGCCAAATTTATTCCAACCCAAGCCAAGCCAAAGCTATAATGTGCCAAGGATAAGAGGAGATAGTCAAGCCTCCTTTGATGAATACTTCATGAGCACAAGTTGAGCAAGCCACTACAACAAGCATTTTAGAACATCCAAGGAAGGTTAAAGAAGGTTTATTTTGCATTTTAGTTGTATGTTTTATTAATGTTTGTTAACTAATCTCTCCCTAGTGTTTATGCCTAGACATGTTATACTATTTAGTGTGTTGCTTATCAATTTGTTTTCATTTCAGGACTAACATGATACTAACCATCCTCTCTTGAGTCAAATTCCTAGCTCATAGTACTTAGACCATTCTTTAGCCTTGCCTAGCCTAATGTGGCATGAGGATCAGATATCAAGGTGAATGTGTGAAGGATATCATGGATATAGGTAAGTCAATTTATTTTAGGAATGATCATGAATTATGATGTCATGGTTTGCAGGAAAAGGCATGGAAAGTGGTTTTGAGGTCTCTCAAATACATAGAATGAAGGTATATAAACTCGAGAAGGAATTTTAGGTATTTTTTGGCACATGTATCCTCTACATGGTAACCTAAGTTATTAAGGATATATTTTGAAGGGTCCTATATAATATCTCTAGGTATTGGTTTTATATTTAAGGTTTGGTCCTTTATGAATAATCGTAACACCAAAACTTGTGTTAAACCTCCTTAAGACCCTAATAATTACCTGATGTATAATATGTTTCTCAAATCAGCTCAAAATGGGTTGAAATTCTTATGAAACCTAGTTTATCTTATAGATAAAATGCATAGATATAGGCTTGTTTATGAATAATTTATTGTAGAAGTCAAAAGTTGCAACTGTCAAGAAAATAAAATGGATGGAGAATAATATAGAGGCTCATAATTAATTACCATTATGTTTTTTTGATAGGTTCAACCCTTAAAACATAATAAACTATTCTTCCAAGTTAGCCACTCATAGACATACCTAATGGTGTAAACAGTGTAAAACCCAGGCAAAAGTGAGAAGATGAATTTAAGTGTGTTTTCATGATAGAAATATGAAATAAAGTGCATGGATATTTTTTTTAATAATTTTAAGTATTTTTAATTATTTTAATAATTTTAAGTATTTTTAATTATTTTAGTAATATTTAGAGGTCAATAAAATATATGGAAATGTTGAAGCCAAAATGGCTTATCTGGTTCAATTTAGACTATGTGATATAGGGTCAAGAAATTAGTCTGCAAAACCAATATTTTCCATTTGACCATATGATATTTATATCTAATAATGGTCTATATATATCATATTACCATTTTCATGCATCATGATTCATTAAAATTGTCTACATAGGTGTTGGAGGTCTACATCACCATGACTGGTCTCTGAGGTAAATTGGCAGTTCTACGTGAGTGAGTTACATAGGTGTTCTTGAAGCTTTAAGCTAAGAGTGAAAGTGTCTAATTAATTTGGTAATGACCCTGAAGTAAATAATACTTTATATATAATTTTTTTGATCATTTTTTTAATGTATTAAGTGTGTTTTATCTTCATTATTGAAAGATAGACTTTTTGGTGTACATAGACGTAATAGAACTGAGTACTATTGAGGGGTTTCATGAAGGAATTGGACCTAAAAGGTGTTATGGAGATTAGAGGATATTTTATATGGTATATTTAGATGTTGTGTGATATTTTTTTTCCATTTATTAATGTTTAATATTCTCTAAGGTATTAAATGGTAACATGTTGATAAGAAGGCCTAATGTAATTAGCTCTTCATAAGACCTAAAAAAGGGATAAGGCTTATGAGGTGTTGTGGCCAACTAATTATGATTTATTAATATATTAAATGTGTGTTAAGACCTATTATTAAATAAATCAAATATTTTTAGTGTGTGTTTCCAACCAATATGTGTGGGAGTAAGAGTCTTATATATAAACAAGGCATTTTAGGCCTATTTATGTGTGAGTAATGTAAGCAAATGGATTGATAAATAAATGAGCCTAATAAGGTTGGGTAACATGTTTTAAACCATAAAGAGAGAGTATAAAATCATTTCATGATGATCATATATGTGTTCTATAGTTTAATATCAAGGTCATATGACCTATTCAATCTTGAAGAGGGCTAGTTGAGTGAAGAAACCTAGAGGCAGTTTTGAGAGAGTTCAAGTGGAGTAGAGATGAAGGAGTGATCATAATATTGAGAGTATATCAAAGTTACATCTAATATGTGTTCCTAATATATTATATTTGATATATTTCAGATATAAAAAATAAAGATATGAGTGTAAATAAGTGTGATGGACTTAGTTAGTGCTTGAGGGAATTGAAGCTTCCTTGCAGGTTGGAGCTTGCAAAATTAGTCTTGGTTGAGTTGGTGCTTGGTCAAGAGGGAGTTGTATATGCCTTATAGGTTGGTGATTTAAATTTTATTTTGACTAAATTTTTACCTTGTCATATAGGGTTATATCCTCTTATCAATTGGGTGCATACTAAATCAAGTGGGTGCTTGATGAATTTGGGGTTGGTGTTCCATGTTGAGTTGGTGCTCAAATAAATTTGATACATTATCTTATAGGATATTTTGTCCAAGCTTTGTTTCAATGGGTTTTATTCCCCATGAGTTTTTCCCACACATGTGATTCATTATCTAATTTCATGTTCATGTGATTGGTTCTTAACATATTGTTAGATCACTAAATTACTTTGAATGATTCATGGATGTTTAAGAGTAATTGGTTGAAAGTTTTTGAATGTTGATTCACCCCCATCTTATTCAATATGCTTACAACAATATTAAAATGGATTACATACATTATTAATGGATTCAAAAATTTCCACCCATCCTATCACTATCTACTGTAGCCCTCATTATCTAAACTAATCATCCTACGATCCCATCCCCACCCACCTCCTTGGTGTAGGAGGATTGTTACCTCAATTTGTGAGACATAAAAAAAATTATTAAGAATGGGTTATCTTTCTTTAACACATTGATTAAAAAATTTATTTCATTTTACCATTTCAAATAAAAACATCCCATTCACATTTCATAACATCACATCCATATAAATCCATACCATGACATCCATAAAAGCATATATCTCATAACATATCATAAGTTCACATATAATTCATAAATCTTATTACATCATCACATAAATAACTTATTTATCTATCATATCATCTAATTAAATGCATACATCAATATCTAACCATTTACATCACAACATAACAATAAAATACACATATAAGTATCCATAAACATCATATATATATATATATATATATATATATATATCACAACATAAATAGAAATAATATCATGCATAATCATAACATCACAAAGCATAACACATCATCACATCAAAATCTCATCATATATACTAATCCAAATGTCCACATGGAGTCCATGTTAAAAAATATACATAATAAATGGACCCCATGGGCACAAATTTTATACAATAAATACAACATCCATATATAATTTTTCACAATGTCTCGACTAGGCTCCTAGTGGTCCTTTAGGTTGTTGATGTACTGACTATAATGAATTAGCTCTAAATGTAGGTGCATGTTACCTAGGTGGAACTAATCCCTTGTATAGGTCTTGGTGGTATTGTGCCTCACACGTAAGCCTCATAATGTTCCACATCACATCACCCATCCCACCTATTAACATGGCAACATCTATCTCTTCTTTGGCATCCTCTCAGCCACCTGTACCTCCCCAATTAGATCCCTTATCCAAGTTTACATCTACCCAATCTGAGCTTGTAAGCCAATAATATGCATATCCTAACTCTACATTTGGCTTTATAACATAACTATATGAGCCCATAAGGATGTAATCTATCCCTATGTCTAGGATAGATACCTATCCCTCTATGTCGTCTACCCCTATAATTGGGCCTAGAGCTTGTCCCTCTCAGTCATGATCCCAACTATATTAAAGATATGTGCCTTTACCAATATATTAAGCCATGATATTAAATATCTCTCATCCTTTATCAATGGTGGTTGGGATGATCCTACCCCATCACCACTCCCACTAGATCTAATATATGTGTTGTTCCCACTAGTCTAAGTCCCACTCCCTCTAGACTAAGTTGTAGTAGTTATCTAATCACCATCTAGCCCTCCCTAATCACCCCCATCTATGTTCATTGCATCTAAACCCCTTTGCCCATCTTAGGCATACTAAACTAGGATTTGTCCCCTTGTCTACCTTGATAGTCTCTCTTGAGCCTATAATACCCTCCTAACCACTCCTCTCTACACCCTAGCCCTACACCTAAGCAATATCACTAGTAGCATTTGGCCCCATCATGTAGTATAAGTAGATATCACACCTGGGTCTAGCATGGGTATCTAAAAATCCCATGGGATCAAGACAAGGCTATCATAATCTACACATGTTATAACTCTATCCATATCCCTACCCCAATGTGGCCTCTCTCAGTCACTCCATATCAATATATGTTCCTTGATGGGAATATCCTGATGGAACCTATAGTATCTTTGAACTTGATCAGGTTTATAATTCTCTATGATAAAATCCCTCTGACCTATGAAGTAACACTCCATCAGTATATATTGTGTCACATATTCCTCATCCTCCCATCCAAATTATAGACCCTTATATGGTATCTAATTAATGTACTTGGCACACAATCCATTCAAGTCCTATTTGTAAAACCTCATCTCCCCTACATGGCCTCTCTACATACCTAATAGAATATACCAACCAAAAATAATAGGCTCATGTGGCTACCTCATTACCTAATTACCTAGTGATTGTTGGATAGTTATGTGCTCCCAAATCCAAATATATAACAAAAGTGATGGACCTAGGCTCGTAGTTCCTCTATAATCACCCACGTGCAAATCTTGATATAAATGAGCCAACACCATTGGTCCCCAATAAAATACCCTAAAATTTTGAACCATGTCAGAAACAACATCCCTAAAGCCCAAGTAAAACCACTATCCACTCTTGTATGGAAATTTTATGCCAGTAACAAGAGACATCACCACTAGTGTCAATCTATCAATAGTCCCCTCACATAATAATCTATCAATACCTACCCATCTATCTCGTACACTAATTTTTAACCCCCTACTCATATCTTTATTGTCATACTCAGTATGTATGATCACCAATAGATCTTATCCCCTATCATCGATAACCATAGGATTTGATATACATCCTCCAACATAACTATCATCTCTTTGGTCAAAAAATGGAAGGTACTCATCTCTAAGTTCCATCACTCTACCAATTTCATGATCAAAGCTTGAGCAATCTGCACTACTGGTGTATGATGGATTACAAAGAGGATCAATTCAAACATTAATCATGAAAACTCACAAAAAAATGCATAATAATTGACAATCTAAGACAAACTATTCAAGCAGGGTTTGTTAATGATAATGAAGGTCAATTTGAAAGAAAATAATACTAATTTACCTTCCCAAATTTATTCCACCACCCAAGAGCAGCTCCAAGAATGTTCTCCCCTTGATCTAGAGCTCTTGTCTTTATCAATAATGGCTTATTTACTCTTCCATTACCTCAAGAGCTCTATGCATAACCTAGACTCAACAGGAGGAAACTTTAAATTGGTCTATCAAATGAATCTTACCCAAATGCAAATAACATAATAATCAAAACCCAAATGACTTATAAATATATTTTGGCATCATAAGTTTACAATAAAATAAACTAAAAATGGTTTTATATTCCCTTCTATTTATAGATTTTGGAAATGGTCTAAGATCAACCATGACCATCCATATCAAGATTGAGATGTGTGTCCATAAATTAATCTAATATTTTGAATTAAATCCATAAATAGCCTCATAATTATTTGGGAGGAAGGGTTATTAATTAGGCATGGGTGCCCACAATTCAGATATTTTATGCATTTATGGCTTATGTATGCCACCTTATAGATGATGTCATTAGGTGATGTAGATATTGCTAATAAATTTCCACAATTGAAATAATTAATAATCTCCATGGAAAATACACTTAAGCTCTTGATTTTAATTAATTAGCCTTAAACAAGATTAATCAATATTTGTGCAATTCTTTCAAAATTAGCCCTTAATTAATCAAAATGGTCAAAAATCATATTACTGGGTCATAATTTGACTTGAGAAGAATTGGAAGGTGATGTTAGATGCATTGGAACCATATTCCCATTTAGGATGTTGCCAATACAAAATAATAAATGTATGTGATGTCTACTAATGAATTAGAATAAAAGAGTGATCTAGAGTAGAAAAAGGCAAAATCATCATTTTGACTCAAAATGAATTGGTCAAAGTTAGGAATCACAAAATGTATTACCCCATTTAGGTATACATTGTCCTAAATCTAAACTTGTATGTGACAATTTTGAACCTTTAGCATTTTTTTAATGATTTTGACCTAAATTGGGCATTTAAGTGTAATTCAAGTAAGATTGACAATTTAAACACAAATAGTGTTAGGAATTGGATGTCTACATTTTGCCCCTATTTGAGAAGGCATAGCAAGACATTCAGATGAAGCAAAGTCTTTTAAAAGAAAATAGTTTTCAATAAGAAAATGTAAATGACCCATGATGCACCCTTAAGAGGACATTACAGGATGAAAGAGAAGGATAGACTCTTGAAAAGAGAGGAAAAGTGAGAAATTAATCTATGGAGTAGAACACATCTAGATGAGCTAATGCTTTCATACATTATTACCATCAATTATCAAAATATAACTAGAGGTTGTAGTGTGCCCCAAAGATGGGGGGAATGGGAAAGATTCAATCCAAACATATAAGTGACACACTTTAGACACACCCAATTTGAGAGTGCAAGCTGCACACTTACAACATTGATCAATCCTGAGACAAGTTACACACTAAAACATTACCATCATGGGAAAAAGTGTGGAGATTTTCGAATTATAGGAAAAATGAGAATGTGGTCTCTAAAATATGATAGTAATAGGTACCTCAATAGGGCATATTTGATCATGATAAGATAGTTGTGCCCTAGTAAGGCTAATTTTGATTATTGATAAAGAATCAATAATGGCTTACCCTTGTAGGGCTAATTTAGATTTGTTAATTGGTTTAAATTTTATACCCCGGCATGGGAAAATTAGAAAGTAAAATAGCTCAAAGATATAACCTAAAAATATAGGTTAAAGTGAGTGAGCACAAACATAGATGCAATGGTGTAATGGCTATAAAACCACAAAAAACTAGGCATACGAGAATGCACAAAGTGATGAAAGAGATGAAAATAATAAGGTGGGTGGCCAAACTAACCTCAATAGAAATTGAGTGCTTCTTACATAGTCTGTTTAGACCTCAAACTAATATATTTCACCTAGATATAGAATGAGGGATGGCAAAAACTAACTAAAGATTGATTAGACTCATGATGTATGCAAAGAGATGCACATCTAAGCATAGAGTCAAGTGCTAAACCTATTGAGCCTAGATTATGCATAGTATTCTTAAGACCTATTCATCATAGCTATGTTGATGTTAAGGCTAGAGTCTAGATCACAAAGTGCCTGCTATAGAAAAAAATTAGGCATTATAAGTATGAAAACTCATAATGATATTTCATTTCAATTGCCTAGAGTCAGTTCAAATGTGAATACCTATAACTAAGGATAATGGTAAATAATGACCAAAATAAAAGTTACAACTATTTACATGTAAACAAAATTTTAGATATAGAGAAAAAGATAAACATAAATGAACCTAACTTAAATCAAGATATCAACAATCCAGACCTCAGTAGGAACAAGAATGTATAAAATAAAGCAAGAACATCTTAACATGAGATTAAGATATGAATAATCAAGATCTATGTGGACCTTTAATATGTACATCGAAAACAAATAAAAATAACAAAATACCAAATAGTAAAATAAAAAACCAAATAAGAACTCAAAAGAACAAACAAATAAACAACAATCCAATAAACATGCACACAAAACAAAATGTTTTTAGATTTTTGGTGTTTTACCAATGTTTTTTATAATTTTTCAAGTATCACAACTTGATTGAGAATTAAGAGATATTAAACAGTCCATCTCATGAAATGGTGAGATTGCACCAACTTAAAATGCTTGGAATACAAAGAGAGCATAATAAAAATGGGATTGAGTTGACCTCAACATGAATTGAGTTCAACCTACGTAATCTTATTAGGACCTCAAGTCATAGTAGTTCTACCTACATAAAAGGTAATGAAAAACCAAATAGGTCATAAAAAATTTGTAAATAAAGGTGAACGGTAAGGCAAATGATAATAGTAATGACCAAATGATGTGACAATTCATGATAAAAAGGCATTGTACCTAATTTTTCCATAGGTGGTTATAATTAGGAAATAATATCATAATTTTGATTTGCACAAAGGTGCTTATAATTAGATGTATCAAACACAATATTGATTTTCCCATTGGTGGTTATAATCTGTGATACTAGATAAGATGATTAATGAAAGATGACATATCAATTGTCACACTACTTTCATAGAATATCATTCAACATGGCATTCTAAACTATTGAAACTAGATTAGAATCCCCTCCCAAAAAATACAAGAAGAACCAAAAGAACCAAGATCAAAATGGGATAAGAAGGATGGCTAAAAACAAGCCTTGGTCAATAGTAAGGGCATGGTATAATAAAATGGCATAAGGAAAATGATCATAAGATAATTGGCTATAGTGGAAATAAAGTTACCCCCAAACAATGATTGGCTTAGTTTACTCATAAAATGGTGAGAGCATAATAAAGGTGACTGAGCTGACCTAAATAGATATTGAGCACTACCTACATAGTCTCAAAAGACCTCAAGTCAATGTAGTTCAAATAGCATGAAACAAATATAATATAATGGTATAATATGCCTAGAATAAAATGGTCTATGGGGTTTCCCGTAAGAGATAAGGCATGGTAATGACAAATGAAAAATGGAAAATGAAAAATTATTTTGTTGTTCCTACTAACATGGAGATGCACATCTTATTCAACATGTGAGACAACCAAAAATGATTGATTATAAAAATTGCTACCCAACACCCTTTCGATAAAGTTGATTTGTCAAGAACATGTTGCTAATTGTGATTTGAATAATGTGTTTATGATCTTCATTAGTCATCAATTTTACTTCCTTAAAATTTCAAGATAAGATACTTTATAGTCTCCAAAAAGGAAATTGATACCAAGAATGGTATATAATATTAGGTACAGGATAAATGGTATAAATGGGTAATGAATAAGTGGATGATAATGGGATGTATAATGAATGGAAAATAAATGAATATTAGGTCTTTCAATCACATGTAATGTTGTTGATTTTTAATTTGATATAATTTTTGTTATGGTGGGGTCAAAGATCTCTGAAGATGTTCTCGATAAGACCACCATATTTTTCTATTATTTGATATTGAGAGTAGCTACCATCTAATTATGTTGTATATTAGAAGTTATATTGATTTAGTCTTTGATAATGTCTTTAGTAAGCAGTGAATAAATTTGGTGTTTAGTTTTCAGTGCCTCGAGGTTTTCACCAATGAATTTGTTCTTATTATCCCATAGTGCCTCTGAGAAGGTTTCACAAAGAGATATTAACATTTGACTTTGATTATCTTATTGCACCTTCAAAAAAAATTCACTAAAAGATGTTGAGTTTATTCTTTGATCATCTCCTCATGCCTCTAAAAAGGTTCAACTAAAAGAGTGCTCTTATTCTAAATAAATTTGGTCTTTATCCCCTTGATATTATACACCTGATATGTCACCATGGATGTAGTTCAATAAAGTGTGATTCTATTGATCTCAATCAATACTTGTGGGAGGTGGTGATCCACGTCCCTTCTCAAGGATATGTTTCCCTGCTGAGGCAATCATCACACGCCACATGTCTAATCAAGAATCGCTTTAGGTGCTTCAGTGATTGGCCATATAGGGGTCTAGAAGAGGACCCAAATCACTCTAGAGCTTTTGGTGTGATGGCCAATCCTTCTATTGGTATCAAAGCTAGGTCTCGAGGTCAAGACCTGTGGAAGCTAGTGGGCATGATCCACATCCCTTCTCAGGGATACATCTCCCCACTGAGGTGATCATTGCATGCCACGTGTCTAACCAAGAATCACCTCAGGTGCTTTGTGGCTAGCCATATAGGGATCTGGAAGAGGACCCAGATCACTCTAGAGCTTTTAGCGTGATGGCCAGTCCTCTATTGGTATTAGAGATAGGTCTCGAGGTTGAGACCCATAGAAGCTTGTGGGCATGATCCATATCCCTTCTCAAGGATACATATCCCCACTAAGTCAATCATTGCATGCCACATGTTTGATTTGGAATCACCTCAAGTGCTTTAGTGATTGGCCATATAGGGGTCTAAAAGAGGACCCAGATCACTCCAAAGCTTTTGGTGTGATGGCCAGTCCCTCTATTGGTATCAAAGCTAGGTCTCGAGGTCGAGACCCATAGAATTTTGTGGGCATGATCCACATCCCTTCTCAGGGATATGTCTCCCTGCTAAGGTGATCATTGCATGCCATGTGTCTGATTGGGAATCATCTCGAGTGCTTCATGGCTGGCCATATAGGGATCTAGAAGAGGACCTAGATCAGTGATTTGGGTCCTCTTCTAGACCCCTATATTGCCAATCACTAAAGCACCTAAGGTGATTCTTGGTCAGACATGTGGCGTGCGATGATTGCCTCAATGGGGAGACATATCCTTGAGAAGGGATGTGGATCATGCCCACCATCTTTCGTGGGTCTCAACCTTGAGACCTAGCTCTGATACCAATAGAAGGACTAGCCATCACATTAAAATCTTTGGAGTGATTTGGGTCCTCTTTTAGACCCCTATATGGCTAGTCACCGAAGCACCCGAGGTGATTCCTGGTTAGACATGTGGCATGTGATGATTGCCTCAGTGGGGAGATGTATCCTTGAGAAGGGATGTGGATCAAGTGGAATATCAATATAATGGCTATGTTGGATGGGGGTAATGGAATGATGAATGGCATCACAATCCTTGTAAAATATACAATGGTGATTTATGTTTATGTTGAAGTAATCATTCTTAAAACTTGTAGAAAGATCAAAAATATATTCAAATTAGTCTACAAGGTAATTGTAACCAATGTTTTAATAACTAACACTATATTCTATTTCTAAATATGATTTCAATACAAGGTACTCTAAATATGATGTCACAACTAATGTTGATTCTATTACTGATGCTAAATCCAATGTGGGTTTAAAAATAGAACCTGACTTAAATGTTATTTCTTTATTTGATGTGGTTATTTCTATAATGCTTTATTGAATGTTTGGTATCAAATAAGTAATGGCTTGTGATGGAATAATGGGATCAATAAAAAGTGATTCATTTAAGAAGGTTTTGACATAGATTGGCTCATTTAAGTGAATCCCATCAAATAGAGGGAACCACTCAAGGGATGATTCGATAAAATCTTGTCTATCAAAAGGAGACTCCTCAATGAGTGGAAAAGATCAAGAGACAACTCTATCAAGACTAGCTTGTCAAGGAAGTGAGGCTCTTTAAATATAGGTAAAATATGAATAGGTTATTCATCACAGGTTGAATCATCACAAATAGGTGTTTCAATAATAACATTGGGGTTTTGGTTCATAATTGGTTACAAAATATCAATTTTGAACGCATTTTGATCCTCGTAAGAGGATTCTTAAAGATGTAACAGTTATTATTTTGGATCAAATATCAACATGAAATTTATAAAGTGGGGAACATTTGGTTTAGTGGGAACATTAGTTTTTGGTTCAATAATGGGATCTCCAAAAATTAGACTATTGAAGAAGGGATCAATAAAATTAGGTTCATCAACAAAATTAGGTTTATCAAAGTGATGTTCTTCAATAATAAGCTTAATAAATATAGGTGATAGGCCTATAATGGTAATTATAGGATGATTCATATTTTGGTTAATTGTGCCAACCAAAGGAGAAGGTCCTAAAATGAAAACATTTATACGTCTTAGGGTTGGACTGCTCACACAACCTACAGGATAATAGCCTAAAATGGTAACCTTCAAATGTGATGGAGTTTGATCACTCACACAAGGTGAAGGGGGATAACCTAAAATGGTAACCTTTGAGTTTGATGTGAAAATATAAGGAGGGTATCCTAAAATAGTAACCTTTGATTGTAGTGTGAAAATCAAAGGGGTAGGATGAGGATGATGTACAAAAATCAGCATGGGTTAGATTATTTTCAAAAAATAAGCTCAAAAAGGGTGATATCCTCAAAAAGGATGGAGTGATCATGTTCACCATAAAAATTCTCTACCTGACAACTAAGGCTACAAGAGACCCCATTGTGAGTGTACCTTAGTATCATGTCTAGAAAGGTTTTCTCTATATGTTTGACTAGATTTGGATTAATATTTTTCAAATGTTTTAAACAAGGTATGGATTTTGATACTTCTTCCAAAAAAATGACTAAGGCACAAAAGAGAATATAAAATGAGGGTGGTTTGGAACCACACACAATTATAAGAATGATTTTCATGAATTTACTCAACCTTGGGTAAAGTTGAAATCATATGAATTAGAAGAGGGTAAGATAACTTGAAAAGCCTAGATTGTCACTAATACACTAAAATGTAGACTTTTGAGATACATTAATACTATTAAATCTAGTTCAAATTAGATAAGTTGTTGCTAAAAAACTATAATAAATCCCGTCAGATTAGGAAGGAGACAATGAGAACCAAGAAACTCATGGTGTGGAAACATGCAATAATTCCTAAGTATAAAACTAGAACAAAATGAGTGGCATAATTTTGCCACATGGTAATAGGAATGGTAGTATAAAATGTGTTTTAGGACTCAAAGTGTGAGTGATAGGCAATATGATAATGTGATAGTGAGTCTATAAATGGCCTTCAACCTAAACTAGAAATTAAACCCAAGTTCCCTCAAGTTAAGTGCAAATGGTCAACCCAATTTAACACATCAACCTTATGAAGTTAGAAAATTTAAATTATCAGTGAAGGACTCAAAAAAAATTGGTAAATGATCTATACTCAAATGGGCAGCATAATTGCACCTATTAGAAGATATGACACAATGTTTAAGATGATAAATTTGAACAAGGAAAAGATTGTTTTTCACTTAGACAGCATAACGTCTCCTTGATCAAGAAATTTGTGGATAATGTATTTGGTTTTTATGTTTGGTTTACAAGAAATTTTTGGCTCAAATTAACACCAAGTAATCTAAGACTAATTTAGATAAATACAACTAAGTAATCATCTTAAGCTCTAAACTGACAAGGTGTGGAAAAGTGGGGTTAACTAAAACTAACAAGTTTCACATATTTCTAGATGGATCCCATGTGTACCAACTTTCACATTAGCACACAAGAGAAGAAAAAAGTCAATTAGGTATGCATCAAATGGATTATTCTCAAAAAAATTAGTCCTTTTCACAACCACTACATCCATTGCTTGTTTAGTGTAGTGTGATGTCCAGTATAATCATACATCTCAGGCTTAGCCTCTACTAACATAAATTATTTAAAGATTTACAATATAAACCAAAATATTAATGCAAGGTTTACTAATAATAATTAAGGTCAATTTTAAAGAAAATAATACTAGTTACCTTCCCAAAATTGATTCCACCACCCAAGAGTAGCTCTAAGTGTGTTTTCCCCTTGACCTAGAGCTCTAGTCTTTATCAACAATGGCTTCTTTACTCCTCTATTGCCCCAAGATCTATGCATAACCTAGACTCAATAGAATAAATATCCAAATTGGTCTATCAAACGAAGCTTACCCAAATGAAAATAACATAATAATAAAAACATAAATGACTTGTGAAGAGACTTTGGCATTATAAGTTTATAATAAAATAGCTTAATAAATGGTGTTTTATGCCCTTCTATTTATATATTTTGGAAATGGTATAAGGTCAACCATGACCATCCATATTAAGATTGAGATGTGTGATCATAGATTAATTTAAGATTTGTAATTAAATCCATAAATAGCCTCATAATGATTTGGTAGGAAGGGACATTAATTAGGTATGGGTGCCTATAATTTAGATATTTTATACATTTATGCCTTATAGATGCCATCTCATAGATATGTCATTAGGTGATGCAGATATTAGGAATCAATTTCTAATACTGAAATAATCAATAACCTACATTGAAAATCCACTTAAGCTCTTGATTTGAATTAATTAGCCTTAAACAAGATTAATCAATATTTGTGCAATTCTTTGAAAATTGGCCCTCAATTAATCAAAAAGATCAGAAAGTCATATTACTAGGTCATAATTTGACTCAAGAATATTTGGAATGCAATGTTAGATGTGTTGGAACTGTATTCCCATTTAGGATGTTGCCAAGATAAAATAATAAAGGTATATGATGTGTACTAATGAATAAGAATAAATGAGTGATCCAGAGCAAAAAAAGGCAAAATCATCATTTTGACTTGAAATGAATTGATCAAAGTTAGGAATCACATAAAATGTATTACCCCATTTAGGTATACTTTATCCTAAATCTAAACTTGTATGTGAAAATTTCAAACCATTTAGCATGTTTTTAGTGATTTTGACCTAAATTGGGAATTTGAGTGTAATTCGAGTAAGATTGACAATTTAAACACAAATAGTGTTAGGAATTAGATGTCTACATTTTACCCCTATTTGAGAAGGCATAGCAAGACATTCAGGTGAAGCAAAGTCTTTTCAAAAAAAAAATCAATAAGAAAATGGAAATGACCCATGGTGCCCCCTTGAGAGGACATACTAGGATGGAAGAAAAGGATGGACTCTCGAAAAGGGAGGGAAAGTGAGAAATTAACTCATGGAATAAATCACATCTAAATGATCTAATGCTTACATGCATGGTTACCATCAATGATCAAAATATAATTAGAGGTTATAATGGGAACCAAATATGGGGGGAATGGGAAAGATTCAATCCAAACATATAAGCAACACACTTTGGATGCACCCAATTTGAGAGTATAAGTTATGCACTTATGGTATTGATCAATCCCCAGACAAGTTGCACACTAAAACATTGCCATTGTGGGTAGAAGTGTGTCAATCTTGGAATTAGAGGAAAATGGAGAATGTGATCTCTAAAAGATGATAATAAGAGGTTTCCTAGTAGGGCATATTTGATCATGATAAGATAGTTGTACCCTAGTAGGGCTAATTTTGATCATTGATAAAAAATAAATAATGGCTTGCCCCTGTAGGGCTGATTTATATTTGTTTATCAATTCAAATGTTGTGCCCTAGAATGGCAAAATTGGAAAGAAAAATATCTCAAAGATTTAACCTAAAAATATAGGTTAAAGTGAGTAGGTGTAAACATAGATGTGATGGTGTAATGGTTATAAAACCACAAAAATCTAGTCATACAAGAATGCATAAAGTGATGAAAGAGATGAAAATAAGAAGGGGTGGTCGAGCTAACCTCAATTAAAATTGAGTGTTACCTACATAGTCCATTTGGACCTCAAGCTAATGTATTTCACCTAGATATGGAATGAGGGATGATGAAAATTGACCAAAGATTGATTAGACTCATGATGTATGTAAAGAGATGCACATCTAAGCATAGAGTCAGGTGTTAAACCTATTGAGCATAGATTATGCATAGTGTTCTTGAGACCTGTTCATCAGATTTGTTTTGATGTTAAGACTTGAGTCTATAGTACAAAGTTCTTACTATAGAAAAATAAATTAGGCATCATAAGTATGAAAAAATCATAATGACATTTCATTTCAAGTACCCAGAGTTGGTTCAAATGTGAATACCTATAACTAAGGATAATGGTAAACAATGACCAAAACCAAAGTTACATATGTTTACATTTAAACAAAAAGGCAAAGATAAACATAAATGAACCTAACTTAAATCAAGATATTGAATAATCTAGACCTAAGTAGAAACAATAATGTAAAAAACAAAGTAGGAACATATTAAAAACATGAGATCAAGATATGAATAATCAAGATCTATGTGGACCATCAAGATGTACTTGGAAAATAAAGCAAGACCAAACAATAAAATAAAATAACAAATAGGAACTCAAAAGAACAAACAACCATCAAATAAACATGCACACAAAATAAAATGTTTTTGGCTTTTTGGTGTTTTACCAGTGTTTTTTAGAATTTTTCAAGTATCTTAAACAATTGAGAATTAAGAGATACATAATGGTCTAGTTCATGAAAAAATGAGAGAATGCTAGCTTAAAATGCTAGTAATACGACAAGAGCGTAATGAAATGGGGATTGAGTTGACTTCAACATGAATTGAGTGTAACCTGAATAATCTTATTAAGACCTCAAGTCATAGTATTTTTGCCTACACAAAAGGCAATGAAAAAATGATTAGGTCATAACACGTTTATAAATAAAGGTGAATGACAAATAAAATAATAATATTAATGACTAGATGATACGATAATGCATGATAAAAAGGCATTGTACCTAATTTACCCATAGGTGATTATAATTAGGAAATAATGTCACAATTCTAATTTTCCCAAAGGCAATTATAATCAGGGGTATCAAGTATAATATTGATTTTCCCATAGGTAGTTATAATCAGTGATACTAGATAAGATGATTAATAAAAGATAACTTATCAGATCAACTATCAAACTACTTCCATAGACTATCATTCAATATGGCATTCTAAAAATATTGAAACTAGATTGAAATCCCCTCATAGAAAGTGTGGGAAGAACCAAAGGAACCAATATCAAAATGGGATAAGTAGGATGGATAAAAATAAGCCTTGGTCAATAGTAAGGACATGGTATAATAAAATGGTATAATAAAAATGATCAGAATATAATTGGCTATAGTGGAAACAAAGGTGGACCCAAGTGATGATTAGATTAGCATGCTCAAAAAATGGTGAGAGATTAACAAAGGTGAGCAAGCTAACCTCAATAGAAATTGAGTGTTGCCTACATAGTTCCAAAGGATCTCAAGTTAATATAATTCAAATATCATAAAACAAATGGAACATAATGGTATAATATTCCTATAATAAAATGGTCTATTGGGTTACCCCTAAGAGACAAGGCATGGTAATGACAAATGGAAAATGGAAAATGAAAAATAGTTCTATTGATTCTACTGACATGGAATTTCACATCCCAGTCAACATGTGAGACAACCAAAAATGATCAATTATAAAAATTTCTACCAAACACCCTTTTGGTAAAGCTACTATGTTAAGAACATGTTGTTAATCATGATTTGAATAATGAATTTGTGATCCTCCTTGTTCATCGATTATGCTTCCTTCAAAAATCAAGACAAGATAGCTTTGTAGCCTCCATAAAAGAAAGTATTGCCAAGGATGGTAGATAATGTTAGGCATAGGATAAATGGTATAAATCAGTAATGAATAGGTGGATGATAATGGGATGTATAATTTATGGAAAACAAATGAAGATTAGGACTTTCAGTCACACATAATGTTATTGATTCCAGATTTAACATAATTTTGGTTGTGGTGGGGGCCAAATACCTCTGAAGATGTTCTCAATAAGATCACCAAATTTTTATGTTGTTTGATCTTGAGAGTATCTACCATCTGATTATATTGTATATTGGAAGATATACTTATTTGGTCTTTGATAATGTCTTTAGTAAGCAGTGAATAACTTTTGTGCTCAATTGTTGGTGCCTCTATGAGGTTTTCACCAATGAATTGTTCTGATTATCCCATAGTGCCTCTGAAAATGTTTCACAAAGAGATGTTATCATTTGACTTTGATTGTATTCTATCACCTTTGAAAAGGTTTCACTAAAAGATGCTAGAGTTTGTTATTTGATCATCTCCTAGTTCCTTCTAAAAGTTTTGACTAGAAGAGTGTTCTTCTTCTGAATAAATCTAGTCTTCATCCCCCTAATATTCTACACCGAATATATCACCATGAATGCAATTCAACAAAGTGTGAATCTATTGGTCCTAATTGATACTTGTGGGAGGTGTAATATCAATATAATGGCTATGTTGGATGGGGGTAATGTAATGATGAACAATAGCATAATCCTCATAGAATATACTAGGACAATTTGTGTCGATGCTAAAGTAATCATTCTAAAAAACTATAAAAGGATAAAAAATGTATTCAAATTTATCTACAAGGCAATTGTAACCAAGGTTGTAACAACCAATATTTTGTTTTGTTTCTAAATTTGATTATAATATAAGGGACTCTAAATCTGATGTCATAACTGGCATTGATTTTATTTCTAATACTAAATCCAATGTTGGTTTAAAAATAGAACCTGACTTTAATATTTTTTCATCTGATGTGATTGTTTCTATGATGTTCTGTTCAATATTCAGTATCAAACAAGTAATGGCCTGTGATGGCATAATGGGCTCAATAAAAATGTATTCATCTAAGAAGGGTTCAACATAGAGTGTCTCATCTAATTGAATCCCATATAAGAGAGGGAACAGCTTAAGGGATAACTTAATATAATCTTGTCTGTCAAAAAGAGACTCTTCAATGTGTGGAAAAAGATCAAGAGACAACTCTATCAAGACTGGCTTGTCAAGGAGATGAGGCCCTTTAAAAATAGGTAAAATATGAATAGGTTATTCATCATAGGTTGACTCATCACAAATGGGTGTTTCAAAAATAACATTAGGGTTTTTTTAACACATTTTGATCCTCATAAGAGGATTCTTGAAGATGTAATGGTTCTTTTTTTGTCTTAAAAATCAACATAAAATTTTTAAAGTGGGTAACATTTGGTTTAGCAAGAACAATGGTTTTTGTTTCAATAATGAGATTTCCAAAAATTAGACTATTGAATAAGGGATCAATACAATTAGGTTTATCAACAAAATTATGTTTATCAAAGTGATGTTCTTTAATAATATGCTTAATAAATATAAGTGATAGGCCTAAAATGGTAATGATAGGATGTTACATATTTTTATTTCTTGTGCAAACCAAAGTATGAGGTCCTAAAATGATAACCTTTGTGTATTGTGGAGCTTGTGGGATCTCACAAGCTAAATTTGAATAGCCTAAAATGGTAATCTTCACACATTTTGGAGCTTGCTCACTCAGCCTATCTGAAGGAGGATAACCTAGAATGGTAACCTTTGAGTGTGGAGTGAAAATAAAAGGAGGATATCCTAAAATAATAACCTTCAAGTGTGGTACATAAATCAAAGTGGTAGGATGAGGATGACACACAAAAATAGGCATGGACCCGATGGTTTTCAATAAATAGGCTCAAAGAGACTGACATCCTCAAACAAGGTGGAATATTCATGTCCAAAATAAAATCACTCTACCTCATAACTAAGGCCAAAAAATACCCCATTGTAATTGTACCTTAGCATCATGTCTATAAGAGGTCTCTTTACATTGTCCAAGATTTGGACTATGTTATATAAACATTTAAACAAGGAATGGATTTTGATTTTCCTTCCAAATAAATGACTAAGTTACTAAAGAGATTATAAATATAGGGTGGATTTAAACCACACAAAATTATAATAATGATGGATCTAACACACCATACTCCATAATATAGTCCCACCAGCTCTAACACACCATACTCCATAAGGGTCAATAAGTGCATATCATTTAGTACCTCTAGCCACCGCAGTCAATATGCCATCATGCCTAAGTCCTCCTACACCAATCATGTAGCCTATCACTAAACCTATCTAATTACACATTTATTTTTAAAATATCTCACCAGATCGTCCTAAGCCATTAACTCACTTAACCACTTTTCATTCATTCCACTAACTCCCATTCCTATTTATCCTCACCTTAAGCCCTAAAACACATCATCCAACCTAACTTCCCCCCACTCATCCTAACTAACTATCCACCTACCTCTTTCCTTCTCTCATCACATCTACATTCCTAATCTTTTATCCAATATTTTAACTCATTCACTACCCCTTCCTTAAGTCCCTTCCCTAACTCACTTACACCCCTAATCAACTAACCTCATACCCATCCTACTTAACCCTAACTAACTCTAATATTAACTAGCCTAAATACTTAATTTCCCCCCCCACCTCCCCTCATATTCATCTCATATAACTCCCTAATCACCCTTCCCTATCACTTCAGCCCCTAGCCTAACCTTTTGTCCCTCCATCCCTTAACCATTTCACTAACCCATGGTAATATTTCTATTTATGATTTTATCTTAATTAGTAGCCTTGATGATATCACTAATCACATTTAGTGGTTTTTCATAACCATGAATGTAATCTCATAGTTATGAAAAACCATAGATCCCTAATTTATGGTATCATGATATTACAAATCGTGACTTGTTGTATTATAATAACATAATTCTTTAGTTGTGGTATTAAAATATCATAATTCATGATGGCATTATTGCTAGTATTGAGTGAAATAATGTGACTGAGGCCATTTCCCTCAGTTGTAGTATTACACCCATGATGTTTCTACCCTAAAATTTTGGAAATAAATGATAAAATTCAAAAAATTCACAAGCTAAGTGTTATACACATACTAGTGGTCCAGCATCCTCTAGCCTTTGGAACTCCCAAACCCTCTCACTATGGTGTGAGTATTGTGGGACATGACCCATATTTTTATCTCAAAGAACTATTTCACCAAGGTAAGAAGTCAAAATGAACCTATTTAACCTTTTTGTAATCCTATTTGACCCCATTTTTAACCCCCTCCAATCACCCCTTTAACCCTTAACACCCCCATTCTCTCATCTTATTAGCCCTTATCAATCTAATATATTATCCTATTTAATCACTAATCATCTTCCTTAAGTCATTTGGGGCATGGACTTTCCATTTCCTTATCATCCAACCCAATCCTTAGTCATAACTACATCGACTTGAGGTCTTCTAATACTATGTAGGTAGCACCTAGCCATGGTTGTGTGCCTAGGGATAGCTCGACCATTATTATCCCCCATCCCCATCCCATCTTAGATGGTATCAATTTACAATATTGCATCACTTTAAGCTACACACCTCATGTAAAGTTACTTCTTATCATTAATCAATTCATCTGGTCTCCATTATAAGCTCTCAAGCCCTCCCTATCATGTGTCCTTAATATGGAAATTATCATTAGATTATATCCTATCTCATATTTTTACTTCCCATATAATATCTCCATCTTGGGAGTTTAGTCTTATCAATCCATCTCCTTTCTAGACATTGATCCTTTGAATATAAAACCCATTTCTCAAAATTAAGCCACTTTTTCCCTAGCATTTATGCTTGAGGCATGTAAATCATAACTATATAATTATTTTTAGCATCCCAACCCATCTTATCATCTTGTATTCACCCCACCCTTGGGACTTCTACTCAAGTGACCATCTTGGTCATTTCTCCCTACATTCTCCCTCGAGGGGGAATCATACCTACTAACACCATTGTGATTCATGACCATGGCTTTTCTTTGAAAGATTATTACTCCTTTTATCCTATCTACTCACAATGCCCTTTCAAACAAAGGGAAAATGTATACACCTAAATCCTCTCACCCTAATAATTCTACTAATTCAACCTATAATCACATTCCCTATCCAATTAATTAATTCTTCTATAAAATCTCCCACATCCCATGAACCTTACTATACCCTTAAAATCAATTAATCACCCTCATTATCCCACTAACTAAACCTATTTAATTACTAACCTACTCATTATCCCACTTTTCATTTTAAAAATACCTCTTATTCACCTACCAATCTACCACCCTACTAACCTATCCTTTCCTACAACCCTACTCCCTAATAGACATTTCTAGAATTAGAGGATTCTATAAATATTCTCTAATTTAACCCTTACCCATCTATAACCCTCTATTTTAGATGTTTCTAAGGAATTAAAAATTCCTTAGAAAATCTCCAACCATTGATCTCAATGAGCTCAAGATTAAATTTGAGTCATTGATTTTCCCTCCCATGGCTTATATAAATAATTCATACCTCCATGACCAAATTAACTTGAAACTTGAGGTCCATAATCATCCATTATAATTGTATCCATCATCCAAACACTCCCAATAGCCTTATCAAAACCATCATCAAACCAAGAATCTGTTGAAGCCATTATCAAGCTTAATTAAGCAATTCAACCATCCAGTCATTTTACATCCAAAATCAGTTTGGAAATCTTGGAAAGGAGCCATAAGAGAAAAAAATATGGTAAGTGATGCTAATGTAAGTAATTTATAGACTCTATCCTTTTTATTTGAATTTGTTTGCATTTTGAGTTTTTATTGCTAAATTAGTAATGTAAGAAGATATCCAAAATACATTCAAACAATTTGTATAAAACAAAATGAAGAAAAACATAGACAAAAGGTGATTTCACTTATTAATAGGTCAATTTCACTAATATTAAATTAATTTCATGAAAATTAAGTCAATTTTCTAATTTTATCAAAAAATAAAATCTATAACAAAATATGAGAATAATTACACAAATTTATTAAGAATTTCACTAATAATTGGATGATTTAATCAATTGGTGAAACCTGCACAGAACATAAAATAGAGAATAGAGGTGATTTCACCAAAATGTAAGTCAATTATATTGATTTTATTATCAATTTCATTTATTTCCTTATCAATTTCATTGACTTATAGATGATTTCACTGATTGTGAAACCTACATAGAAAATAAAATAGAACATAAAATAAACCATAGACATGAATTCACTTATTACAAATCATTTTCTATAAAAATCAAATAAATAATAAAATTTTCACCATATTCAAGAATCAAATTTATCGATACATAGAGGTGAAAGATAGTGGGAAAAACAAACTTGAATGAGCCAAAATAATCAGATTTTCAATAAAGGAAGATTGCTAAAGAGGCTCAAAAGAAAGGTATGAGTTGATAATCCCACTAGACATCCATATGTGTCATTAGATTCTATATATTATTATTTTTACTCTTGAAATAATCTAAAATTATCAAATGAAGTATTGATAAATAATTATCTACACTTAAGACCTCATGAGAATATAAATATTGAAATAATAATACTAAGATTAAACTAATATAATGCAAACCTTCATTATAAACCTTATATTTGTGTATGATTTGGCTTAGATGTATCTTCAAGCAATATTTATCAATGTTAATTACCCAAAATGGGCCATCTCTCCTTGAATATTTTGATAATTTGAGTTGACAAACATGACCTTTGATGAACAAGTTTGCATGATAAAATGGTAAGGCTTCACTATGAATCTTGAACATGTCAAATAACAAAGAGAATAGGTTTATTTATAACAAATTAGGATCAATGAGTACCCTTCATCTTAACTCCAAAATGAATGTTTGTAAATGAGTCTTCAAAAATGCACATGGATCAACACATGGATCACTAATGTGAGCCCTTCATCTTGATCAAGATGAAGGGTGAAGGATGGCTCTTGAAAATATCAAATATTGATTAATATGAGCCCTTCATCTTGTTTCCAAGATGAAGGGTGGAGTATTATCCTCATAACATCTTTGTGAGAGTCATTTTGGGCCCTTCATCTTGTTTCCAAGATGAAGGGTGGAGAATCATTCCCAAGAAAGCACATGGATTACCAATGTGGACCCTTCATCTTTTATCTAAGATGAAGGGTTGAGAATGCTCCTAAAATATCTCATAAGATTCATTGTGGGCCCTTCATCTTGTCTCCAAGATGAATGGTGGATAATAATCTTGAATTTTAATTCATTTAGTAAATTTTTTGGCTCATAAAATAATATCCCATAGGATCTCAAGATTATTTATTGAATGAATATGCCTTTTGGAAGGAAAGGAAAAATTAATAATTGAACATAAATTATAATTCCATTTACATAAAATTATAATTAGACAAATGATTTTGAGAAGGGGAATTGATTGTGATTAATTTATCAATGAAGGATAATTAGTGAATTGACTAGAGTAGAATAATTGATGAGATAAAATTTCTAGAATGATAATTGAATAAATCTAATACAATGAATTATCCCATTTAGAGATGCCCCAAGGTGAATTTGAACCCATAGGTTAGATGAAAAAATTATTTTAGTCTAGTTTGTGTGTAGTTGTGGGAAGTTTTTCCATTCTACAATTTTGACATGGAAGTGATAAAGTGGAGTGTCTACACATATATTGTATAAAATAACTAAAGAGTTACAAAACTATGTAGGCAATGATCACTAAAACAATCATGGGGGAATCTTGAGATAAATGGAATTTAATCAACTCACTTGGGATTAATAAATATTTTGTGCAATTTTTTTATTTGAGAGCCAATGATATCTTAATAACAAAACATATTTATGTTTTTCTATGTTAACTCATTTCTACCAACCAAGTTGTTTGAATTATGCATCTATTTTTCCTTAATTTTGAATATTGGGAATACATTAAATTTTTCATTTGATCCATTCATCAACTTAGATATACCATATGTGATTCATTTTGATTCATTAATTATATATAGAGACATAATATCCTTCAAACTTACATAGTATTAGCAAATTTTGTGATGACAGTCCTAATGGCCATCAATTTTAGTTCACTTGATTACATTACATGGCATATTTCCATTACCTTAGGTATGATTATTTAGGCTCTATTTAAGTAGTGATAGAAACATGGAGATACCTATTTGTTTTAATTTTACAATAATAAATCATATTTTGATAATTTATTACAAGTGATTAGTCATGTGGCTCCTCATTTTCATCTGCAACTTATCTCCATTTCAAATATGTATTATCCTTTTTCAATCCCCTAAAGGTGTTTGTGTGACATAAGGATTTCATACCACTTGTTTTTTTATCCTTTTAGTTCTAGATATTTTGGGAGTTTTCATTTGTAGGCAAATGACCAAGGAGGGAATAGACTCACACCTTCCTTTTCAGGCATACAAACTAAAGGTGTATTTTTTTTAGACAAGGTTGTATGGGAAATATTGCACTTATTTGTAAGCCTTGCCTTTTCTCCTTAATGGATATATTTATTGTATCACTCACATCAATAAATAAAGGGACAAAAAAGTATATTATTTTCTCAACTCAGTCGTTATTTGTATTTAAGGATACATCTGATGAGGTGCCAGGGCCTTTTTTTTCATATGTCATAATTATCCTTCCAAGATTCTAACTTAATTAATGAGGGCACTAAAATATGACTAGGTGATGACATAATCAATACTTAACAACAAACATTTAAACATAGACAAATTTTAACTTAACATGGATCTATTTAATGTCATTTTGTATATATCCTCCCATAAACTATTGGAATCATATCTAGATATGTTGACATGACATTACCTAATCAGCTCATATTCATTGCACTTGTGATATTATTTATTTTACTTATTTGGGTTGTGATATTTGAGACATATACCATTTTATATTATTTTTATCACCATTTCCACCATAATAAATATGTTAATTTATGGTGGCATCTCATAAAAAACTAAGATTCCCTCCTCCCTCATGTGAAATATAATTGCATACCCTATGTCTTGAATTTTTTTAATTATGCCCTTTTTTATACTATTATCCTCATCCCACTATTTGTATCATTAGTATATAAATTGGATTAAATTCATTTGAAAACCATACCTTTTTTCATAATGGTGGAGAGGAATAGAGGAAGTAGAGGGAGAATTTTGAATTTGGCTCATGGGTGGGAAACCTCTAGCTAGAACTAGGAGGAGGGTGAGGAAGAATTAGACCTAGTTTTGGAGGATGTGTTTTAGGTCATTTTAACTATATATTCACCTAAATTAGTTATATTTCTATGGGATACCCATGTTTTTTAGTTATTTCTTGTCTCTATAGAGGAAATATCCCACATAAAGGTTGTGTGTAGGAAGTACAAGTAGTTTTCAAGGGCTTATGAGGTGTTTTAGTTTGTTCATTTGAGGGTTTCATTATTTTGGGTGGCTCTAGTGGATGATATGTCTAAGTATTGGTATGGAACTTTGGCCATTATTTGTAGGGAGCCATCTAAGGCCCTAATTATATGCACACTCATTATTCCTAGTGGGTCAAATATTTGGGTTAAAATCCCCATCTTTCTGTTGAAATCTTGAAGAATATTATTGTCACTTTGGTTCTAGTGAACATATTTATTCTTATGCCTATCCAACCTAAAGGAAGAGTCAATGTGGATTCTAAAGGTCAGCAGACTTCCCTATTTACGGAATCAAACTTCATCCATCTGGTAGAAGATAAAACATCAACTTAAATGATGTATCTCCATGTGTATAGGTGGAGATATGTTTAAGTAAATATGAGGGGTTTTGGTACTTGACATGTTATTTTTTATAAGGAAGTGAGTAAGGGGAACCACCATTGGTAGTGGGGTGAGGTAAGAGGGTGTTTATTCCACCCATTTTTTGAAAATTAGCTAATTTCATTATAGGAGGATGTGATGTATCCACGTGCCCTAAGGGGTAGTATTATGAATGGGCTAGTTATAACAATTATGTTCCATTCATTTTTTACTATAGGTTGCATAATATTGTCTTAAGGTTAGAGGACTCCCAATTGAATCCATTTGGGATACTAAGGGAGGTGTGGTTTTTTATTGATGCCCTTGGGTTTCCCTTAGATGGTCTTGCCTTATGGTATTTCTTCTTAGGGGAGATTTAGTCTATAGCTCCATGTCAATTTTGATAGAGGATGATAAATGAATACATGTCAAAACTCTCATTTCCTGGGTGGAGGATAGAGAAAGTTACACCAAAGTCTTCACAGCGAATAAGAAATCTAGAGGAATCTATGGCATTGATGTTATGAATCTTTTTGATGAGTTTGTGCAGGATAGAGAAATATACACCTCTTTATTTTTGGCTTATGTGATTTTTAGAGGAATCCACATTATATCCATTTGTGTGATCCATGGTGGCTATCTTTATGACACTTTTGATCTGTTATGTTTCAACTATTATTTCATTATTTGGGCTTACTTGCCCTATTTTTTTGGGGTTGTGTTTTAATTAGGTTTAAAGGATCCTATTTAAAAACCTTTGAGGATGAGTTTATTAGGTTTTATTTTGATTCCTCTATTCCATGCCTAGTTAAGGGATCCTTTAAAAACCCTTTTGGTTCTTAGTTGTATTCTAGTTATTTCCTTGTTATGATTTAGCTATTTATGATTTATAATAGGGTTGATTTGTGTTTTATTTTTATTATTTTTATGGATTTGATCTTGTTATAAGTCATGTATTTTTAGGCCATGGTTATTTATTCCTTGTCTAGGGTTTGGGTCCCTAATTCAAAAATAACACAATTTACACATTAAAAAATACCATTTTTCATCTTTTGCATACCTCCTTCTCATATCAAAGCTTTTAATTCATTATTATTTTCATAATGTTATTAATGGATTCTAATATTGATATTAAGCTTGAGCTCCCCTTGAAAAAATAACTAGTAGTTCCCCAGACATGATCATCCTATAGTTCAAGGAAGTGGAAACTATCCCATGGAGAAATCAATGAGTATGTATAGATTGGATAACATACTCCAACCAATAGGAAGTAAAAATATTGATGAAATATTAGCCAACCAATTGGTGAAGGATCAAAATATGATAGGCACCTTCACAGTTGATGTGATTTTTATTCTTTTTAGAAACATGTCGATCAATTTATATATCGATGGATGAAATTGATGGACTAGTCTATTGTGAAGATAAAGATGGAACCTATGGTTTATCTTACTAACATGAAGCATATAATTTTACACATGTGATGATCCCACTACTATTGATGGTGTTAATATCCTTTTGATGGTAATTTTATCATTTTTTGTAACATTTTTAAACACTAGAGTGTATACGCATTTTGTAATTTTTAAAACATAATATATAACATATAAACTATTTTTATTAGCAACTTGTTGTTACTTACACAACACGCCCCATTTTTAGCTAAAATGGGGACCCTCTTTTTGATTAATCCTCCTTTACGTGTTTAAGGGTTTGGTTGCTTAAGTCCTTTATGGAAAACCATATGTTAGATGTTAAGTTTTAAGAAATTGGAGGTGCTTGTTTTCAATATTTTCTCATGATTAAATGATCATTCTAAGCTATGCACCTAAGGTCATTAAAGTGAATTTACCTAAATCTAAATGTATTGACCCCTTTAAAATCTAACTTGACATATGTAGTTTATCTGACTTCTATAGATCATTTTTATAGGCATTTCCCTTATCAATCTCATTCACTTTTGCTTTAATTTAGAAAAATTGGCTATGAATTCTTGGTTGTTTTGATCTTAACCTAGTCAATTTCCTTAAAATAGACTTGATCTTTCTAAGGTTATTATGAAAATGGCTCCTTTATTCTTATGAATTTATCCTTTTTTGATCCATTTTTATTTTAAATTGTTACAGATTTATTGAGGTTTGTTTATGTTCACTTTTTACCTTATTCAACTTTGTTAAAATGGTCAAAGCTTGCTTTAAAAATACTCTCATTTTCATTCAAAGTGGTTTTATATTGCTAAGTCTCTCAACATTTATTTTTTCAATTTTAAAATACTTAACCATTTTTATTTTCAAATGACATAGTCATTTGAATTTAAATTTATAATTGTTGCTTTTGATTTAAAAGATTGTTAATTATGTGATTTCATATCGTGCTCGTAAGTACCTTAGTGTAACTTGGTGCCATGTGGAAATCTTTCATAACTCCCATTTATTCTAACCTATTCAAAAGGATTTTGACACTTGGTTGATTTTTTATTTCTACCTCAAGTCATGTGGACCTTTTCATTCATGACATCAACAAATCTCTAGGTGAATGGATCAGTAAGATTTTTCTAAGTGTTAGACCCTGACAACCTATTAATCCTAACCAATTTCATATAAGATAAAGACTCCAAATAAGTGGGTTAGCAAGATGATGTCACACTACATCATCTTAACAATTTTTTATCTTAAAAGGATATGTACAAAGCTTAGCCTCTAAGAAATTAGGTTAGAAAGATTATGTCATGTGGCATGACCCCAATAATCCACTATCCCAAAATAATATGTATAGAAGTAGTGATGTCAGTAAGCTTCAATAAAGTGGGTTAGTAGTATGTTACCACATGGCATCATCATGGTGATCCTCTAGACTAAAAGAGTATGTACCCAAAAAATGATATCACTAATATTTGGGAAAGTGGGTTAGTAGGATACTACCACATGACATCATCCTAGTAACCTCCTAGCTTGGAATAGTCCATACAAGAGTAGAACCCCTAGATAAGCAGGTGAGTAAGATGATGCCATATGGTGAAATCCCATTTCTCTATAACCCCAAGGTGGTCCATATAGCCTGAAAAATTAGTAGAGTGTTAGGTGAATGAGATGATGCCATATAAAAAATATCACCTCACCATAATGAAGCACAATTAGGCCACACAAAATCCTTAACTGAACAATGAAAAATCATAGGGTAGATTCATAGCAATGACCTTGAAAAAAGAGGACATGTTGGTGGTGATACCAACATCCTCTCTAATCTTAAATTTGATGGTTATCCACCCATCACTAAAATATAATCCCTAAGCCTTTAAGCCAATAAGGATGTGTTGCATGGAATTTAAAAATCCTAAATTTAATGGCAGTCATGGATGTCAATACTATCAAAAACTCATAGAAGGGCCTATATTTGAATCAACATATGACTAAATGTGAATGTTTATATCCAAATAGAAAAATCCTTCATTTTTTATTTCATTTGGTCTAAGTTGATTATGGGATTCCTTATTAATGATTTAATTATTCTATTGATATTACCTTATCATTTATTTGAAAGGATCATGATTAACTTTCACATTTGATATTACAGAGTCAATATTCCAATCTAAGTTGTTAATCTAGACATGTGTCATTATCAGGGAATATATGCCCATAGCTTGATCATAATATAGTATAAGATAAGAGGGAGGGTAAACCAAGTCCCTATTTAGTAATGAAGTGGAAACATGAGATAGATATGAATTAATGACAAAGTGACAAATGAAAATTTGTTGGATGGAATGATGGATCCTAAGGCCATCAACTAGTGAATCTGAGAAAGTTGGCATGGGCCTTAACTAAAGCATAAGCATTCCTTCATCTCAATGAAAAATAGATCCATGTCCAACCATATTCCCTCAATTGATAATTAGTATTTTTAACTTCTTATTAGTGGATTGAGTTAGAAATCTATGGAAGGGATCACCCCTTCGTGTATATATTATGTATTGAGAGATTTTCTTCTAGATAGAATTTTCAGAATTTAACCAATGTTTTGCCTATTTGGATCTTTTTTAATTGTAACAAAGACATGAGGAACCAGACACCTTTATGATTTATGAAGATAATCTCTCCCATTCTTAGTTTAGTCCTATTGTTATAGAATAGTTTGTTGTCATCATAATGATTGTAATTATCCCATACTATTAATAAAAATGCATATCCTAATATTTAAATGTTGTTAAGAATTTAAATCCATTTTATGCACATGTACTCGGTGGTTATGGTCTTTTCCTCTTTTCTAGTCAATTCCTAGACTTCCACAACATCCTTGGATTAAATTTTTGCTAGGTATGGCTCAACCAAGGATTGGTTTCCATTAGGTGCATCCAATTAGATGTTGTAAATAACTTATTCAGTATCAACAGGACCTTTATCCCTTATCATTTATAATTTATTTATGATAGTGAGTTGATTTAGGAACTAAGCAATCTGCAACTAACAATTTATCTTCATTATTATTTCATATTTTGTTTATCACCATTGTAATATTATTATATTTAGGAAAAATATAAACTAGTAAATAAATCAACCATTCTCTCTATATGTAAATCTTATAAATTTTGATTTCTATATGAGGCTAACCCTATAGGTATTGATATAAAAAAATTTAGCCTTTCAATAAATGTCTTAACCAAGGAAAAGTGACCCCTCACCCCCAATTCATTAAAATATGACCCTTAAAGTAATTGCCCACATCATCCAACTTAGTGAAGACTAGTGTACTGAGACCCAATAATTCTAGACCTTGGGGAAGCATTTTCATTCATAGCAACATCTTCCTTTCAAGATAAATAAGTATTAACAACCCCTTCACCTAATTTTTGACTTGTGTTAAAATAATGTTTAATATGTTTTAGACCTATAAGGAGGGATAGAAACCATGAGTTATGTTTGATTCCAAACTTTGGACTAAGACATTATTAGATAGCCTTAATTCCATTGAGCTAAATTTCCTCTTAAGTTAGAAAGTAGAAAGATAAACACCCGATCCAAATATGTTTGGAATGGATTTGAGATCTTAGAGATTACTAACCATAGGACACCAAAATGAAAAGATAAAAATGGAAGAAGTAAAGTTAAACCTAACTAGTCAATTGCTAATTCATCAACATCTAGTACTAATCCTTTCATGATCCCATTCATGCTTCCCCAATGTAAACAGATGGTGGCTAATCTTACCTATCTTGGTGGAGGAATATGCCCTATGAATGTTCTAGGTCCTACTTATGACTTGTCAAATCATCTTGATAAGTTTTACCTAAATTACACACCCAACAAGTTTTACACAGTCAAGGAGCATATTTATGCATTCAAATATGCCTTGATCTGAACACAAATTCAACATGAGGATGTGGTTTTCTACCTATTTCCTTGGTCTTTGTGAGAGATTGCTTATGATTAGTACCTTGGGTTATCAAATGGATCTGCAACTTCTTGGAACAACCTATAAAACATGTTTATCAACCATTTTACGCTACCTACCAATCTAATTATCTTATATCCCACTTTTTGTCTACCCATAGGGAGATAAATAAACCAATGAGTGTCTTTAATGCATACTTTCAAAAGTTATACCAAATATTAAAAGGCCCTACATACCAATGGAAGTGGTTATCATACAAACATACTTAATATCTTTAGACTCATTAACTTCCATGTTTTTTAGGATAACCTTGGTAACACTTTCATTCTTATCATTGGACTATAACAAAGCCATTATCATTGAGTAATAGATGGTGCCATAAGGCTATGGACTCAGTCTTTTGCCTTAATTGGGCCAACTAGGTTCCTATAACTAGATTATGATGATCAACCATACTCTTCAACATAATAATGCTTCATTGATGAATCTAATCTTAGGTGCCTTATATGCAAGCCTAAATCTAGTTTATAATCCAATTCTTATGATTTATACACCTATCAGCCTAAATTATGTGCCTTTGAATCATGTTTTATCGTAGGCAAACAATTAATAACTTGTCCAATTGTATATAACATGGTTATCATGCCCAACACTAATGGTTATGTTGATTATATTTGTAAACAATACAATATCCCATCATTATAAAAACCAAACACCTATTAACAATGCTCATAACTAATCACACCATGCTACCCCTACATTTTTGAAAGTTATAGCACCTATGGCTAGCCCATAACCACAAGTAGAAAATTAAAAAAATATTGAAGTAAACCTTGAAGTAATACATCAAATGGTTCAGAAGTTGATAAATGATATGGTCATTTTTCACATACAATAACCTCAGCACACCCACCAAAATGTAAATAATCTACCACCCAATAAGAGTTTCAACTTCCATAGAACCAATAGATAATGGAATACAATGCCAAATAATGGAGGTGTACTTATCCCATTGAATAGTAATAACCACAATAACCATAATAGTGCCTCTAATATAGTGAAATTTAATAATTTATCACTACCCACCTAGTGTATAATACACAATATAGTCAACCATGTTGAATTTTATTATGTGGAATTCATCTAAGCCTCAAACATCTTTCAAAGGGATATGAACAACTTAGAGCTAGTCCCCACACCTCATAAAAATTCTAACCAAGGTAGAGGAAAATATAACATGATTTTTGTCTTAGAAACTTATGATTTTCCATTCAAGACTAACAATTATCTTTAGGACAACTTAGATGAGGTCCATGTTGAGCATTCTTTCTATTGTTGAGGTTTAGCATTGATGTTATCATTGATGTCAAAGGTTGTTCATGAGGTCATCAAAGAATGCTATTATTTGATTGAATCCTTGAGATATATGAAAAAAAAGTAGTATTGTGTGAGGAATATGATAAATCTATAATATCATCAATAAGTGTTTCAAGGTTAGTTTTCAAGTCTCAAAGTGCTTGAGAAGCCCAGTCATGACACTAGTCATGTCATGAAGGAACCTTGTGGGAAGGTATAAGCATGGTGTCCTAATGAGATGTATGTATATAAGAATAATATTATGTATAAGGTTGATTGATAATTCATATGATTCATTGGGTCACTCATGAGACTCTTAGAGTGAGCCTATAGGGGTAGGACCTATATATCTAGCATGTAACTAGACTAATTCTAGACCCTGCCTGACCTAATGAGGTGTTATGAGGTATTGTCAAGACATATAAAGAATTTATGATAGTATTTTATCATGGTAATAGGTTATATGATATGTATATGAGGTATTTACATCTTGGATAGTGTCTATAAGGTCAATTTCAAGGTCTAATGTGACTTACAGGTCAAGGCCTACAGAGAAAAGATAGAGATGGTGGTCAGATGGGGTATCAATATTAGTTTCCAAGGAAAGTGTGAGTATGTGAGCATTAATATAAGTGTTAAATGTTTTTTAAATTATTTTTACCAATTTTTAGGTCAAAATTTGAAGGTTTAAGCTTGAAAAAGTGTTTTTAGGCTCTCAAGTGCATAAAATGAAGGGTTCTCAACCCGAGAACTTTTAAGTGTTCATTGGCATGTGTAACCTCTACATGGGAACATAAGATATTAATTTTATATGGTTAAGGGTCTTAAATCAAATTTAAAAGAATTGGTTTATGGAATAAGGAGCTAATATTTATGAATGATCATTAATATTGGAAGATGGTTTAAACCCTAAAAAAACCCTAACAATGACCCAATGTGAAAGATATTTTTTTAAATTAATTAGAATGGATTGGTATGGATATTTAAGTGATTATAGGTTTTATAAGTGATTATAGGCTATATTCAACTCTCCCAGGAACCTTTAGGTGTGATTGGTTTGTCAGGTGAGTGAGTGGACCCTACTGGAAAGTCCTTATTTCTCAAAAAGTTATTATAGTAGTCAGTGTTAACCAAGACAAAGTTGCTAAATGAATGGAGGAAAAAATTTGAGACTTGTTTTTAATTCCCATGGTGGTTTATAATCATATTATATCCTTTAATAGTGATAAAGCAATTTTATAATTTGACTAGTCACTAAGAAACCTAGGAAAAAGTGAGAAGTTGATTAGGGATGTGTTATCATGGATTAGGTATGAGTCCAAGTTCATGGATAATTTATTCAAGGCCTTTAATATATTTTCATTTTGTATAGAATTTTTTGAGATCATTGTATATATAAAAAATTTTCTCTCAAGTTTACTTGTCTAGCTTAGTGAGGTCTATGTAGAGTGAGATCATAAGATTTGTCTACAAGACCAATATTTCCATTAGAGACTATGATATTTTTTTGGGATGTTTTAGTATATTTTTCATGAATTATAATTATTTTATTTTACTCTTTTAAGTGTCATAATTTCAAGTTTCCATGACTATGTTTTGAGGCTAGTTGGTAGTTCTAAGTAGGCTATTTATAGAGAAGGGTTTGAGTCCTTTTGCCCTGAGTTGTGAAGTATAAATGATATGGTGATGAACTTGATTTCATGTAGATTTTGTATATATATATATATATATATATATATATATTTCCATTTTTATTTCGAAAATTTGTCTTTATGCTTCAACTTTTCAAGATAGACTTTCTGGGTATGCACAGGCCTAATTATGGACAATGTTAATGGCATGCTTCAAGTGGTGGTTGAAGCTAAAAGAGGTTATGGGGACTAGATGAGATTATCATGGTTATATTTGAGTGTTATATTATATTTCTATATCATGTGAGAAGTTTAAAATTTCTCCAAGAATATCTAAGGGTAATGTGTGTTAATGAAGGCCTAATTGAATTAGGTCTCCTTAAGGCCTAAAAGGGGTTTTGGTCTTATATGCTATGATTGACCTATTATAATGTTTGATTAATTTTATTGGAATTTTTTAAGGCATATTATATTTAAAAATATAAGTGTTCAATTATGTATGGTTGACCAAGAGGTGTATGAGCAAGATCATAGTATAAAAATAAGGCCTAATTATATAGCATGTGTGTGTGAGTGAGTTGAAGTGGAAGATATAGTAATTTAAAGAGATAAAATAGGTATTTTATAAAATAATTAGGGTACACATAAACTATTATGAATATATAACATGGTTAATGTATATGACTATCAATATCAAATGACCTAATCTCTCTTAAAGAGCCTAATTGAGCAAAGGAGCCTAGAAGGCAATTTGAGAGGTCTAAGAGTGTGAAGAGATGAAGAGGTGGTCATCATAAATTAGTTGAGAAAAAATATTTCATAAATTTTATCAAGTAAATTAGGTTTTTAATTTAGTATTGAGTCATCTAGGGTGTTGGTGCCTCTTTGCAAGTAGGTGTTTGTTAAAGCCTAGTCAAGTGGGCGATTTGATAGTTGGTGTTGGTGCTCCAAGTGAAGTTGGTGCTTCACTAAATATTTATGTCTATATTATATTAATTTATTCAATTTGTATCATCATTGGGTTTTATTTCCCTTGAGGTTTTCCCACTCAAAATAAGTCTTCTATGTCTTATGTTCTTGTCTCATGCTCATGGTTGTTAATGTGTTGCTAGTTCACTATATTATTTTTGATATTTCATGGGTGATAAATTAAAATTGTAAAAAAATTTGAAGACTAATTCACCCCACCCTCTCATTCATTATGCTTCCAATAATTTCTATTAAATCTTGGCCCTTTGAGGCAAGTCTAAATAGCTTGAAGGTGATCTTAAGACGCATAAGAATGTTTTTTTATCAATAGGAAGAAGACATGTATTATGAAGTCTACTATGACAATGAAGTAGGATAAGCTAAATTAGACATTAAATTTGAGCTCATAATTTCCCTTGATGATTTAAAACATCAAAATAATAATATCAAGGATCTAAGGAGTCAGTTAGAAGGAGTCAACACAAGGTTTGATTCAAAGGAAGTTGAGTATGACTAGTTGAAGATAGAGCTAGATTCCTTGATGATTGAGCATGATCAGGTCATAGACAAAATGAGAAACTTTGATAGAGTGTGAGAAGTTAAAATAAGTCAATATTACTAACATGAAAATACCAATTAGGCATCCCAATGCTATAAAGGATAAGTCATCATGAAACCATGGTAAGTATATAAATATTGTTTGCTACATCCATCACAATATAAGACACATTAAAATATTCTTCTAGATTATACTCTAATATAGTTATAAGTCCCATAAGATTAAAAAAGGCATATGAAGCTCATAGAATACATAATAAGGATCAAACATTGGTATAGAAACCAAAGCAAGTTAGGATGGATCATATTGAGCTCAAGAGGTGGGATGGTCTATTTTCCAAGGAAGAACACAAGACTAAAGAGGATTATATGCTAGCTTAGACTACCTTTAACATTCAAAATGAAGGCATGAAATGCTATATATATTGGTTGATCAATCTACATGATACGAGATAGAATTAAGTTCATCTCATTAAAAAAAATGTTTCAAGAATAGTGAGGATTGGAGACAACACAATTGCCAATATAACTAGTAAGGGTGTCTTAAGTTTGGACAATGGAAAGACCAAAACACAAAATGCATTGTATGTGGAAGGTTTGAAGTATAACCTATTTAGTTTAAGTTAAATGATAAATCAAGGATATGCACTAACCTTTCATGATAGAGGGTGTGAGATAAGGAGATCCAAATCAAAAAGGCTAATTGCAAACACAAAGAGGATTGAGAACAACCTATATGTATTGAATGAGATCAAGAAAGAGAGATGTTTCATGAGAAATATAGATGAAATTTGGCTATGGCATAGAAGGCTAGATCACCTAAATTTTGACAAACTGGTCAATATTAGCACTAATAATTCTATGAAAAGTGTGCCTAAGATCATCAAACCTACAAACATATTTTAAAAGTCATGTCAACATGGTAAGTAGGATAGAAGAAGGTTCAAGTCCAAGGAATACTCCATTACAATACCCTTAGAATTAATACACACTAATCTTTTTAGGCTTAAAATAATTCAAATTATTCAAGCAGACAATTACTTCATGCTACTCATTGATGATTACACAAGAATGACTTGGGTTGCATTCTTGAAAGAAAAATCAAAAGCTTTTGACAAGTTCAAAGCATTCAAGGATCTTGTTGATAATGAGAAGAATTAGAATTTAAATTGTCTAAGATCTGATAAAGGAGGAGAGTTTTGGTCTAATGAGTTTGATGACATCTATGAGGTTTATGGAATAAGGAGACAATTCTTAGTAGCTAGGACACCTCAGAAAAATGGGGTAGTGGAAAGGAAGAATAGGACATTTAAAGAGATGGATAGAACTATGATAAATGAGTCTATATTACCTGATGGATATTGGAGAGAGGCATTAAGCACTATTATCTACATTTTGAATAGAGGATAGATAAGGACTAATGGAAACAAGAATTTGTATGAACTATGGAAGGGTAGACCTGCCAACGTGGAACACTTTAAAGTATTTGGGAGTAAATATTTCATAAAAAGAGATGATTAAGACTTAAGAAAGTTTAATTCCATATCTGATGACATAATATTCTTAGGATACTCATCAATGAGCTCAGCTTATAGATGTTATAATAAGATACTATAAAAGATAGTGAAAAGTACCAGTGTGAATATTGATGAGACAATGAAATCTCACTCAAAGTCAAATAACACTTTAAAAAATCTAGACTTTAAGAATGAAGAGGAGACTATATAGGTTGATAAGGAAGAAGAATAATTTGAATAGAGATAGGACTCAAAATTACCCTCAAGATAAATTCAAAGAGATCACCCTGAATCTCAAATTATTGGCAACAAGAATGCAAGTATGTAAATAAGGAAAAGACTAGTAAGTAATCTAAATCAAGAAAAATTAACTCTATTATCTAGGATTGAACCTAACATTCTTATAGAAGAAAGAAAAGACAAATTTTGGATAGGTGCTATGAATGAGGAATTATACCAAATAGAGAAGAATGAGACTTGGGAAATAGTTCCTAGGCCTAAAGATAATAATGTCATTAGCACAAAATGGGTGTTTAGAAACAAGTTGAAAGAAGATGGAGAAGTCACTAGGAATAAGAACAGATTGGTATATAAGGGATATGCACAAGTTAAAGGGGTAGAATTTGAGGATAACTTTACACTAATAAAGTATTGGAGGCCATAATATTATTTCCAGCATATGGAGGATTCAAAGTATTCAAGGTATACCATATGCATGTCAAATCGACCTTTTTGAATGGGAATTTGGAATAATAAGTGTACATTGAGAAACCTAAAGGTTTCTCACTATTATATGGCAAAGACTATGTTTGAAAATTTAAAAAGTCTTTATATGGTCTAAAGCAAACTCCTAAACCTTAGCATGCTAGGTTGGACACGTATTTATTGGATTAAGGATTTAAAATAGGAGTTATAGATAGTAGTCTATACATCAAGAAAAAGTATGACCATCAACTGATAGTAGTTGTCTATGTGGATGACATCATATTTATTGGAAACAATGAGAACCTGACCAAGGCCTTTGCATAGGTGATGAAGAAATATTTTGAGATGTCTATGCTAGGAGACCTATCATTTTTCCTTGGGTTTTAAATCACTCAATTTGAAAAAGGTATAATCATCTCATAAGCCAAGTACATAAGATCGATGGTGAATAAGTTTGATATGGAAGATTGTAAGGCAATAAGTATACACATGATCATAGGGTGTAAGTTGAGTAAGGAATATTAGTCTTTAAATGTTAATTAGATGTTATAGAGGTCAATGATTAGAAGACTTTTGTACACCACTGCCTCTAGATTTGACATCATACAAGTAGTAGGTCTTGTGGGAAGGTTTCAATTAAATCCAAAGGAGAATGATCTAAAATTAGTCAAAAGGATAGTCAGGTATCTCAAGAGGACTATGGAATATGGACTATGGTATCCAAGAAGTAAAGATTTCAATTTTATAGCCTACATAGAAGAAAATTGGATAGGAAGTATAGATGATAGGAACAGTACCAGTGGAGAAGATTTATTCCTAACTGGATGCCTAGTTTCATGGATAAGCAAGAAGCAACCTTCAATATCACTATCTACTTGTGAGGATGAGTACATTAAAGTATCTTCATGTTGTACTCAGGTCCTATGTATTAAATATACCTTAAAATACTATAAGGTAGAGTATGATGGTCTTATCCCTATCTATTGTGATAATATAGGTGTTATAAGTATCTCAAAGAACCCTTTCATGCACTCAAAGACCAATCACATTCCCATCAAGTATAATTTTTTAAGAGATAAAGTAAGTGAACAAAGTGTCAAACTTGAATATGTTTCTACACATGATTAACTTATAGACATCTTGACCAAACCACTTCCAAAGGTAACTTTTGAACACCTAAGTTAGGAATTAGGTATAATTCCTATCCCAAGCAATCATTAAAGAATCAAATTATTTTTGTGGAGATAATAATTCTCATTAGATCCAATAATGGGTGATTTTTTCCAAGAAAGTATGCATGGAGATAGGGGGAACACGTTTGTTTTATGTTTCATAAACTTAGTTCTATGTCTTGAGTATTTCGGTTATAAGGAGTGTGATCTAAGGAATTTTAGACATCACTTTGTCATTTATTTCAAAGGGGGAGAAATAAAACAATGGGGAGATAAGGATAATCATTTTATATTATGGTTTACCATCAATTACAAAGGGGGAGATTGTTGAGCATTGTTTCTATTGTTGAGTTTTGGCATTGATGTTGTCATTAATGTCAAAGGTTACTCATGAAGTCATCAAAGAATGTTATTATTTGATTTCATCCTTGAGAGTTATGACATTTTTATAGTATTATTTGAGGCATGTGATCAAGGTATAAGATCATAAATAAGTGTTTCAAGGTGTGTGTGTGTGTGTGTGTGTGTGTGTGTGTGTGTGTGTGTGTGTGTGTGTGTGTGTGTGTGTGTGTGTGTGTGTGTGTGTGTGTGTGTGTGTGTGTGTGTGTGTGTGTGTGTGTGTGTGTGTGTGTGTGTGTGTGTAATATATATGGTAGTCAGATGTGGTATCAAGATAAATTTCAAAGGAAAGTGTGTTCAAGTGTTGTAAATTATGTCCCTAATGTGTCCAATAGTGTCCATAAGTTGATTTTTATACATGTTTCTCAATGACAATGTGTGGCTTAGTGATCATGCATGGACCTTGAGTATTTTCTTGTTTAGGCAAGTTCATAGATGTTGGTGATTAGTTGACCATGTTTTATGGGTCATATGAGGGGTCAAGAGTACTTGGCATACTTTTGAAAGTGAAATTAATTCATTGGAATAGCCTTATGAAGGTCTAGGTTCTCCTAATCATCTTAGCAAAATTTCTTGAGTAAGCAGATTGATGACATAAGCATTTGCACATGTGAAGGTGTCAAAATAAAGTGATCACATGGTTTGTTTTTATTTTTTCCTAAATAATGTGTTTAAAATTTTAAGTATTGGCATGATGTATATAAAAATTTATGGTAAGGTAAATTTGGTCTCTCAGGCAAATTTCACTAGTTTCCATAGTCAAATTTGCATTAAAAAGTGACTGTTAGAATTCAAATGTTTGAATTTACAAAGGAAAACTAGTTTGTATTATATTGTTAATAACTTTTGATTATCAATGAATTTGATGGTGGTATAAAAATAAGAGTGATATATAACTTCAATTTAAATCTATGAAAAATTACTTGGAGGTTTGAGTGGTTGTACACCTACATTTATAGTGGTTCAAATCTAACTGAGGGTTTTATTATCTTCTACAAGTAACCTGATAAGGATGTTTGATTTTTTCTTGATGGTGTTTTGATGTTTTAAGGGGAATTATATATTATATATGTTTTAAACTCCTTGAGGATAATATATATGGATTTTGGATGTTTGAACAATCCATCTTTGGTATGTTCAATTGCTTACAAGTTGACTTTTGGTTCATTCATGGTGTTTTCATATACAAGGAAAATGATTAATAGGTTTTGCATATTCAAAAGTGTGTAGTGATGAATGTAATCACTTTAGGGTGTCTTATGGGTCATATGGAAAGGACTTATGTGCTTTTAAGTGGTCTTGTGTTCTTATTTTTTTCTCATTGAAGTGCTAAAAGGATGAATAAGTCTTCATGTACCTATAAGGGCTTATTAAGACCTAATTGAAAGGTGATGTTTCTTAAGGGTGATCTATCAAAGCTAGCTTGACCTATGTACATGAAATTGATATTTTTATAAGTATAATATAATCCTTAAGGGTTAAGGTATGTCTTATGGCTGACCAAATAGATGGTGATCATGAAGGCTTTATAAATAGCATAAATAAAGATGAAGGTTTATTGTATTGTTAAGCAAAGAATATAGAAGGGTGAGCATGCCTGGTGGATAAATTGAAGAGAAGAGAAGTGTGATGGATATTTATGTGACTTAGAGGTCATATTTTTGATGCTTTAATAGTCTTCTTATAGGTTTGAATATTGAGGATGAGCAAAGAGGTGTAGAGTGATCCCAAAGGTTATTTTGGATACATTTCTTATGTGTGAAGGCTTGAGAGAGTGTGAAGGGTTAAAGAGATTTTATATTCACTATTTTTCCATTAGATTGAAAGGAAATCAGAGCTATGGAGTTTTTTATATCATAAGGTTTTATGTGGGTGCTCAACATCTAAGACAAGTGGGTGTTTGTTCATGCTTAGGGGTTGGTGCTCCTTATGAAATGGGTACTTCTAAAGTCTCTTGTTTGTAAATATCTTATAGGACTATAGTCCACCTTTTTTTAAAATCTATAGTGGTTTTTATCATCCATGAGGGTTTCCCACATAATCCATGTGTTATGGGTGTTGATCTTGCATAGATTCTTTTATTCTTTGTAATAACTGGTGTATATGCTTCATCATTGCTTTTATTGATTAGTTATGAGTTTGAAGTTCTAGAAATGGAATTGAATTACTTACATAATTGATTCACCCCTAGTTATTATACCTCTAATAATTGGTATTATATCCACACCTTCTTTTCAATTTTAACCACTTGAGGTGATCAAAGATACAATGGGTAGTCATCAAATGCAAGGTGTTTTCTCTACCAAGCAAGCACCGCTATTAAATGGATCTAACTATGCTTTTTGGGGTGTAAGGATGAGGACCTAAATCATGTATCTAGGTTGTGAAATTTTAAAATTTATTATGGATGGTTATTCCATACCCCCTACACCTCCAACTAGTGAAGCTGACAAGAAGTTGAGTGAAAACAATTTTAAAGCTATGAATTTAATCATTTGTGGCCTATTAAAGGTTGAGTTCACCAATGTAATCCATTGAAAATATACCAATGAAATTTGGGATATATTTTAGATCATATATGAAGGAGATTAAAAGGTTAATTTGGATAAATTATAAACCTATTGAAGATAATTTGAGGGCCTCAAAATGAAGGAAGAAGATAATGTGGCATCTTATCTTCTAAGGGGTTGATGAGGTGGTAAACATGATCAAAGGTATTAGAGAGGAGATTTAAGAATATATTGATATAAAAAAAGTATTAAGGTCTCTCACCCTTAAGTTTGATTCAAATTTTCTACTATAGAAGAGATTCATGATCTCACCAAGATGAAGATGGATGAATTGCATGGCATCCTTATTGCCTATGAGAGAGAGTAAATGAGGACAAACCACCAAAGAAGGAAGCAGTCTTAAAGGTGATCAAGGAGTCATAAAAAGGTAGTAAGATCCTATACCATGAAGTAGATAGTAACTCATCTACTTAAAAATAAGGAAACACATCAAACAATGATGATTCATCTTATGATGAGGATAGGTAAACATTGTTCATGACTCTTGGGGATGATAAAAGTGAATGCTCTTTAGGCAGAGATCTATTTGGTATAGATAGCTTAGAATAAGAAGATGAGAAAGTCAATCTTGAATAAAAATATATAAATATCTTGGAATAATTGAAGCTTCTATAAGTCAAGAATATAAAGCAAGCATCTTTGATTAAAACTTATGAGGAACAAATTGGGTTCTTAGAAGAAAGGTTGAGTAATGAATTAAAGAGCATGATGAGATCACTCAAAATCTTGAAACTAAAGTTTGTACCTTTTATGAAGAGATAAATATTAATTATGAATATTTTAATAAATATAAATTAGAGATGGATTCTTTGTAAATGAAACTAGCTCAATCTATGAGCAAGCTTGAAACATATCAAAAATTTGAGAAAAGTACAGTTGATCTTAATAACCTATTGAGCACTCAAAAGGTATCAAATTAAAATCCAATCCTATGGTTTTATTTAACATATAATTTCATTGTTTAATGGGTAGAAACAAGTTCATGAGCTTTCTCCATAGGTTTGTGATGAAAAGCTTCAAGAAATCTGTTCAGGGATATTGGTCCTAAAAGCATGTTTTAGTCAATTTTTTATGCTTGGTTTAGAAGGTCAAATCATGAAGAATGAAGATAAGGTTGATATGGAGTATGGATAGGACTTTTACATGTTTATTTAATGGGTTTAGATGTGCTCATCTAGTCAAAAGATTCATTTATGACCATTTGTTCAATTTGACCATTTTGTTTAGTATTTAGTGCCTAGTGTATGTTCATCTTGTGAAATTGATGAATTTGTGGTCTATGAATCTAAAAAAGGGTAGAGGCTAGTTTTATTTTATGTTTTAATGTGTTAAAATTGTTGATGAGATGTTATAAGTCTTCCATGATCTTTCTAAAGTATTTTGGCATAGTGGTTGATGTGTACACAAGGTTTGCATGCATAATTTGATTAGTTCTAGGTGTCAAATGAAGATTTGTGAGTGTTCAAAGTGAATTTTTCACATATAAAGGATTTTTTACCTCATATAGGTGTGATCCAAGTTTTTTTATGGTTTGAATATATTTTGAGATTAAGTTGAATATTTTTGAAGTCTCCCAGCTATGATAGTCCTTACTTAAGGGCTAGTAGGTCAAAAACAATTTCATGTATATATGGGTTATTAAAGGATTAAAACCTAAAAAATTGGTTCATAAGTGTGTATTGTTTACCTATATTTTTGAGAGAATTTTCAAGAGCTGGCATTAATCAAAAGGTGGTGAGTTGACCTTGTGTCTTTTTTATGCCCTAGGTTTTGCACCATATAGATTACTAACCTTCCAAAAGGAGTTGAGATATGAAGCTACCTAATATATTTAAATGTAAAAATGGGTGCTCAAAAATTTATTTATAGTCATCTATAATTATATAGGTTGACCTACGGTTGACCTTTTGTGCAAATGGAGGGTTAATTGGCAAGTCAATTTGTGAAGGAGCTATGGTGCAAAGGAATATTTGGATTATTATTCTTGGCATGAATGATATGTTATATTATTTTACTCTATATATTAAATTTAAATCCATGAGGATGCATATATATAAATTTATGGGCTTTGTAAGGTTTAGGTAGGGTTATTAGGCCTCTAGACAAGGCTAGTGTGAAGAAGAGTGATTTTTGGTCATTTTATTCAAAATAAAAAGGTATGTTTGTATTTTAATATTTATATAAGTTATATTTATGTATCATATCTATTTATAAATATATTTAATGTCCATTCTTCATTTTATGGGTGGCTTGTGAGAGAAATTTGAAGGCAACTATGAAACTTCATCATGGTTAGAGATGGTCTAAAGGTGATCAAGGGGTGACCAAGTTTATATGACTTATGTGGAGAATATATTAGTTTTATAAATGTTTTATCACTCTTATTTCCTTAATAATTTTCATTTATTCTTCATAGAGCAGTGTATGGTCAAAGCAGAGTATTGCCAATGAGCAAGTTTGAGATAGTCTTGATAAGAAAATATATGCACAGTGATTGAAGGGTTTATATCATCTCTCATAGGATATCCCTTAATTATTTTGGATTTTAAAAATTTACAAGTCCTTATGATCAATATTTAATCCCACTTTTTTATTTTCAAAGGGAGGGAAAGTGTTTGTAAAGGGAGAAAGAGTTTGTGCACAGTTTTATTATTGGCTTTGAAAACATTTATAGGTGTTGACATCAATGAAAAAGGAGGATATTTTTGAGGTGTTTTTAATTGTGTCCATAATGTGTCCAAGAGTTTAAATTATTTGATTTGTATACATGGTACTCAATTACAAAGTGTGCCTTAGTGATCATGCATGGACCTTGCAGTGTTTGCTTGGTTAGTCAAGTTGATGGATGTTGGTGATGAGTTGACCATGTTTTAGGGGTCATATAAGGGGTCAGGAGTGATTGGTGTCATATTTTAAGTGAAATTAATTAATTTTAATAGCCTTGTGATGGTCAAGTTTCTCCTATTCATCTTGGCATAACTTCCTAAATAAGCATATTGATGACATCAGTATTTGCAATTGTGAAGGTGTTAGAAGAAAGTGGTCATATGGGTTTGTTAAAATTTATGCCTAGATCATGTGTTTCAAATATAAGGTCTTGAAATTATTTCTATAAAAATTTATGGTAGTGAAAATTTGGTCTCTCACGTAGATTTCAATAGTTTCCATAATCAAATTTGCATTAAAAAGTGATTGTTGGAATTCAAATATTTGAATTTACAAAGGAAAACTAGTTTGCATTGTTTTATTAATAACTTTTGATTATGGGTGAATTTAATGGTGGTATAAAAATAAAATTGATATATAACTTCAAGGTAAATATATGAAATATGATTTTGAGGTTTGACTAGTCATACACCTACATTTATTGTGGCTCAAAATTGATTGTGGGTTTGACTATGTTTTGCAAGTGACTCGAGAAGGATATTTGAGTTTTTTTAATGGTTTTTGAATATTTCAAGGTGAATTATCTATTTGAGAGTATTTTATGTTCCCTTGGGATCATTTTTATGGATTTTTTAGTTTATACCAATCCATATTTAGTATGATTAATTACTTACATGTTGACTTTTGGTTCATTTATGGTGTTTTCATGTACAAGGCAAATGATTGGTAGGTTTTGAATATGCAGATGTGTGAAGTGATGAATGTAATAATTTGAGGTTGTCTTAGGGGTCATATGGAGAGGAATTATGTGCTTTAAAGTTATATTGTGTTCTTATTTTTTCTTGGTGAAGTGCTAAAAGGATGTATAGGTCTCCATGGACCTATAAGGGCTTCGTAAGGCCTAATTAAAAGGTGATGTTGCTTAAGTGTGACATATAAAATATATAGATGACCTATGTATGTTAAATTTATATTATTATAAGTTTTATATAATATTTAATGGTTAATTTATGTCTTATGGATGACCAAATAGATGGTGATCATGAAGGCTCTTTAAAGAGCATAAACAAAGATGAATGTTTCTTATGTTGTTAAGCCAAGAATAGAGAAGGGTGAACATGCTTGGTGGATATATTGAATGGAAGAGAGGTGTGAGGGATATGTGTGTGAACCATAGGTCATATTTTTGATGTTATAATATTTTTCTTTCAAGTTAGAATATTGAGGATGAGCGAAAAGGTGTAGAGTGATCCAAAAGGTTGTTTTGGATACATTGTGTGTGTGTGAAGGCTTGAGAGAGTGTGAAGGGTTGAAGAGAGTTGATATTCATTATTTATCCATCAAATTTAAATTAAATCATATATATATATATATATATATATATATATATATATATATATATTGATATCATAAGGTGTTTTTTGGGTGCTCAACATCTAGGACAAGTGGGTGCTTATTCATGCTTAGGGGTTGGTGCTCCTTGTGAAATGGGTGCTTCACTAAAGTATCTTGTTTGTAAACATATTATAGGAATATATTCCACTTTTTTACAAACTTGAGAGTGGGTTTTATCCCCCATAATGGTTTCCCACATAATCCATGGGTTATGGGTGTTGATCTTGTATGGTTTCCTTTGTTCTTTGCAATAATTAGTTTATATGATTCATAAATGCTTTTATTGATTGGTTAAGAGTTTGAAGTTTTGGAATTTAAAATGAATTGATTGAATCACATTATCCTTGAATTTATCAGGCTTAATTCATGGTATAACCCCTAAAAAAATTTCCCATTTCATAATCCATTATCTTTAAGCATGAAAAATGAGGTAAATCTCTGCCTCTTTGTATTTGTTTTTTCCAAGAAAGTTGATATTTTGAGGGAATTTTATTTTTGTGCAATTTAGAGAATTTTCTATGAACTACACTTTGTTTTATTCTATGCAAAGTCGATGAATTTTCTCGATTTTGCATATGTTTTTTTCTCCTTTTGTTGATTTGGAGAATTTTTTCGAGATTGCATATGCAAATTCAAAGAATTTTTCTGAGATTGCATATGCAAATTCGAAGAATTTTTCTGAGATTGCATATGCGATTTTAAGAAATTTCTCCAACCTCACACCTAAGACCCACTATATCGATGGTAATTAATTTCATATATATATATATATATATATCACCACTATTTTTTTCCTATTCATCATTTTCAAACTCATGTGCATATTTCCTCACCATCCTCATGGTCAATTGGATTTGCTAGTTTGATTCATTCATGCATAACACCTTGTTTTGGTTGATTTATTTTTGTTATATGTAAGTCTCCCTTTTTATTGTTTTTCACTTTTTTTTTTAATTCTATTTATTTTTGTGTTTTTGGTCATTTTAGGGTTTCATATATTTTTAGACCCAATGCCCTTCATACACTTCGAAGATTTTTCCTTGAAATGTATGAAGGGAAAATACACATTCCCAATTATACTTCAAAGAATTTTCTTTAAAGTGCATGTCACTCAATGCACTTTAGAGATTTTTCTTTGAAGTACACATTTACAATCTTTTCCCCATGCATTTCAACGAATTTACTCTTAAATGCATTGAACCCCTTTCCCATGTAAATCAAAGAAATTTCTTCAAATTACACCAACCTTTCCCATGTAGTTTAGAGAAAATTATTTGAATTACACAAGTGATTCACCTTTTATGAAATTCAGAGAATTTTCTTTGAACTACACAGCCCTCCCTATACATCATGTAAAAGTGTTATTTTTCACCGATCTTACATTTTTCAAAAAAGATGAAAAATGCTCTTTGGATAATTAAATTTTATTACTTACATCCATCTGATTAATGATATACTTCTCTCCAAATAAGAAGACAATGAATTTAAATTATTAGGGTGTCTTCCCATTGTCTGCATTTGATTCAAATGTGGATCAAATTGGAGATACAAAAATTGGTCATGTGGACATGGTTGAGTTTTTATAGAGATTGGGAAGAGAACCCATTACACCTCATATACATCCATTGCTTAATAGTGAAATTCATTTGGATACTATATTTCTAGTATCAGCACATGATTTTGATTTCATCTTGACCATGGCAACACACTTTGACAAGGAAAGCAAATCAGTCAAGGATTTAGAGGGAAAGGTGATCATTCACCTTGATGAGGAATATTTTGATAATATTTTTCACCTTTCTGAGATTGAGGAATATTCTAATTTAACTATGGAGTCAGCTCAAGAATATTATGATAAAGATCTTGAGAAATGTAAAAAATATATCAATACCAAATGGTCAAGACTCCTCGACCTACCATTGCTATATGTCCCAAGTATTTGTATCGTAGTGACTTTCTGGAGGAGATAGGGGATTTGATTACTCTCCTCAATAGAGTGAAAGGGTTGTCTATTTCAAACATTTTTCACGAATGGATGTATCAATACATTTTGGTTATTAAAATAAACAAGAAAAGAATGTTTTGGGGTAAACAAGTCAATGATGTTATTTGTCATTAGCTCTCTGAGGTAGCTTCTTCACTCAAGTTTTATATGAATTCATATCTAGTGTATGCTACATCTAGTATGAATTCTTTCTTGGGTTTAAATTCTATCGATGAAATGAAAAATGTTCCTGTGTATGATCACTATCCATAGCTAACTCTAAAAGAAAGCATTAAGTATTATAGGAGAGTTAATGATGTTTTCTTCTATACATTCATCTGCACTCTTGACAAAGAAATTGAAAAGAAGAGAGTTTTAGATCAGGCATGGGCATAGGTTAATAGGGTTGGATTTATTTTCTTATAATTCCTAACTTTTACATACATTAGGGTAGGAAGATTTGATAAAAGACCTTGCATGCTACCTAGATACCCAAGTGATGAGCTAATACTAATGGAAATGTGTAGACAAGTGATGAACATGCATAAAAAATAATCAGATGCTCACAAGAAAGGTTTCAAATTTCTAATTAGTATTGGTTGGTACACAATTTCCACTACTCCAAAGGCTAAGGCTATGGAAACTAAGATGTAGTGGATTACGCTTAAAAAATTAAAAAGTAGAGAAAACTTTGATTATAGAATGATGAAGGAGAGGCTCAAGCGTAATACCACTCATGTACATAGAATTAAAGATATTTGGGTAGAATTTAGAACTAATGAAGATATAAGTAAAATTGATTATAGTCACCTTACTACTGATTAGATTATCAATTTGGATTTGGAAAATATTTTTGGGGATTTGATAAATGATGGTAATATATTAGATCCATTGTACGAGTAAAATCAAGTGGCTTAAACTCCTTTCCCTTCTATCCAATGGTCAGTTAAAGAATCCATTTCCATTAGAGATATATTTCAACATATTCTTGAAAGAACTAATGCTTGGTTTGAATTCAAAAGAATTAATTTGAAACATTTTAAGACTAGTTTTGAGGAGTATGATGAAGAAACTACTAAGAAACAAGAGGAGCTAAGAACCAAAAAATAAAGTGGATCCCTCTACTTCCAAACAAAATCCAAAAGTTGTGTTTGTTAGTAAAGGAAAGAAGAAAGGCAAAGAAGCAGGTGTCAAGGAAAGTGATCAAGTGGAGAAAAAAGAAGTCTTAATCACAAGTGAGTCACCACCTCAATCAACAACATCACAAGTGTCTCATTCAGTGTTTGAACAACCTATACAAGTAGAGACTACTCAATCAGAGGTTTATTTGGCTAAAACTTCTCAAGCCATAGTTTCACAGGTAACATTTTCCATAGTTCCTCCCATGAGTACCACTATACAAATTGATCTTGTTCCCTCTCAAATTGTTATTTCACATCCATTTTCACCTTCTAGTGCCACATTTACTCAAGTCCCTTTGTAAGGTACACTGGGCCAAGTTTTTGATTCATTGTCAAATCTACCTAGTCCTTCAAAGTCATTAGGATCCTTGACTAATTAATATTTCACCCAACAACATATGGACAAATTTATGTCTATACCTTCAAAGACAACAACTTAGGTTTCTACCACTCCAGTGTCCAAAATGTCTATAGAAACTAAAGTGGTGGTTACTCCATCACAAAATCCACCTATTGTTACTACAATCCCATTGGTGTCAATGCTATTACCAAATACCTCCATCACATTGCCTTCTATTTTTCTTACTTCATAATCCATTGTCCCTCCCCAAATTTCCCAAGCTTTAACATCTTTTGTCCAAGGAGATCCATTTCCTCTTACTATTTAGCTGGCATCACAAACACATAAGAAGAAGTGAGCAGTGGCTATGGAATATTTTTATTTTGGTCAGCTTGTGCCAATAAAGCCCAAAATAGAAAAGAAGGCCAAAACTATGTCAATGGTAATTTTTAAATCTGGGCATAAGTATGTTGAAGTTGCAATGCCTCTTGAAGATAGAAATATTAAGGATATTCAAGCATTTTAATATGTAGTGGGATGAATAGATCTCAGGAAACAAACTCATGAAGGTGCAAAGGAAGATTTACAAGAAATAATGGTTCCTTGATCGAGAGATATGATAAGGACAAGAAGGTAAAAGATCAACTCAAAGTACAAGTGGAATAGCTAAATTCTACTTTACTAAAAATCACCCAACCTTTTGAGGTTGTTGATCCTATTATACATGAAAATATTGAAAGAGCTATTCAACTTGTAGAAAAAATTAGATCTTATGATCATGCAGTCAATGCTTGGGTTGAGAGATTAACAACACAAGGTACACAAATGTTGCATTCTACCATTGGATTTTTGAATAACTTGAGTGAAATGAAAATAGAAATTCAAAAAACAATTAAATAAAACACTCAATATTTGGATTTGACTGAAAAGGATATTGATACATGGACTCAACTTCACAAATTCAAACTGGAGCTTTTGGTTCAGTAGATGGTCATTCCAAATAGGAAAATGTTCATTGAATACAGGGAAGCTATGAAGAATGAAAGAAAAGTTATTAAGAATCTAGTTAAATATCTCAAAGAATTTGAAGATATGTGTGATAATAAGATGTTAGATCTTATAAATAAAATTGAAAAACTCCTCTGTCAAGTTAAAAATGATTCTCAACAAATTCTTCCTGTGGAGACTATTATTCAAGAATTTACATCTTTGCTCCAAATGAAGACTAAAGCAGGTACTTTCACACTAGACTCCATCGACAAATTAATTTAATTTCAAGTCATCTTGGAGAAAATACAAAGAATCATGGACAAGAGCAAGGATTTTCTAGTTAACTTAGAAGATTCTATTGCAAGGGTACTTGCCATCTTCAAGAGTACATCCAACCCAGATAATGATGAAGTCCAAGCTATCTTGAAGAGATATGAGGAATTTTTAGAGAATAATAAAAAGGAATAAATTCTTATATCTAAGGACACTTAGTCTACTTTTGTAATTTTCATATGTAGTTTTGTTGAATGTAAATTACACATAGGAAAAGTACACAGTCCTAAGTCAAATAGGACTTTATCAATGAATAAGTCAATGTATTTATGTTTTTCCTATATTTTTTCATATCTCCTCTCTATAAATAGGAGAATGCTATTTGTAGAAAGTATCACCAATTGCTACGGAGGGGAAATGTTGTTGAATTGAGAAATAGTTTTGAAACTTTGTGTTCATATTCTAAATCAAAAATTCATTTAATATAATAAAATCAAGTGATATTTCAAACTTTGTGTTGAAATATATTTGTGGTGTATTGGGTATGTTATTTTGTCTTTTCCATTTCATTTTCTTCTTCTTTGAGTGAATTGTGGTGTGAAAGTTTTACAAAATAGAAGGTGCAATAAAGTTTATTTTGGAGTCTTTGAGCTACTTCTTAGTTTATGGGTTTGTGATCATAATTGAAGGTGAATTACTAAGGAGACTTTGGGATACTAGTTATTATTCTTTGATCATTTTAGTCTTTATTGGAAATAAGGTGAAGACTTTGGGCTGTACCTTATTCTATCTTTTATGTTTACTCTACTGGTATTATTCTCATGAATATTTTGGCTAACAAATCTTAATATCGGTTATATTTGGTTCATCAAGTGATCTTAGATTTTCATAGTATATCACAAAGAATGGATGGAAGTTTGTGATTGAATATCAATTCTGAAAAAATAGAATTGGATGATATGACTACAACCACTATGATATAATTATTGTAAATAAGTGTAAATAATTAAGTGTTATATTAGTTAACAATAAAAAAGAGCCTGCCCTTTCATTGAGGAGAGATTTTATCTCATCACACTATGGTTGAATCACCATTTTACTACCATTGTGTCAATAATAAAATATTCACTTGACACATCATTGATTCATCGCCCCTCTCAATGATTGTACCTCTAAAAAAGTGTGAGTATGTGAGCATTGACATAAGTGTGCCATGTTGTTTCAAGTATGTTGACCAAGTTTTAGGTCATAATTTGAATGATTAGGCTTGAAAAAGTGTTTTTAGGCCTCTCAAGTACATAAAATGAAGGGTTCTCAGCTTGAGAATAACTTTCAAGTGTTTATTGACACTTGTACGCTCTACATGAGAACCTAATATATTCATGGTATATGGGTAAGGGTCCTAAATCAAAGTTTTAAGCATTGGTTTCTATAATATGGAGCTAATATTTATGAATGATCGCTAAGACTAGAAGGTGGTTTAAACCCTCAAAGAACCCTAATAATGACCTAATGTGAAATATGTTTTTATAAAGTGATTATAATGGATTTTTATGGATAGTTAAGTGATTGGATGTTTTAGTCAAATCTCCTAGGAACTTCCAAGTGTGATTGGTTTATCAAGTGAGAAAGTGGACCCTACAAGAAAGGCCTTGTTTCTCAAAAATTTATTGTAGCAATCAGAGTTGACCAATTAAAAGTTGTTAAATAGATGGAGGACAAAGATTGATACTTATGTTTAATTCCCATGGTAGTTTTTTTGCAGGTTATAGTGTTTAGGAGTGATAAACTAATTTTACAAATTGACTAGTCACTAACAGACCTAATGATGCAAACAGTGAAAGACCTAAGCAAAAGTGAGAAGTTGATTAGGGATGTGTTATCATGGATTAGGGATGAATCCAAGTTCATGGATAAGTTGTTTAAGACCTGTAATATATTTTCATGTTGAATATAATTTTTGGATATCATTGTATATATCAAAAATTTCTCTCAAGTTAACTTGTCTAGCTCAGTGAGGTCTATGTACAGTGAGGTCATGGGATTGGTGTTGCCCATGAGCAGGTTTAAGGTAGTCTTGATATATAAAAATTGATATACACAGTGATAGGATGGTTTTTATAATATCTAAAATGATATACCTTCATGATTTTGTCTTTTAAAACATTTACAGGTCCTCAAGATTAGTAGGTAAGCCCACTTTGTCATTGTGTCAAAGGGGGAGAAAGTGTTTGTAAAGGGAAAAAGAGTTTGTGCATAGTTTTGTTATTATATTTGAAAACATTTACAAGTGTTGACATAAATTAAAACTTTGGATACTTTTTAGGTACTATAAATTATTTCCTTAAGGTGGCAAAGAGTGTCCATGATTTGATTTGTATACATGGTTCTCAATGACAAAGTGTGTCTTAGTGAACATGCATGGACCTTGCAGTGTTTACTTGGTTAGGCAAGTTGTTGGATGTTGGTGATGATTTGACCATGTTTTAAGGGTCATATGAGTGGTAAATATTGCTTGTTGTAATTTTTTAAGTGAAATTAATTCATTGGAATATCCTTGTGAAGGTCTAAGTTTTCCTAGTCATCTTGGTAGAACTTCCTAAGTAAGCAGATTGATGACATCAGCATTCACACATGTGAAGGTGTCACAAGAAAGTCGTCACATGAGTTTGTTCATATTTGTGCCTAGATCATGTGTTTAAAATTTAAGGTCTTGACATGACATCTATCAAAATTTATGGTAGTGAAAATTTGGTCTCTCATGCAGATTTGACTAGTTTCCATAGTCAAATTTGCATTAAAAAGTGACCATTGGAATTTAAATATTTTAATTTACAAAGGAAAACTAGTTTGCATTATTTTGTTAATAACTTTTGATGATGAATGAATTTGATGGTGTTATAAAATTAAAATTGGCAGATAACTTCAAGTTCAATCCTAAAAAAAAGATTTAGAGGTTTGACTGGTCGTACACCTACATTTATAATGGTTCAAAGTTGACTAAGGCTTTCACTATATTCTACAAGTGACCCGAGAAGGATGGTTGAGTTTTTATTGATAGTGTTTGGATGTTTAAAGGTGAATTGTCTATTTGAGATTTTATTAAACTCCTTAAGGATCATTTTTATGTATTTTAGAGGTTTGAATAATTCATATTCAGTATGATCAATTGCTTACAAGTTGACTTTTGGTTCATTCATGGTGTTTTCATGTACAAAGCAAATAATTGATAGGTTTTGCATATGTAAAGGTGTGTAGTTATGAATTTAATCACTTTAGGGTGTCTTATGGGTCATATGGCAAGGACTTGTGTGCTTTTAAGTGGTCTTGTGTTCTTATTTTTTCTTGATGAAGTGCTAAAAGGATGAATAAGTCTCCATGGACCAATAAGGGCTTCATAAGGCTTAATTGAAAGGTGATGTTGCTTAAGGGTGATCTATCAAAGATATGGACAGCTTATGTCAATGAAATTGATATTATTATAAGTCTTATAGAATCTTTAATGGTTAAGGTATGTCTTATGGCTGACCAAATAGATGGTGATCATGATAAAGATCATAAACAAAGATGAAGGTTTATTGTGTTGTTAAGTGAAGAATAGAGAAGGGTGAGCATGATTGGTGGATAGATTGAAGAGTAGAGAAGTGTGAGGGATATGTGTGTGACCTAGAATTCATATTTATGATGTTTTAATAGTTTTATTTTAGGTTTTAATATTAAGGATGAGTGAAGAGGTGTATATTGATCCAAAAGTTTATTTTGGATACATTATTTATGTGTAAAGGCTTAATAGAGTGTGAAGGGTTGAAGAGAGTTATTATTCATTGTTTCTCCATTATATTGAAAGCTAATCAGAGATATAGAGGTGTTTATATCATAATTTTTTGTGTTTGTGATCAACATTTAGGATAAGTGGGTGCTTGTTCATTCTTAGGGGTTAGTTCTCCTTGTGAAGTGGGTGCTTCACTAAAGTCTCTTGTTTGTAAATCTCTTATAGGATTGTAGTCCACTTATTTTTAGACTTGAGAGTGGTTTTTATTCCTAATGAGGGTTTTCCACATAATTCATGTGTTATGAGTGTTGATCTTGCATATTTTACTTTGTTCTTTACAATAATTGGTTTATATGCTTCATGAATGCTTTTGTTTATTGATTAAAAGTTTGAAGTTTTAGAATTGGAATTGAATTGTTTGCATCACTGATTCACCCTCCCATCTCAATGATTTTACCTATAATAAAGTGTGAGTATGTGATAATTGATATAAGTTTCCCATATTGTTTCAAGTATATTGAATAAGTTTTAGGTCAAAATTTGAAGCATTAGGCTTGAAAAAGTGTTTTTAGGCCTCTCAAGTGCATAGAATGAAGGGTTCTTAACTCAAGAAGAACTTTCAAGTGTTAATTGGCACATGTAACCATTACATGAGAACCTAAGATATTAATTTTATATGGGTAAGGGTCTTATATCAAATTTATAAGTATTGGTTTTTGGAATAAGGAGCTAAGCTTTATGAATGATTGTTAAGACTGGAAAATGGTTTAAACCCTCAAAGAAACCTAACAGTGACCTAATGTGAAAGATATTATTACAAAGTTATTAGAATAGATTGGTATGCTAATTTAAGTTATTTGAGTTTGTATTCAACTCTAACAATCACCTCCAAGTTTGATTGGTTTTTCAGATGAGTGAGTGGACCTTACAAAAAAGGCTTTATTTCTCAAAAAATTGTTATAGTAATTAGAGTTGACCAAGTCAAAGTTGATAAATATATGGAAGATAAATATTTATAATTTTTTTTAATTCCCATGGGGTTTATAATTAGTTTATATCCTTTAGGATTGTTAAACTAGGTTTACAAGTTAACTAGTCACTAACAGACCTAATGATGCAAACAATGAGAAACCCAAGCATAACGGAGAAGTTGATTAGGGATGTGTTATCATGGATTAGGGATGAATACAAATGCATGGATAATCTTTTAAAGACCTATAATATATTTTAATATTAGATATAATTTTTTATATCATTTTATATATCAAAAATTTTCTCTCAAGTTGACTTGTCTAGCTCAGTGACGTATGTGTATAGTGAGGTCATGAGATTAGTCTATAAGACCAATATTGCCATTAGATCTTATTATATTTTTTTGGAGGTTATTTTGAGTATGTTTTAGGAGATTTTTTATGCATTATAATTCATTTATTTTTTGCTTTCATGTTTCATAATTTCAAGTTTCCATGACTGTGTTCTTAGGCTAGTTGGTAATTCTAAGTAGGCTATTTGTAGAGAAGGGTTTGAGTCCTCTTACCCTAAGTTTTGAAGTCTAAATCATATGGTGATGACCCTAAGGTTATTTATATTCTATATATAATGTTTTTCCATGTTTTTTTGTAAAAAATATGTTTATGCTTCATTTGTTCAAGATAGACTTTCTGGGTATGCACAGGCATAATTGTGAACAATGTTAATGGTGTGCTTCAAGTGGTGGTTGAAGCTAAAAGAGGTTATGGAGACTATATTATATTATTAGGGGTATATTTTAGTTTAATATGATATTTATATTCTTTTTAATAAGTTTTAAAGTGCTCCAATAATATCTAAGGGTAACGTGTGCTAATGAAGGCCTAATTGAATTAGGTCTCTTTAAGACCTAAAAAGGTTTTTTGGTACTATATTATATGACCAACATATCATAATGTTTGATTAATGTTTTTTAAATATTATATGGCCTATTTTATTAAAAATATAATTGGCTAAGTGTTTATGTCTAACCAAGAGGTGTATGAGCAAGAGCCTAGTATAAGAATAAGGCCTAATATGCCTAATTGTCTAGCTTGTGTGTGTGTGAGTTGAAGCAGAAGATATAACAATTTAAAGAGATAAATAAGGTATTTTAGAAAATAATAAAGGTTAAAAAAAATATTATGAATATATACAAGGTTATTATAGATGACTATAAAGGTCAAATGACCTAATTTGTCTTGAAGAGACCTAATTGAGAGAAGGAGCCTAAAATGCAGTTTGAGAGGGATAAGAGTGTGAAGATTTAAATAGGTGGTCATTATAAATTGATTGCTAAATAATATGTCTTGAAGGTGATAAATTAAATTAGGTATATGATTTGGTGTTGCCTTCGTGAAAGTAGGTGTTTGCTAAAGCCTAATCAAGTGGGTGCTTAGCTAGTTGGGGTTGATACTCCAAGTAAAGTTGGTGCTTCACTAAATATTTATGTTTTTCTTATATTAATTTATTCCATTTTCATCATCAGTGAAATTTATTCCCCTTGAGGGTTTCCCACCCAAAATAAGTGTTATATGTGTTATTCTCTTGTCTCATGCTCATGGCTCTTAATGTGTTGCTAGTTCACTATATTATTTTTGATACTTCATGAATGTTAAATTAAATTTTTTAAAAAAATTAAGACTAATTCACCCCCCTCTTAGTCATTATGCTTCCAAAAATCCATGCCTTCAATAAATTTTAAAATATAAACAACTAATTGTTGAGGAGTAAATCTCAAACCCCACTAATTACTTTTACTCCTCTGAACAACACTCAAGTTATGCATAATGAGAACTTGAGTAAAAATTTATTTCTCCCTAAAGGACACCCAAATTATTATCAACCTAATAAAAATGTTAATCCCCCATCAAATGATATACTAATGAACAAAGTAAACATGGATACAATATTATAGATGACCTAAAGAAAAATAAGGCCAACATCATGATGTTTCAATTACTCTAGATTTTCAATCAGAAGGATATGATACTAAAATAATTTTATGATCCTAAATGGAAGGAAAGTAGTATAATAATTAGTGATAACATTGTAATCTATAAATAAAAAACTAAAACTCCTCCTTTTCTTTAAATAGTTAATATTTTTAGAAAAAAATTGCATAAGTATTTGGTTAATTCAAGTTCTTTCGGTAACATGATGCCTTAATTCAGGTTCTTTTGGTAACATGATGCCATTTATCAGTAGTTAGGTTTGACTCCTATAAATTCAAATAAAAAAATTGTTTAGTTATATAACTAAGAGATTAAATTTGTTAGTGAGTTGAACCACATGTATATGTAGTTGGCCTCTGATCCTAGGGTGCAATAATTTATTGATATTTAGGTAGTGGATATACATGAGGCTTATGGTATGATCCTAACAAGATAATTATCTAGGATGTTAAATGGTTACATGGTAGAAAAATTTTATCATATGTGGCTCTTATGGAGAGGAATACCCAATTAGATTAGGATCAAATCTGAACCAAAGATGACTCACATGATCATAGATTATAACAAGATAAATGAGATCTTATTTTAAGAGTCTGAGCTCAGAGTCTATAGACTTGAGAAAGAGGCTAAAACCTATAAGGTGATATCAATTAACATGTTGTCTATGCGATAAGGTTCATAAATTGAGGAGATGTATCAACTAAATAAGGATGATTTCATCTATACACCTAAAATAATTACATTTCATAGTGATACCATCATGCATGAGGAGGTGAAACCAACTTATCTAAGTGTAATACAATGCTTCCACTAGTCATTTTCAACATTGGGTATGGTTGAGTCAGAAATCAGTGAGTTAAAAGAGAGTTTTATCAATGAAAATATGGAGTTTATGAACCTTAATGATGAGTAAATTGCCATTCTGAACAACTCTACTCCTACCTCTTTCACGAAAAAGTTGAACAATAAGGACTTTTTAGATAAGAAACAAGACTCATGATTATTTGTCATTAATAAGGCTAGTGAAGAAATCAATGTTGTAGTAGAACTTGATTATTAAAGCTCCATGTACTCAACAAAAAATCACTTATGGATCTTAAATTTTGATGGTTCTAACCCTAAGAATAGATGTAATGCTGATATTTAACTCATCAATCACTGAGGGAAGTCATATTTAACTAAATTTCACCTAAATTTTAATTTCACAAATAATATAGTTGAATATGAAGCACTATTTCATGATCTCTTATTTGTACTGAGGAAGAAAGTAAATAACCTTAAAGTGCTCAATGATTCAGAGTTGGTGGTCAAGTAGATAAGGATTCAATATTCTTATAATTAAAAGTGTTTATCCTGATACCATAGTCAAGTGTGGAACTTGATATAGGATTTTTATGCATTTAATATTTAAACACTACCTTATAAGAGAAATTATACAACTATACATTATCAATAGCTACAAGTACACCAAAATTAATGGCTGACTCTATATTGAGAAGATTATCAGTAGATTCGGTCTCTACTCCTTCAATCCTAGACAATATTACCAATTTCCAAGTCTTTGATGATGATCAACACATATAATACTTCATCACTAACATTGATATGTTTAAAGATCAAATTAAGTATGAAGATGGTTGATAAGACTTTAAACTAGATGAAGATGGGATGGTGAATTTGAATATGATTAGTATGCCTAAGGACATGGTCTCATTAGAATGAGTGTTTAACATGGATTACCAGGGTGAAAAATAAAAATCAGCCTGCACTAATGGAATACTACATTAGCATGGTAATCTAGGCAATGTAAATAAATCAAAGAACATGTTTCTAGGCATGACATGTATTGAAAGAGAAAATCAAGACTTTGTTCAACCCTAGAAGGATTGAAAGTATGTTATTGTGTGGATATATGAGGACTTAAATTTTTTACCATGTCCATTCTCACATATAACATCCTTTTGAAGCTAGGATTCAAACCAATCTGGTACAAGCAAAGATCAGTGAATCCACTACTAGAGCCATTTATATTCAAGGAGATGTAGAAGTTGATCAAAGTTAAGATCGTATTCCCTATCAGGCACTCTACATGGGTGGCCAATTTAGTATTGGTTAAAAAGAAGAATGGGGAGATAAGATTCTTTGTGGACTTCCACAACTTGAACAAATATTCAAAAAAGGATAAATACCCATTGCCTTCACTAGATGAAGTTCTAAAGATAGTGAATTTCTCCCAAATAATTTTATTTTTAGATGGGTATTTAGGATATAATCAGGTAGTGGTCAATGATGAAGACTAAATCAAGACAAAATTTACAACCAAGTGGGGTACATTCACATACAAGAGGATGTCATTCAGCCTGATTAATGTGGGTGCTACCTTTTAATGTGTCATGAACATTGCATTCAAGGATATTATCGATAAATGCATAGTCATATAGATGGATGATCTAACTATATTTTCAAATAACCAAGGAGATCACACAAAGGACCTAAGTTTAGATGCCAAAATTTAGCACCCTTACCCTATTCTACCATATTTTAGGCTATTTCTTTAATAATTAAATGTAGATGCTATAAATTTGCACCATAGCCTGAAATCTTGAAATAATCTAAGTCTAAAATGTGGTAGAAACCTCCAAAAATCTATATTTTTCATCTTAACTTTTGGAGGTCCCAAACCACTCTCAAACATCTTGAAAGTATATACATAAAATATAACTTAAAGTATAAGAAATATGTCAACTTATACTTGAATGTTTATTTCATGTATATACCCCCTTTTTACCCATGGTAATTAGTCTTATTAATTAATATTTATCATCCCTAACCACTCAAAATATTTTAAATAATCAAAATATTTAACATCAAATAATACCAAAACATAAAACCTCCTAACAAACTTATCCCATGGTTAAAACAACCCAAACAACCTTAGAAGTCATTTTAACCCTCTTTTACCCGATATCAAACTATTGGAATGGATTTTCATTTAGCTTCACCCATTTTTGGTAAATCAACATCAATCCTCCATAATCGACATTGATCCATTTATATACAATAGACCTCCATGGCTCGAGAGGGAATGTGACTGCAATTTTGGAACCTAAATGTTGTTGGAATCTCATTGTAACTTGTGTATGGATTTTATCAACAACCTACTATCTTGTGGAACTTTTGTTAAAGATCTTGTCAAAGGTTTTTGAAGGATTTTCTCTCTCATCTTATCCAAGTTCATTTTTAGGCATTAAAGGTTAGTATTGCACTTTAAATTTATTTATATTTCAAATCTATTATCTTTTATGTCTATTTTACATTCAATTTTTATTGTTTTATCAATAATACAAGTTGTCATTATAGTCTATTTATAGTTCAACACTTTTGCATAGAATCAACATCGATTCATCTGAATCGATGTTGATCCTATAGAATTGATGTCGATCATATAGGATCATCGTTGATCCCTGTCAAATTATAAAAATAGCTTTAAATAGTATGTTTTAGCATCTATTAAAATTATATGCTATTTTCTAAATATCGCTCTTAATCTATTGATATCCATTACTAAAACTTAGTAAAGCATTTATACATCTTGTCCTTTTATAATCCATTTATCTTATCTCCTAATCATAGATAGTCTACATTTATCTAATCTTTATTAATTTGTATGTTGGTTTTGTTTATACCTGCATATATTATCTTGTATATTTTATATGTTATCTTGAATAATCATTAATCATTTATCTTTATCAAATTATATTTTACATCATTTATATTTTGTAATCTTTATCTTTTATCTTTATTATCCTTCTTAATTGAGAACAGTGGGCTGACATCCATCTGGGAAAGCATGCCACTTTTTGGGACTAGTTTGTAACTAGTTAGCCCAATAATTTATCTATTAATCCAATTTTTATATTTAAGTGTGGTGTATTACAGGTCATTCCTCCCCAACCACAGAGGATTTCTCACAATCAATCTTGATCAATGGTGTTCAACCAACCATACATATATCCAGGTAATCTTAAACATTACTTATACGTTGTTTTTAGTAGTTAATTATATTACATTGAAAAAGCATAAAAACTACTCAAACACTAAGAGTGGTACTACAAAGGTACCGAGATCATAGAATCTCTTTGAACCTTAAAAAGTGTATATTTGGGGTCACAGAGGGAAAGATATTGAGTCACATCATCTCAGAAAGAGGAATTTTGGTAGAACCAAAGAGAGTGGAGACAATTCTAAGAATCCCATTTCGTGGTAGTAGAAAAGAGATGAAGTCATTCTTGGACAAGATCAAATTCATCAAGAAGTTTATTTCAAGATTTTTTAAGATAGTCCATCAATTGAATAATATGTTGAAGGACACAAAGATTGAATGGGTTTCTAAAGTACAAGCAACTTTTGCTTAGATTAAGAAAGTAATTGTAAATACTTTGGTGCTAATCAATCCTAACTACATGTAGCCCTTATACCTTTACTCATTTACCTTGAAACACTCAAGTGTTGATGTTTTCACATATAAGAAAGAAACTAGAGATAAGAGACTTATCTCATTTATGAGTTCTCCATTCTAAAATACTAAATTAAGGTATTCAACCAAGACAAGTAAGCTTTTACCTTGATAAAAGCAGTCAAAATGTTTAGACACTACATTCTCCATAGCAAGGTATTCATAGTTGTGTTTGACCTAGCCATGAATGCTATGTTAATACAAAATGAGTTGGGTGAGTGAAGAGGAAAATGGATGACCATTCTCTAAGATTTTGACTTGGAGATATAGCCAATAAATATGGTAAGGGGTCAAGGACTCAATGAGGCCATGGCTAAAGTAGACTCACAAATATTTTGTTAGTAATATATGGTGTAAGATATCATAATTGATGATTGGTATCAAGATGTGGTCTCCTATTTTCTCAACAAATGTCTTAGACACTTGAATACCACTCAAAGGAGATAGTTATGCATGGAAAAAACTAATTCATGATCAAAGTAGGTACCCTCTATAAGAGGATCCATGAAGACATATATATTTAAATCCCCAAGTAAAGAAGAAGAGACTGAGGCTCTCAATAACCTCCATAGAAAAAATGGGTTCGTGTATGGATCCACAAATTCCACTACCCACCAAATATTAAGGGTGGGGTATTACTGGTCAAGCCTATTCAAAGATTTATATGCACATGTCTGAAGCTACAATATCTATTAGATTAATTCATATAGATAATGCACTCTAGTAATGCATTTTCTACCAGTAATCAAAGCTCGACCTTTCACTCAGTGGGGATTAGACTTTATGGTGGAAATCAGTTTGAATTCATCTATAGGCCATAATTTCATCCTTATTATAACTAATTATTATACTCAATGGGATGAATCCTAACCATTAAATAATTGTACTACTGACATGGTCATTCACTTTCTACAGGAACACATCATCACAAGGTTTGGTATGCCTTATACTCTTGTATGTGAAAATGGATCTACCTATTCCTCTCTCCAATTTTTTGAATGGGCATATGATCATCAAGTTACTTTAAAATTATCTTATAAGTATTACTCATAAGGGAATGGGTTATTCAAATCTATAAATAAGAATCTAGTAAGCATATTCAAAAGGATCTTGGAAAATAATCTTAGGAAGTGGCATAATGAATTGAAGTTTGCATTATGGGCTTATAGGACTAGAACTAAATTTGCTCTAGGAACTTCCCCCTACCATCTAGTTTATGCCCAAGAACCTATTTTTCTAATTAACCTAGGAATCCATACCATTTTATTTATGAAGGATTACTTGGAAACAAATGATAAATAGAGGTTCACCTCTTAAACATTATTCATTTAAACAAAAAATGTGACAGAACCCTGTTGTATTTTATTAGGCATCAAAAGGTTGTCAAACATTGGTTTGACAAATGGTCTAGATCAAAAGAATGCAGGATATTCAACTTTGTCTTTATTCATGGCAAGGCCATAAGAAAAAGGATCAACATACAAATTTTGATGTCTTATGGCTATATCCCTACTAAATCTCTAAAATCTTGGGCAAGAATTCATTTTGCATAGGGTTTATAAATGGTGAAGATGTCTCATTGTTTGTTGATGGATAATTCCTCAAGCACTACTTTCAGGATTGAATTGGCATGGAATACCCTATAAATAATTTCTTTCTTCTTTTTTACTTTCTTATTTTTTTTATTTTTCTTTCCTTCCTATCCCTTTTTATTAGGTTAGGTTTGGTTTAGTATTTTTTCTACTTTCAGTGTTGGGTTTATCCTAGCTATTTTTCCACGAGTTTACCTTTTTGATCAAGGAAGTAAAATAAAGAGTTATTGCAAAAGTAATGTAGATGGCATTCAAATATCCCAATTTTCAATTTTGCTTAAAAATCTTAGTGAACTACTATGATTACTTTCTTCATTTCTTGAATTTCAAAGCTCAATGATTCCTAATAGAACTTTTAAATTTAGAAAAGTTATTATCTTGTTCAAAACCATCTAAAACACTTAATGAAATATCTAATATAAATGTAACATTTCTCCAATTCTAGTTTGTCTTAAGTTGTCATGAACTTGTTGATTTGTTTTACCCATAGCTTAGATCCCAACCCTCTATGGATGAAAATGCAAAATATCCTTTCAAAATAATTGAGCTAAAATGTAAAATCTAAACTTTCTCTTTGAAAGGGTGATTTTGGTAATCTCCACCACATGCTTTTTATCCTAGTTGGAAGTGGATCAAGGCTTTAGAAAGGGACCATATGTATCTCTGTCAGGGCTATATATTTTTAGCTAGTATCAAAGCAATGCCCATATGATTTTCCCTTAGCTAAAATGTAAATATTATTTTCCTTTAGTAGTTATGGGCTCGTGCAAATATGAATTACTATGTGGGAATACAAAGAAAATGAATTAATCTCTTGATCACACACTTAGATGGTCTTTGGTTGGATTCTTATCTTAGTATGTCACTTGTTCCTATGGACTTTAATGATTTTGAATTTTGGTTTGTTTTAGGTGATTGCTTATAGCTAGTGCTTTTCTATTCTTGTGAAATTAGAGATTTTAGATTTTTGAAATACTCAAGAGTATTTCTTAGTAAAAGTCACTATTTTTTGTTGCTTATGCAACATGCCCCATTTTTAATTGAAATGGAGACCCTCTTTTTACTTGATCCTTCTCCTTTGGGAGTTTAAGGGTTTGGTATTTTAGTCCTTTATGGGCAACCATCTACTAGATGTTGAGTTTTAAGAGATTGTAGGTGCTTGTTTTCAATGCTTTCTCATGATTAAATGCTCAATCCACACTATGCACCTATGGTCATTAATGTGAATTTGCATAAGTATAAAGGTCTTAACCCCTTTAAAATTTGACTTGATTTATGTAGTTTATTTGGCTTCTGTAGTGTCTTTTTTCAAACATTTCCCTTATCAATATTATATATTTCTACTTTAATTCAATGAAGTTGGCTATCTATTCTTGGTTACTTCGATCTTAACTTAGTCAATTTCCTTAAAGTGGACTTGATTTTGCTAAGGTTCTTATGAAAATGGTCTCTTTTATTATTTTGAATTTGTCCTCTTTGATCCATTTTCTATTATAAATTTCTATAAATTGACTAAAATTTACTTATGTTCACCTTTTGCCTTAGTTTATTTCATTAAAATGGTCAAAATTTTCTTTAAAAATGGTCTCATTTTCATTCAAATTGGTTTTATATTGCTAAGTCTTAGCATTTGTTTGTTTAATTTTAAAAGACTTAGTCATTTTTATTTTCCAATGACATAGCCATTTGAATTCAAATTTCTAATTGTTGCTTTCAATTTAAAAGTTTGTTGATTGTGTGTTTTCATATGGTGATCATAAGTACCTTAGTGTAGCCTGATTCCATGTGGTGCTCTTTTGCAACTCCAAATAGTTTTGACCTATTCAAAAGGATTTTGACACTTAGTTAATTTGTTAGTTCTACCTTGATGTACATGGTCCTTTTCATTCATGAAATCAACAAAGCTCAAGGAATGGATCAATGAGATGCTACCAAGTGTCAAGATCCTAATGACCCATTATTCCTAGTTAATTCCATACAATATAAAGGCTTCATCTGAGTAGGTTAGCAGGAGGATGACATGTGGCATCATACCAATGGTCTATTATCTTAGAAGGATCCATACAAATATTAGCCTCCAAACAAGTAGGTTAGTGTGATCATACCATATGACATGATTCCAATTATTCATTATCTTAGAGTGATCTATATAAAATCAATGACGTCAACAAACTCTAAACAAGTAGGTTAGCAGGATGTTACCACATAGAATCATCCCAATGATCCACTAGCCTAGAGGAATTTGTACCCAAATAATTACATCATCAAGCAGTGACATAAACATCCCTATTAATCTTAAATTTGATGGGCATCTACCTATCACTAACTATTAGGACCTAAGTCTCTGATACAATAAGAATGTGCCATGTGGCACTTAAAGATCCCAAATTTTATGATAGTCCTAGACGTGGAGACTGTCAAGAAATCATGGAAGGGGATATATTTGAATCACTATCTAACTAAATATAAATGTGTATATCCAAATGGAAAAATCCTTTGTTTGTTTCTTCAATTTGGTCTATGTTTATTATAGGCTTCCTTATTAATGATTAAATAGTTTTATTTTTATTAACTTGTCATTTCTTTGAAAGGATCATGACTGACTTTCACATTTGATCTTGTGGGGTCAGTCTTCCAATCTGATTTGTTAATCTAGATGTTTATCATTATCAAGGAATCCCTACCCATAGCTATAACATAATGAAGTATAAGATAAGAGGGAGGGTTGACCAACTTCTTGTGTAGTAATGAAGCAAAAACATGAGACAATTCCAAATTAATGATAGAGTGATAAATGACAATTTATTAGATGTAATGATGGTTCTTGAGGCCATTAGTTAGCAAATCTAAGAAATTTGGCATGGGTCTTAATTGAAGAATGGCATGCCTCTATCTTAGTCAAAAATCAAGCCACATATATCCATATTCCCTCAATTATTAAAGAGTATTTACAATTACCTATTAGTGCATTGAGTTGGTAATATTTGGAATCACTCATCCCTTCATGTACATATTGTGCTTTGAGAGCCTTTTTTTTTGTTGGTAGTTATATAATTAGATGATGTTGTGCTTGTTTGGCTCTTTATGAATTGTGACAAAGACATGTGGAAATAGACATATTTATGTTTTCTTAGGATAATATCTTCCATTCCCTATTTATTCCTATCATTATAGAATAGTTTTTTATCACTAATATGATCATAATCATCCCATACTATTAATAAAAATGCATATCCTGATATCTAAAGGTTGTTAATAATTTAAATCCATTTTTTGTGCATGTACTTGGTGGTTATGGCCTTTTCCTCTTTTCTAGTTAATTCCTAGACTCTCATACCATCCTTATTAGTATAGGTTCCTAAAGCATCAGAACATGTTAAGGATGAGTGTAGATAGGTTATACTTTAGTGTGTAGGATAGTGCATCATATTCATATAGAAGGTTAGATAATAGAAGCATAACAAGGATGAATTATTGTGCATTAAGTAGGAATTAGGAATTACCAATAATTCATTAACATTTATAAAGTATTCATATTAAATTAAATATCAAGTAAATAAAACATTATACATGAGAACTTATGCAAGGAAAAATTTAATAAACACAATAGGTAACCATAACCAAAGAGTCTCTATTAATCTCCTCAAAAGTAGAACTCTATCTTTCATATAAACATAAGTATATATAGACATTTGTAGCTTATGACTGTTCATATTCTTCTCACACTTAACACCAAAAGTGGAGTTTGTTCATAGTCTAACCTATTTCAAGTCATGGAGATAGGATAAAATAGTCATATATATGACAAACTGAGTACATAATGCATGAATATCAAAAAAATATCCTACACAACTTTAATATCTAAATTATTCTCCCAACAGTTTCCTAGACTTAAAATGTTGTATCATCCCAAGATAATGTCATAGGATCTATTAAAAATATACAAAGGGTAGAAGCTAAAGAAGTGTTAGACCAGTAAGAGTCACATTAATCTCTCAAGGCATTATTTCTGGTTTTACCTCTTGTGCACTACTTAGCCACCCTTTTGGGTTTTCAACGAAGTAGCATACAAACTTACCACCCTTTTGGGTTTTTAATAGGGTGTCATAACTAGGTGGCCATCTTTTATGGGTTTTTAACCAACTTTGCCCCCTTATCTTACTTATCATTACCAATATAAAATTATATAAAAAATTTATACTCTACATAGTACTTAACTTGATAGAGGTGGCATGGATGCAGATAATGACTATCTAGAAGAGTCCTTAGTCTTAGACTACATAGACTTATGTTGAGAGATGATTTGTTAGAGCTCCAATGTGTCTTGTACATAGGTGTTTTGAGAATCTGAAAAAACTCATTGCAAAATGGAGACAGATCAGTCTTGTAAGCATGTTATTCCAACATGACTTCTTGGATCATGTACAATAGGGTGCACAATGATGCATGATATCCAATTATCTTATTGAGATCTAAGTCATCAATGATGTTCATGGCTGCCTTATTATTGGTAACCCTCATCTAAATCTCATCATTCAGTTGTTCCATTTTATTTGTATGATGTTGAGCTTGGAGATTGGAGAAGGAATTTTGCAAAAGTTAACTCTGCCAATTGAGAATGTTGTCATACACATTGTCCCTAGAATTTAATAAGTCATGTAATGATCTATCATTCTCTTCCATAAAAGTAGTGTGTCTACCCATAATTATCTTGGTAGTTGTGATCATGGTGAAGTCTATGATAAAATTGGATAAATAATCATCCAGTTGTCAATTTTAGTTTAAAAATTTATGCAAAACCTATTGTTCTTATAGTGTAACAATGTCCATCATGTTATGGTACTCCTCTAGTAAGGTGATGAGTGTGGTAGTCTCAATATTCACATCATGGCCTAATGTGTTGACTATGTAAATTTTATAGGATATGCACCAATACTTAGTCAACTTAGAGACCAGAGTGTTGAGTCTGCATTGGTCATAAATGACTTGGTCCTTAATTGCTTGAGTGACCAACTCTGGGTAGGCATCCTAGATGATTTTGGTAGCTCAATGGAGGTGAGACTTCAACTTGACATTCTCTACCTTCGATTGATCTATCTTCAACTCTAAAGATGCATCCTTCTACACAATGGATTCTTAAAATGTTATTGTGCCCTTAAGTTGTTTCTTTAGTGGGAGATTGGAGACATCCAATGAGGCTTCCTAATTAAGTGGGAGTGCAGCCAATGTGATCATAGTTATTGAAGGGTGTGATTGTGGCATTATTTCAAATGGGAGAGAAAATTTGGTGCACTAAGCACCAAAATTCAAGACATTCCAAAGCCACACTCCTCTGAATGGAAATTTTGGGAGTTGAGGAATTGATGTGGTTATAGTTGGTTCTTATTATTGTGTTGGTTTCTCTACTTCTACTTATGGTTTCCCAAGTTCTTTTTATTGCTACACTATGGCCTCTAGTTCCAGATTGAGTTGCTATGCAACATCTTTAGCCTATTTTATTTTGACTTCCTCCTCCTCCTCTTATTTTTTCTTATTCATCTCTTTTTGTGTAACTTTTTGTTTTGATTATTCCACCTCTACCTATAATATTTATGTACATTCTTCTTATTTATTTTGATCTTCTAAGATTGTATCCTTAGCTTGTTCCTCCATATCCTAAGTCTATACTTGTGTTTATGAATGTGCCTTTGCTTGTGCTTTTGCTTGTGTTTATTGTTGGCATAGGGCTTCATCTTCTTTTTCCTTATTTTTCTTCACAACTTCATATGCTTGTTGTTTTGCATGTGTGGAAACTTCCATGGCCTACTATGCTTGGGTCAATACATCATGTTTCTATTTTGTTTCTTCCTTTGTGTTAGCCTTGGCAGTGATCTCAACTTCTTTTTCCTTTTATGCTTACACATCTTGTGCTTTATTGGCTATGTCAATAGCTTTTTGGGAGTTACTAACCATGTTTATGGCCTTCTATTGGTTAGCCTCTATGTCCTTGGCATTTTATGTGTCCTTAGATTCTTTTACTTGGAAAATTTATTGTTTGTTGTTATGCCTACTCCTTTTGTCAATTTTTCTCCTCCTTCTTTACTCACCTTTCTACTACACAAGATGCTTCTTCCTTTAAGGCATGATGTTCTTCTATGGTGGGTTGTTCAAGTGTGAGCTATTTGACCTCTTAGGCATATGGTGATGGTGATGAGACACTTGGATAGACCACAGAGCTAAAAACCTATGCCTTCCTTCACTCTATCATGACTAATCTACATTTAGGTGGTGGTGAAGTATAGGATGGGTAGGTTGTGCTTCTTACGCAATGGCTAATCAATTGAAGGTGCACTCTTCAAGTATAGGTGAGACCCTAACCTCATTCTTGATTCAAGGTCTATGCACAAGTGAATATAATGGGATTTTTGTAATGGGTGAAAATACATCCTCAGCTGTGAAGTTAGGATCAGGTTCTTGTTAGAAAAAGTGAATCCTTCACTATAATAGTTGTGCTTCTTCTTGTATAGTGTCGATGATGATAAATGTAAGACATGGTAGGAGGTCAACCCATAGGTTTCAAGGAACATATTTATGCACTTAGACCATGCAGATATCCTTCCAAAATAAGAATTCCTTCTCTTCCTCTTTGTCATAGAAATCTCTAACCATGTCTGCAAGCATTATTTGGTAGACTTATTATTCATCTATGCCCATCTATGGAAGGTCACACAAGCTTACGATCTATGGAACCTTATGATCATCTAGCCAAATCATGGTGATCATTATTTTGTGCTTCAATGGGGGAGATATAGATTGATGCTTAATGGAAATTTTGTGCTTGCCCTTCTGTGGCTATAAATTAGTAGCTTCTTCTGGTTGTTATGTTGTAGGGATGGCTATGCCAAGTAGTATGGCTTGAAGTTGGGTCTCATGCTTGGTTATGAAGGATATTTTTTTGTGACTTATACCTATACCACGTCCATGGTGACAAATAATGGAAGAGGTGTGAAGGGAGACCATGACAACTCATTAATGTGTATGAATACACCTTTTAGAAATAAGGTGACAACTACGTGTTGGCCCAAATATTGTATGACATCTGATGGCACTCAAGGATGTGTAACAATCAATTCTAGATACTCCCACCATGATTTTAACTTACCTTCATGTGTTAACTATCTATGCTCAGATATCCAAATGAGGTTAGGGAATTATAGTGACGGCCAATAATATGTGTTAGGGTGTACTTCTCCCTCTGGGGACTTCCATTGTGTAAAACAAAGGAGAAATATTAGGAACTAATAATGGAATGTATTCTTGGGTGATGTGTAGTACTTTTTAATATTTTTGAGTAGCTCATGAATGAAGTATTCCAACTAGTTTAATTGCTCATTTTGGTGGATCATGTAGTGGGTGATGCCCATGACTCTTTTTGGAAATTGTTTCATAGACTTGGTTGTCTAACAAAACCTTCTTGTGATGCATTTGATGAGGATGTGCATTGGTTCATCTTGAATTTATTCAATTAGGATCCCTCTCAATCCCTACACATAAATCATGGACCTCCTAGAGTATAGGTAATATTCTCAACTTATATATAAAAAGGGAGTCTCCTCGCATAGGCCTACCCAAAGCTTAGGCCATATCTTATATGTTGATGACAATGGTGATGTCTAGGCCAAGGTATATATTGCTATCATTATATCCATCAAGTAAGACTTGTACAATCTCCCCCAAGTCACCAAAATTTGGCATTCAAAGTAGGCTCTCAACATCTATATTATGGAAATGATGGGGGACTATGAGAGTGAGTGGTTGCACAACATCGATGGGGTCTAGATGAAATAGCTTCTATTTTGTTGCTTGAAGGAAGTTGAATGGCTTAGGATCATTGAAATTTATCTACTTGAGAACCATATCGACAACCATTGCTTCTTTTTATGTATCAATCAATCCCCTGATGAATCGTGAAGTATCCATATTTTATGAGTAATGAACTTGAAACTCTGGTGGCTCTTTACACAATAAAACTAGCTTGAATCTTTGTAATTATAGGTCATGAAAAATATGTGCAAGGATAAAATGCAAACTTATTTTGTGAGATAGGCCTTTATAGATTTCATGCCTATTAGTTTCCATGTAAATTTCATGATTATCTATCCATTCGACATGAATTCAATGGTTGATGTGGTAAATCTTATTTGATTTAGAAATTAATATAGTTAGTCATTAACACATGTATAAAGATACATTTTTATGCTCTTTTTTATCTGTATGGGAGTATGATCTAATAACATTGATGGGCCATTGATTTGATAAAAATTAATTCAATCAAACCTTGGATCTAGCATTAAATTCTAGTGGATGACCATTATACAGTGGAGATCTTGTTGATGTGACCTTTTTGTACCTTTCTCAAGCTTAATTATTTTCATTTTCTCCTATTAACATTGATGATGGTGCAAGTGGATTCTCTTATGTAATATTGGTGCATGTTATCCTTGGTATCTTGGTTATCGAATGATAGTATAGAGATCATATACAAACACACATAGATATAAAAAGAAACACACAAAAAACATGCAGAAAAGGGAAATCATAATCTACTTAGTGCTACTCAACACCCACTCTCTTGGCAAAATGAGATCAATTAAGACAATTGGTGGTAAGGCTTAAGCCTACATCCATTCACTCACCTTGGTAAAATGGTTCCCTGAAGATCTCTCAAAGTAATGGTTCATTTTTATGATAGTTCATGTATAACAAAGGCCCTTTCCATCGAATCTATAATTTCCCTAAAAATGCTCTAAAATAACTATCATTTAATAAAACTGGTTGATCTTTATGAAATTCCTTATGGTGAACATTTATATCATGCCATGATTTATAACTCTACTTATGAAATTCCTACATCCAAGCTATTATGTGTCTATACTCATTCATCGTATTCAGTTTGATAAGTCTATTAGTGAGATACTCATGATCCCCTAGTTGCATGACCATTGCAATGCGCAAACTAGGTACCAAATATTTCATTGCCATAATTGCTTCAAGCCCATAGACCAACTAGAAGGGAATAAAACATATAGCCCTCTTATAGTGTGTGATATCCCCATAGAATCATAGGAATGCAATCTTCCCAATCATCTCTTTTGACATTGCATATCTTTGTCAACATTATACCTAATACTTTCTTGAAAGCTTGTTGTCATAGTTTTTAAAAATGGTAAAAAAATCAATTTTTAAAAATTTAATTAAAAATGGCTAAAATTTTTTGAATTTATCCTAAAAATGCCAAAAATATTGAAAAAATCATAAATTAAAATTGATGGCTTTTTTAGTTTTTATCCCAAAATGTTTTTAATCCTGATTGAATCCTCTGTTCAAAATATTGCTAACTTTCTTGGTAATTTTCCACAACATTTTTATTTATTGTGAGTTACATAAACATATTTTCCTTTTTCACAACTCCTTCAAAGTGAAAAAACATTTTCCATGCAAAGTGCAAAAACATTTTTGGTGAAAAGTGCAAAAACATTTTTGATGCATTTTCAGTGCAAATTACAAAAAAAATATCTTTGGTGCAAATTGGAAAAATCTTTTTGGCTCCCGTGCAAATTGTAATTTTTTTTTTTAGTTTTCCCTATCCATGAAAATAAAATTTCCACTTTCCTGGTCATGTAATTTGCATTTTTTTCTCTTCACTCCCTTGCAACTATTGTGATTATTTCCCCAAGCCATGCAAGTGAAACTTAGTCTTTCCAAAAGTTTCATATTTAAAACAAGATTGTCAACATATATATCAAGTGTGGAAGTTTTGTAGATGCTCATGAATTTTTTGATGAAATGACATAACAAGATAGCTTCTCATGGAATGTGATGATTATAGATTATATAAGAAATGGGTGACCTTACCAAGTTTTAACAATGTTTCATCAAAATGTAATGAATAGGTGTCCAACCTGATCACTTCACCTTTGCCAGTTTACTCCCAACCTGTGGTAAAATAAGAGATTTGAAATAAAATATGGACATCCATATAAACATAATTGAAAGTGGATTTTTGTCCAATGTTATAGTTACAAGTACCCATATAGATATGTATGGAAAATGTGGAAGCATTCATAAGGCACACTAACTATTTGACAAAATGATTCGAAGGAATGTGGTCTCATGGATTTTGATGATTGTAGGATATGCAAAAAAAATAGAGGACTATCTGATTTTTGATGAGTTGTATCAATCTTTCCAATCTTATGCTCATGGATATATTAGCGATGTTATAAAATTTAATCACAAATAATGCGACATTATGATCTACTAGAATGATGGTCTTCATCATTTAAAAATAATGTGTTAGATTTTGCTATGTAAATGACACTATTTTGTCCATCTTAGAGCTATTTGGATATAATAATCATGTTTTGTACATTGACATCAACATTCACCATGGTGATGGAGTTGAAAATACTTTCTACATAATAGATGAGGTTGTGACTATCTTATTTCACAAATTTGGGGACTATAAGATTAAATTGTCAAGGGTGTGCTATAGACAGAATTGTTGGCATTGCTTCTCATGATAAATCTATTTTTTCTCTACACATTTATTCATCTCCTACATGATTCTTCCTTTAAAATATGAAATTTATAATCCTTTATTCGCATAGATATACTTGTCAAGGGAAAAATGGTAAAGGGAATATTGTAAGCCTCTTAGTACAAGTTAGCAATGGCATGGAAGTTATAATTATCAATCCTTGGTACAAGTGATATTCAAAACTTTGGATATTGGAAGGTGAGTAGAGAGTACAACTAACTCTACCACATATAAACTATGTGATTGTAAATCAATATACATTGAAGTCTATTTACAATGATATTTGCATGTTGTATTATCTTCCTCATTCTTCACATTGTTATATTTGTGGTAAGTGTGTTGAGTGATTTGATCAACATTTCCAATGGGTTGAGGTTATGAAATTATGTTTTTATGCCCAAAATATGGGTATTGCTTGAATAGATTTAGAAATTCAATTTCAAAGACTTCAATAAGATTAAACAGAGCACGAGTTGATTTTTAATAGGTTCCTACATTAAGGGTTGAGTTGGATGGTATGCACTAAGAATTCATATGATCTAAGATTTTTATTAAATATAAAAATAATACAAATACAATTAGTAACAAATTTATTTGAAGCATTTTTGTCAAACAATTCACAGGTGGTGTAAATGGGTGGAGACATGTCATCCCATGGAATCTGAGATACACAAATGATGGCATGAAATAACTTTGAAAGACATCTCAAGAAAAAATGTCTTTGAGAAATTTTTTCAAATAATCTATCATTAATTGAAATGTATTGCCAGTGGGAAAGAGTTTGATAAAGAAAGTATTTTTAATAATGTGTTTTGTGTTTGGGGATAGTTGTTAGTCCAAATGTTCAAAAGCCAAATGGAATTTTCTAGTCCAAAACTAACTCAACAATATTAGTAAGCTTCCCCCAACTCATTCCATGTTGACATGCCCTAGATTATGAATTTATAGTATGAAGGGAAACTATAGGTAGAAAATAATGAGAGATTCATGTGAATAGTTTTATACCAAGGTGGAAGTGGTAGAAAGAGAGTAAAGAGACTATCAGTGGTTGTATAAAATGTCATAGAGAATTAGGAATAATTTATTATTCCTAATATATTATGTTCTACTTTCAAAAGGAATTAGATTTATTTATTCTTCTAGAGGGAGCTAGAGGAACTTGAAGATGCTACAAAAGGAAGGGATGTTTTCAATGATAAATTATCAGTAGAGGAAATCATAGCAATGTCAGATATTGGCAAAGTTATGAAAACATCTCTACCTAACAAAATGATAATGCATACCACATTGGGATATATACAACTTTAGTTATACCTTGAAGAGTGCCCTAAGATGGTTGATAACTTCACTACATATTACAAGAATAAATATTGTGATAATCTTATTCTCTGTTGAGTTATTAAAGGTTTCATGATTCAAATAGGTGACCCTCTTATAAATGGTTTAGGTAGGGAATCCATCTAGAAAAGTGAGTTCAAAGATGAATTTTATAAAAAGTCTATGACATGAATGACTCTTTACTTTGTGAATAGATAAGTTTATCATGAAGAATAGATGGCACAGAAAGTTGTAGAATGAACTATCAAATGAGAATTGTGATGTTTATAGCTTTGATGTGATATAATGGGAATTAAATACATTATGCATTCCCTAGAATGGAATGAGTCCCATGCAAGCAAATGATGTTGTTTGATTCTAAGATTGTTGTCTTGATATTCCCAAAGAAGTTGATCCCATGGTTGTACGAATCATAAATGCATTTTGGCAAAATGATCTAGGTTTATGACCCACATTTGTATAACTCTTAGATTCTACCAAACCATTGAAAGTTTATCATTTGCTTTTCAAGATCATGTCAAAGATCCAAAATTTCACATTTTTTATAAGAAGAGATTGAGCAGATAGTTGTATATAAATTTGAGATGACACTTTAGAGGATTCACACAAAAAATTCCAAAGAAAATCTTTGATTATAATCAAAATATGAGATGTGTTACTCATAGCATGAGTCAAAATGAATACAAAAAAAATTGTGCATATTTCATCCCCAAATATGATTAATATGATGGTAATTGATATTTATCCCATGCATCAAATCATGTGTTTTGAGGATGAGAAGATATAATCAGCATATGAAGTGGAAGTTGATTTAGAATTTTTGGCCCACGCAAATGTTATTTTGAATTAAAACTACCACCAGAATCTCACGTATCATTTTCACTTATGTGCCAAAGCCTAGCTCATATGTCTTAATGAGAAACAATGACTATAGTATAGTAACAAAAGGTTGTATCAGATGAAATGAATGTGACTAATAAAAATTAACACAATGGTTCATGTGCCACTTAGTCAAAGAAATGCAATCAATTGGTCTCAAATTCAATTTAAATTCATTCCAGGTAATTTTTCAAATGGTTCACATGATTTTTATATACTCCTAAATTTGGTATATGTGTTTATCTTAGCATATATAACTGATACAAAGCATTTTTGGTGGCCTTTTTTAGTACCCTCCATCTATTAAAGACATGAATACTTTTCAAATATAAAGATCATATCAATGGATTTTGAGTCATTTTATAAAAATATGGATAAGGTGTTTTATGTAAATCCTATAATTATCTCATGGGTGTCTTTGACAAGGAGAGAAAAATCTTGAAACTGGTACCAATGTCTAGAGAAAAGGTTTTCATAATGGAATGTGAGAGAAGTAATTGATATGCCAAAAAAATATAGAAGTGCTTCATTTCTAAAACAAATCATGCAATTTTGATTTCCAAATTTCAAATGGTACAAAATCACCAAAGTATTTTTGCACCATTCAAGTGGTACAGTTTTGTAAATTCATTTTTGCACATGGTGTAATTTAACCAATGCACTTTTGTATCACTTAATTGGTGCATTTTTATAAAATCACTTTTGCACCTTCAAAATATAACAAAGGTGGTTACGAACCATAACCACCTCACCATGATATAAATATGAGTGTAAGGCTCATTGTAAAGCGGGGGGGGGGGGGGGGGGGGGGGGGGGGGCGCAGGGGGACTTTTGGCAGTAAAACTCTTCAAAAACTTTTGAAGGATGAGATTGTATTTTTGACATAATAAATATCAGAATAGAGAGATTTTATAGACTTTGTATTCAGGATTTATTCATGAGTTATAAATTTACATATGATTCATTTGTCTCTATACCTTTACTTTCAAATTGTTTTCATAATCACTACAGTATTTTTAGAAAATGGGAATTTCACATTAAGTTTTTCTTTTAGAATCTTCTTGTGTTATTTCTATAAATGTGAAATCTCAAAGGGGTTTAAGCAATATTTTAATTGTCTTTTATGGGTAAATATGGGATAGTTAGCTTTGATATGCTATCAGTATTAGAAAATTGTCTTAGAGTATGTTTTGCACTCCTAAGGGTGTAATTATGTCTTTACCACCCATTTAATGAGAGAGTTTTCCATGCACACAGTGTTTTACCCTTATTAGACTATTCTGGTAAGTTTCTGCATTTAGCTACCCAAAGTTATGTTTCATTTTTCTCAGGGTTATCATGGTAGTTTCTATATATAATTGACTATAAAAACCTTATCCTCCATTTTTTATTTCCTTTATCTATCCATCATTTCTTTCCATTATTTTTTTATTCATCATCTCCTTTCTACCTCCTTTATGTACTTTCAGGTTAAAAGTATGAAAACCTAATAGAAAACATTTTTTATATAAATAATTGTGAATAGATTTTCCCCTAATTTTATTTTTTTGGATTTCAATAAAGTTAGATCTACCTAATAATAGGAGATGGACTTTGTCTTGCATTATTGATTAGCATAAGAACTCAGTTCCCACACTGCTGACTCAAAGTCACTAATTTGTCCCCATGACAAATTTTTGAGACAATAATTTTTAGCGACTCTATTAGGGATTGAGGTTCTTTACACACAATATTTTTAAACATTTTAAGTAACCTCCCTTGGAATAGAGGTTGGAAATTCCATTGATAAAAATTACCTAGTGCCTACACCTTACTAGTTGTAGAAATGGCATTGGCTCACTCCAATCCCAATGTTCCCCATGTCCCATGGGGAAAACATTTTTGGCCATTAGATTTGGCCTAATACAATAAGTTCTCACTAGGATCAAGGAATATATTCCCAAATTTCTCTATATAAAATGGTCAAGACATAGATAAACATATCTAGGCCTTCATAGCATCTTGTAGCATTTTGGGAGTTATGTATGAGGATCTTGCTATGAGACTTTTTGTTGAAAATTTCATTGGGCTTGTTGTTGAGTAGTTCTAGAACTAATAAGATGGATGTGTTATGGATTGGGACTCTTTAAATAATATGTTCCTAGATAGATTCAAATCAACTGTCAATGTGTGTGTACTTTTGTCAGAATTCTTCTAGATTCAAAATCAAGATGATGAGAAGATGAGAGATTTCATAACTTGTTTTAATAAATTATTGAGATTGATCCCTTAGGTAAATCAACAAAATATTAGTAATCAACTTTACATTTTCATTGGTTATCTTCACCCAAAGATCAAGTTTGTCTTGATGAGGAACAAGGTAAATGACTTGATAGTTGCACAAGATGTTATCAGGATTGAAGATGATTTAATCGTGACTGAAATATTGAAGAAAGAAGTTTCAAAAGGTGCTACAACTATTGAAAATGATGATGAAGAAATAGTGAAACCTGATATAATCAATATTTTTCAATATTCAAAAAAGAGAGTTCAAAGGCAAGTTCCCTATTGAACATGTTAGAACTCTAACAGAGAAAAAGAGAAAATGATACATGACACATAATTATTTCAGTTTCACAATTATGAAAGAAAATGAGCAGTTGGAAGAACTAATGATTGATCAGAGAACAGATAAATAATTTGTCTTCTTGCTTGACAAAAAAGAGAGATTTTATTATTTCACTAGATTGCTTAAACCCCATGGTCCTAAGAGAAAATGGCTTATCTGAAAAACAATTGATAAAATCACAAACAAAAAGGAGTAATAATGTAGAATGTGATATTATACTTTCTGAAAGAGAAGATATTATAGAACTAGTTTTCAGCAAAGTAGATGATCCCTTTTCTATCAGAATGAAAGACTTAATAGCTAAAAATGAAGATTCCTCAGGTATTTCATTTTCAAGTTCTACCATAGAATAATTCTCCATAGGATATAAATCCAAATCAATTAAGACTATGAAAATTGAAAATCATAATCATACCAAGGTTGAGGTCAAAGAAGACATCAATGTGAAACAAAATGAATGGTTCTTAATAATCATTACAATCAAAATGGAAACTGTGAAGGTAGAGAAAATTGACAAAGATAGTGATGATGACTCAGTCAATGATGAATTCATTTCTATTGTGGGCAGTAATTTGGAAAAGAATATCAACACTTCATTCATTTCACAATATAATCATATTGTAGTTCTGGCATATATATGCAACACCCTTATCTCCAATTCAGATACTATATTTATCACAGATGCATTTGAAGTCATCCAAGAAGACATTGAAAAAGATTAATTTTACTTAGAAGCATTCATATAATATCAGAGAATTCCTAATGATTTTATTTCAAAATAGAAGAACATTATTGATTTATTTCTTCATGATCATCCATGTGTGAATGATAATTGTAGGTTCATCTTCCCATCTACTTGGTCACTACTGTTAAATGTCCATATATTTCATAAGCCAAATCCATTGTTTTGAAATGGTAGGTACTTCTCCCAGCTAGTGAATGGTTTTGTATAATCTTCTCATTTTTATTGGTTCCTTATTGTAGTCATATAAAATGTCCAAATTGGTAGTTTGAGTGTGACTTGTAACACCCCATCCATATGTATTTTTTTCATGCTCTTAAGACCCTTAGAGACACATTTATGCTCATTTTAAGTCATTTAAAACCTTTTGAAAAGTCATTCTACCTCAGCCAGGTAGTATTCCCCATGCCAATTCTATTCCCCCAAGTCCCAAGCCTATAAGATAGGAGTGCCCCATTTGGACTATAGCATCGGGAACCAAAGTGTCATGTTTTTGGTGCTCCTATTTATATTCACTATGAACCCCAATGGTCATTTTCATCCAATCCTTATCCTTAATTAGGTTAGCCTAGTGTGAATACATCTAACACATGACCAATTATTCCCTATAAAATCCCACTCAAAGCTCATTTATAAAGGAGGTGACCAAACTTACAAAGCAAGAATACAAATAAATCACTAAGGAAAACTTCCATATTCTTTGCACACAGTCACCCAATATAGTTGTAAACATACTCAAATCCTCATACCAGTCCCTAGCCACCTCAAACACTGTTAAATTGGCATTTTTATCTACATCACACTATTTCATAAAACACATTAGGTGGGAGAAATACATATGGATTGATCCCTCTTTGGAGTATTGGTATGTAGGTAGCATGCCCACATAAGGGGTGTGGATTGTATGTTTAGTACATCTTAAAAACTAACCCCCCCTCTTTCTCAAGTGACTCAAATATCATTTTATCAAGCATGATGGAGAGTTAGGGTTTGAAGACAAAATCATCTCTATAATGAGTTTTTTCAATAACTGGTACTTGACTTTTCACAGGCGTGCTCACACAAGCACAACGTAACTGACCAAAAAGTTTTAGGTCTCTATGATCAATTTGAAAAACAATGATAGGATCAAATAAAAACATTAGACAATAAAGCATCCAATTTTTGGCTCTCATATTATTTCATCAAATGAAAGATAAATTCAAGTTTATGACACCTTCCTAGTCCTACACAACCATTTTCAACCTATGTATCATCCATCTCAGTCTATTTTCTATCTAGGTTATATTTCTTCCTATTTATTTTTATTTTTAGAAATGTGAAAAAGACAAATAGTAATACAAATTAGGATTATAATTATTGATATATTCTATACTAATTTATTAATCTAGACCCTTAACTAAAATAGGAATAAAACTCCATTATTCTTTAAAAAATTAAATCATTTGATGAACCTATCTTACTTCATTTGCGCATAAAAAACCTAAGAAAAATTCCTTGATAATTTTAGAAAAAATATTCTAATTTTTCTTGCATATATAAATCATAATTTCATATTTAATTTTTAAAATTCACCATAGTAATTTTAACAAATCATTTCTTTCAAACCCTAGTTGAATATACTAGGTCCTTATGTTTTTGAGGTATCACCTTACATGTTAGTAAGCTTCAATCCTTTTTATGCATATTCTAGTTTGCTATTTTTATGACTTTACATTTCCTTTATTTCATACTTTCCTTCCATTGCATTTTTATTATTACAACTTATTGCAAAAAAAATAATCCACTTTCTCTTTGTTTTCCTACTTTAACAATGGCCCAATATATCAGCTTTGAAAAAACTAATAAGAGGGAAATTCAAGACCTTTTAACTAAAATCCTAATCTACAAGATGATATTCTTAAAATACTACAATAAGAATAATAAAAAGCAAAAAATGATCAATCCTCTCAAACCATAGAACAACCAATTGCAAATGACACTATGGGGGCAACTATGTCTCAACAACCCCTATAGCATCCCAACCTTCCTATGTAGTACCACCAGTTATGGCTAGTACATTTTTGCCTTTTGATGTGGCTACCCTTATGCAAGAGATCAAATCTATTCAATCCAAGGTGCTACATCTTGAGCAAGGTGCTTCTAGACCAACATAGGATTTGGACTCTTTTGCTCTACTTCATACACAATTAGCATGCCATATTGCTTTTACACCCTTGCCACCAGGTTTTGTTCAACCCAAGCTCACTCTATATGATGGCAAGGGTGATCTAGAGACACACTTGAGATATTTTCATAGAACATGCTTGGACTATGTGCAAAATGAATGGTTACTAATCAAGCTATTTCTATGGAGTTTAAAATATTATGCTCTACAGTGGTTCTATAGTCTATTGAATCAGTCAGTCAATGCATTCAATCCTTTAGCTAACATGTTTCTATCTCATTTCATTATTAACATATGTGATAAGGTTTTTTATGCCCAAATTAACCAATAGAAAGAAAGGTCAAATGAGCATCTCATAGATTATGTTCTTAGATATAAGACTATCTTGATTAAAATGACTAGCCCCATAGTCAATCAAGAATTACAAGATCTCTTCAAATAGAGTCTTCTACTAACTTTGCATGAGTCAATAATGTTCAAAAAGTTTTCTTCCTTCACTGAGTTATGTCATACACTAAAGGAAAGGGAAGTCAAATTACTTTCAATGGGAAAACTCAAGTACACAAGCATATCAAAAATAGCAAACAAGAGTAACATTAAAATCCCATACAAAATAAAGGTTAATGATAACAAAAATCAAAATCAACCTACAGTTAATGTGGCTTTAGAGCCCCCTCAATGAGTGGTTTTATGAGTGCCTCATCAGTGAGCCTTTACCAATCTACCAATATCTATAGCCAGAGTCTTATAGTAGCTATTAGAAAGTAATATCATATATCTCCTTCTTATTAAAAATATGATACAATAAAGCCTCTTCAATGAGGATATGATCAAAATGTATTCTATAATTTTCATAGGGCACCAGGCCACACAATGAATAGATGCATTAGTTAGTGACACAAGATATAGGACTTGATAAATGGTAACCTTATTAATCTTGGTACTCCAGTTGAGACTCCTCAGTCAAAGCAAACATAGGACAATACTCTAAAAAATTTATTAGATCCTTTCCCACAACATTCTAAATAGGAGATAAAGGGCACATCAGGTGTTCACCATGCATATCATGCACACCCTCCACTAGATACATACTAGGCACCTTCAATTGAGTCACATCCTTTGAGAAACATGATTGGTGTGTATAATTCTAGAGTTCTAGCTAGACCTTCAATCTCCTTCTCAAAGTAGGAGATAGTTGAGGATGATTTAGATTACTGTGCACTCTTTATTAGACCCTACATTGATTACCATCCCATTCATAGTGTTCTCATAGACAATAGATCTAGTGTGAATATGTGTACCATGACATTAATTTAGCATTTGGGATATTTAGAGTAGGATATCACCCCAATGGACATAGTTATCAATGGATTCAGTGGGTACATACAGATTTCATTGGGTGAGATCATACTTCCTCTACAAGTTGGTCTAGCACATGTGGCCACACCATTTAATATTATTCCCAGTGTAGGAGTCTTTGACATGTTTCTTGGTCAACTATGGATCTAAAAACTTCATGTATTACCTTCTACAATTCACAGATGCATGAAATACATTTATGATAATCAAGTTGTTACAGTTGGTGGAGTTTTGTATGAGTTACCACTCCTCACTTCAGATTCATTTCCTACTCAGTAGTCACCAGTTTTAGTTCCTCCAATAGTTATAATTATTCCTCTATTTGATATTCTGACACATTCGAGGCCTCCCTCACTAGCACAGAAAGTTCATACACTTCTATAGAGGCCTCTCTTAGAGTGACCATTACATAAGTGATAGTTTCATGACACTAGATAGTTTTTAGCTATAGTATTCACACCTAGGGTAGTATTATTGAGGTATTATGACTCTACACATAGATCACATTTTTAGAGAGAATTTTATACTACCATATTCATCCTTAAGAGCCCCATAGTTGCATCCACTTCTCAGAGTTAGAGGGGTACCCCATAGTCAGTTTCCACTACAAAGATCTTAGAGCACTTACAATATACACAACTTTTAGAGTTACAATCTCAACCTTTCCATAATACTTCATGATCACATATGATCCCTCTCCTTGATATAGGACACCATGATATGGATTCTCTTATGAGACTCATTTGTTAGTATCATTTCTTCTCAGTCTTTTTTGTACATAATTTCTCAGCTTACTTGTACATAGGTTTTTTTGATTTCTTGTACATAGTTTCCTTATGATTACTTATACATAGCTTATTTAAATATACCAAAAATAATAAAATATTTAAAAATACTAAAAAATATATAACATGTCAAAATATAAAAACATTCAAATAATTCAAAACACCAAAAATACTTTTCAATTACATGTATTATCTATCATTTACATTTTTACTAACATGTTAGACTTACATTTTATTGTTATATACTATTATTTGTCAATTTATCTACATTACCATTCTTCACTTGAACTTCTTTGAGTATGTGTAGTGACACCTATATCCTTGATTTCTTCACTCTACCCATTGAAGGGGAATCCTACTTCTACATTCGAGACGTACATTGACATATCTACCCATTGAGGGTATCTTTTACATGACTACACCATCCAAGTTATGTCATTCCTACACCACACACTCTAATTATCATTTTGATGTACATTACTTACTAGATTACATAGATTAATCTATCGACACTCATTTGTATATATCACTTGTGTATTTTTTAGCATCTACCTAGTCTTGTACTACATGTTTTGCATACTTTCACTTCTTGATTTGATTAGTTAGATGAGATAGTATTTATAGGATTTACATGCCCTCCTTTCTTGCTTTGAGTAGCTAGATGTGATTGCATTTCTTAGTTCCTATTTTGTTACTTGTGTGTACCTTAGGACATTTGCCAATGTCTTTTGTTTATACTCTTGTATATGTTTTTAGCCCTCATGTCAATCTTGCTTGTTTGTAATTGTATGTGTATGTGGGCATTTGAACATGCCTTATATGCTTGTTTTCCCAATTTGAGTGACATATGCCCATGTACCTTGTTTTCTTGGCCCCTTGGCCTATTTTGTATGCTTCTTTCTTATTTCCTTGCATGCTTGTTTGTTTGTTTGCTTCTCAATTGTTTTAAATGACATGATCCACATCATGCATTATCTTGCCTTCTTAGATGCCATGATGGACATCATGATCCATCCCTCCTTGATATCTAACTAAATTTCTAGTTTCATTTTAATAAATTGCACATGTTATTACATTATTACATCTATCTAGGTATACCCCTATTAATCTAACAATCTAAAATACAAACTATGCTATATCTTGAGACATCTTTTTGATCATCATTACTATATCATGTATTTCATTGCATAACACACTTATAGGTCCATTTATTTTGAGGTTAATCATTACAGGGTCTTCATTCCTACCCTCAAAAGAGGGGTAAATAAATAGGGGTTTTATTCAGAGCCCTCTAGTAGTCAAAAAGTAGTTTTTAAAACACTCAAAACATCAATCAAAATATAAAACATGTAAAATAAACCAGAAAAATAGTGATAATCATAGAATAATCATCAAAAAAAGTAAAGGACAAGAACACCATATTTAGACTATAGCACTGGATATCAAAGTGTCCATTTTTTGGTGCCCTATCCAAATAGCCAAAACCCTAGAATTTTTAAAAATAGACAGAAAGGTAAGGTCAATTAAAATTTTGTCAGGTATAGTTTAGTTCAAATTGGGTAGTTTCAATATAGTTGTACTCAAATTATCTAGATATAGGGTCATCATGCATGACATAATGGCTCTTGATTCCAGTTTTAGATTGGGTAGTTGGTACAACTTCTAGATCAGAATCCATGTTATAGACACCAATAATTGGGGGTAAAGTGCATGGTACACTTGCCTTCTTTTATTTCTAATTTATTGTATTACGTAAGTATTATTAGTAGTTACATGCATTATTCCATCTACAGGTGGTTGGCATTATCTCAGATTGGTTTTCATATAATCTGAGTTCTTAGTTTTAGAGTGGCTTTCATAAAAGCCTAATATCCACCTTTCAAATTAGCCAAGATTGGCCTAGTTCTCAGTACACACTTATCTATCCATGCCACATTATCATATTATAGATAATTCATGGGTTTCATGAGCTAATCATACAACACACATTTATACTAGTATTAGTTCATAGTTCACACTTAGTAGGCAATGATGGATCCAAAGGACTAGCTAGCCTTTATATTCTTGAGCTACCTACTCAGCGAGATTGGAAACCTAGTCCAAACATCGATTAACACATGAATTATCACATAGATTCACACTTAGTGGGCAATGATAGATCCAAAGGGCCAACCTTTGTATTCTTAAGCCACCCTTGGGGAATTAAGCACTCAGCTCCATTCATGATATTACTCTTGGTATAGCACATACCCAGCATCACTTGGCATCACAATAGGTTTTGTATTGGTTTGCATACTTGGTGAGGTGTATTCATTCTTTTCTCTTCCTCTCTCTTGTACCCATCCTTTGTACATTCTTATTTTAGACATATCATGTCTAATAAGAATAGATCTACTCCTTATTTTCTCTTGTAAATTTATAATTCACAATGTGCTCTCTCTATGCACACTCAACATCACACATCTTAATGGGATTCACCCTTGTAGGTAATTTTAGTTACATTTTCTATTTTTCCTTTATCTTAGTATTTCACTTTGTTGCATCACTAAAATAAAGGTGGAGCAAATGTAGTCATATAAAATGTCTAAATAGATAGTTTGATTTTGGCTTGCGACACCCCATCTATAAGTCCTTTTTGCATGCTCTTGTGACCCTTCTAGACACCTTTATGTTCATTATCATTCATTTAGAACCTTATAAATAATCATTCCACCTAAACCACATAGTATTCCCCATACCAATCTTGTTCCCCCAAGTCTTGAGCTTATAGGATAGTAGCACCCTATTTAGACTATAGCATCAGGCACCAAAGTGTCCTATTTTTGGTGCTTTTGTCCATTTGCACTTTGAGACCTAATGGTCATTTTCATCCAATCCTTATCCTTAATTAGGTTGACCTAGCATGAATACATATGACCCATGACTAGTTTTTCCTTATAAAATCCCACTCAAATCTCATTTACAAAGGAGGTGAGCAAACTCATAAATCAAACAAGAATACAAATAAAGCACTAAGGCAAACTTCCATATTCTCTGCACATAGTCACCCAATACAACTTCAAACATACTCAAATCCTTATACCAATCCCTAACCACCTCAAACACTATCAAATTGGCATTTCCATCCACATCACACTATTGCACAAAGCACATTATGTGGAATAACTACATATAACTTGATCCCTCTTCGGAGTCTTGGTATGTAGCCAGCATGTCCACACAAGGGGTGTAGATTTCACATTTAGTATATCTTACACACTAACCCCCCTCTTTCTCAAGTGACTCAAATATCATTTTATCAAGCATGTGGAGGGTTAGGGTTTAAAGATAAAATCAGCTCTATAGTGAGTTATGTCAATAACCAATGCTTGATTTTTCACAAGCATGCTCACATAGGCACAATGCAACTACCTAAAAAGTTTTAGGTCTCTATGATCAATTGAGACAATAGCGGTAGGATTAGACAATAAATTTGGACACCAAAGTACCCACTTTTTAGTGTTCCTATCCTTTCATTGAATGAAATCTAGATTCATGTTACGACACCTTCCCAATCCTACACAACCATTTTTTAACTATGTATCAGCCATTTCAATCTATTTTCTGGCTAAGTTATATTTCTTCCTATTTATTACTATTTTTAGAAAGGTGAAAAAGATAAACAGTAATATAAATTAGAACTACAATTATTGATATATTTTGTACTAATTTATTAATCCAGACCCTTAACTAAAATAGGAATAAAACTCCATTATTCCCAAAAAAGTTAAATCACCTATAAATAGTTTTATTTTCCTAATTTTGGCTTGTTTCCTTTTCTTGTTTCATTTTGGTATACACATTGTTTTTCAATAAATGCAATAGTCTATCTATTGTCCCTCTTTATCCATGATTTAGTCTTTCTACTTACACATATTTATAGCAGTGATCTCTACCTAGAAAATATCATGAGCAATCACATGATTTTCTCAGATGATAGAATGGATAAGTTTTTCATGAATCTCTTCAATAAACTGATGGTCAATATGCAATTTTTCAAGTGATCAAAGGATATGGCCTGAAAGTGTATGTTCATTTCACATACGATTGAGATGGGTGAATTAGCTATCAATTTTTTTAATCAAGGCATGTAATTTTTTAACCAAACAGATGATCTGGCCCAATAATGATGTTCATTTCTCATACAATTGATATGGGTGAATTGGCTATCAATTAGTCAGATCCAGATATACAAGTGTAAGAAAAAAACTTATGTCTTCACATTTTATTTTGTGAAAAAATGACCTCACATACACTATCCTTTTGGATATGTGAAAGCACCTATTATGCTAAGTACCTAACTCTCACATATACTATCTTTTAACATGTGATAGATTTCCAATGGTTTGAGGACCCATCCTTTTCTTGAAGATCATAAATCCAAAGATTTTTCTAATCCATCAAAGTTGCCATTAAAGACTCCATTACCTAATGGATAAATCACCATCCTATGAAACCAAATAGTTCTAAGCTCTTTTTATTCCTTTTAGTTTGAAATCCCAGTCAGAGAAAGTTGTCATGGTTTTTGAAAATGATGAAAGAAATGGTGAAATTTTCAATTTTTAAAAATTGAATTAAAAATGACTAAATATTTTTGAATTTCCCATGAAAATGCTAGAAATTTGAAAAATTCAAAAATTAAAATTTATAGCTTTTTTCATTTTTATCTTAAAATATTTTCAATCTTGTTTGAATCCTCTATTTAAAATATTGCTAGCTTTCTCAATAATTTTCCAAAACCTTTTTATTTTTTATGAGTTGCATAAACATATTTTACTTTTTCACAACTCATGCAAAGTGCAAAAACATTTTTCGTGCAAAGTACAAAAACATTTTTTGTGTAAAGTGCAAAAACATTTTTCATGCAAAGTGCAAAAACATTTTTTGGTGCAAAGTGCAAAAACATTTTTGGTGCAAATTACAAAAAAATATTTTTGGTGCAAATTGCAAAAACCTTTTTGGCTCCCGTGCAAATTGTAAATTTTTTTAGTTTTCCCTAACCGTGCAAATAAACTTTCCACTTTCTCGGTCGTGCAATTTGCAATTTTTTCTCTTCACTCTCATGCAACTATTGTGATTATTTCCCTAAGCCATGCAAGTGAGACTTAGTCTTCCAAAAGTTTCATGTTCAAAAACAAGATTATCAACATATATATCAATTGTGGTAGTTTCATAGATGCTCATGAAGTGTTTGACAAAATGACATAGTACGACAGCTTCTCATGGAATGTTATGATTGTAGATTATAGAAGATAGGGGTGACCTTGCTATATTTTAACAATGTTTCATCAAAATGTAATAAATAGGTATCCAACATGATCACTTCACCTTTGCCAACATACACCCATATTGTGCCAAAATAAGAACTTTAGAATAAATTATGGACATCCATGTAAACATAATTGAAAGTGGATTTGTGTCCAACATTATAGTTGCAAGTACCCAAATAGATATGTATGGAAAATGTGGAAGCATTCATAAGGCATGTTAATTATTTGATAAAATGATTCGAAGCTCATGGATTGTGATGATTTCAAGATATGCAAAAAAAATAGACTATTTGATTTTTGATTATTTTTATCGATCTTGCCAATCTTATGCCAATGGATATATTGGTAGTGCTATCAAATTTAATCAAAAATAATGCAACATTATGATCTACTAGGATGGTGGTCTTCATCATTTTTAAAAAAATGTGAAGCATTTAGATTTTGCTATGTAAATGACACTATTTTGTCCATCTTGGAGCTATTGGGATATCAAAAGTGTGTTTTGTATGTTGACATTGACATTTACCATGGTGATGGAGTTGAGGAGACTTTCTACACAATAGACGAGGTCGTGACTATCTTATTTCATAAATTTTGGGACTATAGGAGTAAAGTGTCAAGGGTGTGTTATAGATAGAATTATTGACATTGATTCTCATGATAAATATGTTTGTTCTCTAAACATTTATCCATCTTATACATGATTCTTAATTTATAAGATGAAATTTATAATCATTCATTTTCATAAAGATACTTGTCTAGTGAAAAATGGTAAAGGGAACATTGTAAGCCTCTTAGAACAAGTTAACAATGGCATGGAAGTTATAATTATCAATCCTTGGTATAAGTGATATTAAAAAAATTGGATATGGGAAGGTGATCAAAGAGTAGAGCTAACTTTACCACTTACAAAGGATGTGATTGTAAATTAGTATACAATGAAGTCTATCTACTGTGATACTTGTATGTTGTATTGTCTTCCTCATTCTTCATATTGTTATATTTGTGGCAAGTATGTTGAGAGATTTGATCACCATTACCAATGGGTGGAGGTTATGAAATTACATTCTAATACTCAAAATCTGAGTGTTCCCCAACAATATTTGGCAATTCAAATTCAAATACTTCAATAGAATTTAAGTAGATAATGAGCTGATGTGAAATAGGTTCCTACATTGAGGGTCAAGTTGGATGGTATGCACCAAGAATTCATATGATCCAAGACTATTATTGAATATAAAAAGAATAAAAATACAATTGGAAGTATATTTCTTTGAATCATTTTTGTCAAACAGTTCAAAGGTGGTACAAATGGGTGGAGACAAGTCATCCCATGGAATCTAAGATACACAACTAATAGCACAAAAGAAATTTGAAAGACATCCCAATCACAAATTCCTTTCAAACATTTTGTCAAACAATCCATCATTTTTGAAATGTATTTTTAGTGAGAAGGAGTTTAATGAAGAAATCATTTTAATAATGTATTTTGTGTTTAGGGATAATTATTAGTCCAAATGTTCAAAAACCAAATGGAATTTGCTAGTCTAAAATCTATTCAGCAATAGTAGTAAGCTTCTCCCAGTCCATGCCATGTCGAGGTGCCATAGAATATGAGTTTGTGGTACAAAGGGAAATTGCAAGTAAAAAATAATGAGAAATTCCTACAAATAATTTTATACCAAGGTGGAAGTGGCAGCAAGAGAGTAAAGAGACTACCAATGGTTGTAGCAAATGTCATGGAGAATCAGGAATCATTTATTGATCCTAATATATTATGTTGTGCTTTACAAAGTAATCAAATTTATTTATTATTCTAGAGGGAGCCATAGGAACCTGAAGATGCTACAAAAGGAAGGGATGTTTTCAATGAAAAATTGTCAGTAGAGGAACTCATAGCAATGTAATATATTCGTAAAGCTATGACAACATCTCTACCTAACAACGTGATAATGCATATCACATTGGGATATATACACCTTCGATTATATCTTGAAAAATTCCCTAAGATGGTTGATAACTTCACCACATATTACAGGAATGAATATTATGATAATCTTATTCTCTATTGAGTTATTAAAGGTTTAATGATTCAAATAGGTAACCCTCTTGTAAATGGTTAGGTAGGGAATCCATATAGAAAAGTGAGTTTGAATATGAATTTTATAAAAATTATATGACATGAATGATTCTTTACTTTGTTAATGGACAAGTTTATCATGCAGAATGGATGGCATCAAAAGTTGTGGAATGAACTATCAAATGAGAATTCTAATGTTTATAGCTTTGGTGTGATCTTACGGGAATTGGATAAATTGTGTATTACCTAGAATGGAATGATTCCCATGCAGGTGGTCAGTGTTATTTGCTTATAAGATTACCATCTTGATATTCCAAAAAAAATTGATTCCATGGTTGCAAGGATCATCAATGCATTTTGGCAAAATGATCTAAGTTTATGGCCCACATTTCTACAGCTCCTATATTCTCCCAAACCATTACAAAGTTATCATTTGATTTTCAAGATCATGTCAAAGAGCCAAAAGTTCACAATTTATATAAGAAGAGATTGAGCAGATAGTTGTAAAGAAAGTTGAGATGACACTTTAGAGGATTCATACAAAAAAATCCCAAAACAAATCTTTGATTATAATCAAAATGTGATATTGTGTTACTCATAGCATGAGTCAAAGTGAATACAAAAAAAAATGTGTATATGTCATCCCCAAATATGAATAATATGATGGTAATCAATATTTTTCCCATGCATTGAATCATGTGTTTTAAGGATGAGAGGATACAATCAGCATACAAATTGGAAGTTGATTTAGCATTATTGGCCCACACAAATGCTATCTTGAACTAAAACTATCACTAGAATCTCACATATCATTTGTACTTATGTATCAAATCTTGGCTCACATAACTTAATGAGAAATAATGACTACAATATAGTAACATAAGGTTTCATTAGATGAAATGAATGTTACTAATAAAAATGAACATAATGGTTCATGTGCCACCTAGTCAAAGAAATGCAATCAACTAGTCTCCAAGTGGAATTAAATTCATTCTAGGTAATTTGTCAAATGGTTCATAGGATTTATATATACTTCCAAATTGGTATATGTGTCTATCTTGGCATAGATAACTAATACAAAGCATTTTTAGTGGCCTTTTTCAGTACCCTCCATCTATTGAAGACATGAATACGTTTCAAAGATAAAGATCATATCAATGGATTTTGAGTCATTTTATAAAAATATGGAGAAGGTGTTATATATAAATCATGTGATTATCTCATGGGCATATTTGATAAGGAGAGAAAAATCTTGAAATTGGTACCAATATCTAGAGCCAAGGTTTTCATAATGGAATGTGAGAGAAACAATTAATATGCCAAACAAATCTAGAAGTCCTTGGTTTCTCAAACAAATCATGCAATTTTGATTTGCACATTTAAAGTGGTAAAATAGCACCAAAGTATTTTTACACCATTCAAGTGGTGCAAATTTTTAAACTCATTTTTGCACAGGTGCAATTTCACCAATGCATTTTTGCATCACTTAATTGGTGCATTTTTATAAAATCACTTTTGCACCTTCAAAATGCAAAAAAGGTGATTATGCACCATAACCACCTCACCATGTTATAAATATGAGTGTAAGCTCATTATAAAGGTGGGGCGGAGGGGGGGGGGGGGGGGGGGGGGGGCGTCGGGCAGGGGCACGGATTTTGGTAGTGAGACTCTGTAGAAGCTTTTGAAGGAAGAGATTATATTTTTGACTTAATAAAGATCAAAATAGGGTGATTTTCTAGACTTTGTATTTAGGATTTGTGCAAGAGCTATAACTTTGCATATGATTCATTTGTCTCTATATCTTTACTTATTGTTAGAAAATGGGAATTTCACATTAAGTATTTCTCTTAGAATCTTCTTGTGTTGTTTTTATAGATGTGAAATCTCAGTGGATTTTAAGCAATATTTTAATAATCTTTTATGGGTAAATATGGGATAGTTGTCTTTGATTTGCTATCAATATTAGAAAATTGTCTTAGAGTATGTTTTGCACTCCTAAGGGTGTAATTATGTCTTTACCACCTATTGAATGAGAGAGGTTACCATGCACACAGTGTTTTACCCTTCTTGGACTATTCAAGTAAGTTTTTGCATTTATCTACCCAAAGTTGTCTTTCATTTTTCTCAGGGTTATCATGGTAGTTTATATATTTAACTAACTATGACAACCTTTTCCTCCCTTTTTTCTTTCCTTTCTCTATTCATCCTTTCTTTCCATTATTCCCTTATTTTTCCTCATCTCCTTTCTACCTCCTTTATGTACTTTCAGGTTAAAAGTAAAAAATCCCCAATAAAAAATATTTTTGTTGTAAATAGCTATGAATAGATTTTCCCCTGCTTTTCCTTTTTTGGATTTCAATAAAGGTAACAATGCCTGCTAATAGGAGAGGGACTTTGTCTTGTGTTTTTAATTGACATAAGAACTCAGTTCCCACACTATTAACTCAAAGTCACCAATTTATCCCCCTGACAAATTTTTTAGCCAACAAAGCTTCATCTTGGCCATTAGCTTGTGGATGGTACATTATACTTTCATGATGAGAAATCATGAATTACTTAGTACGAGCCTTGATGGTGTTATTCAGAAAGTGCATCCCTCAATTACTAACAAGATTTATATGGCATCCAAATCTTGTAATAATGTTTTCATAGAAAAACTTTGCTATGTCCTTCACACCACAGTTGTGTGTTGCAGCAACTTCAACCTATTTGGTAAAGTAGCCAGTTCTTGTAATAATATACCTTGTTTTATTAAGTTTACTTGGTGGATTGATAGGTCTGACAAATTCAATGCCCCATTGTTCAATAGGTTGTTTAGCTAAAAAAGGTTACAAAGGCATTTCATCTCTTTGTAGTGGTTTACCCATTCATTAACATACATCACAGTGTTACGCTACTTTATGTGCATCCTAAAAAATATTTGGCCACCATAACCCACCCTATAACAAATTCCTAGTAGTAGCTTCTCCAAAAAAAAATTCTCTTGTTATTCCTTGGTGTGCCTCCTGCAAGAGTTGTGGTTGTTCATGTTCCAAAACTACCCTGCGTAGTACTTCAGCTTTCCCCAAATGATATAGAATCCCATTGATGATGGTGTATGGTAAAGCTCTAGTGACAAACTACTTCTTATCTCCTTCTTGGTAGTGCATAGGGAATAATCCTTATTCAAGGAATTTAGTGATTGCTTCTAAATTTTTAGGAATCATAGAAATACGAAATAAATGAGCATCAGGATAATATTCTTATAATTCTTTTGGTTATTTGCCATTGGGAATGTGATTGAGATGATATGGCCCCACATTTTCTCTTATTGGCTTGACGTTAATGCAAAATTGGAATTCTTGAAATAACATCAACCACCTAGAGATACATCCTTCCAGCATCAACTTATTCACAAGGTAGAGTAGAGCTTGATGATTGGTGAAAACTTTGAATGGTGTTGCAAGAAGATAGTGTCAAAAATTTTGTAGTATGAACACTATAGCCAGTGCTTCTCTTTCAATTATTGTGTAGTTATTTTTTGCATCAGATAATTTTTGGCTTGATAAATGTATGGGATGGTTGAGTCCACCATCTCTTGACTGTGCAAGCACAACATCAATATACTCAAAGCATCAATGTGCATGTGAAAGGTCTTGCTCCAATTTGGAAAGATAAGGATATGAGTAGTGACCAATCTCTACTTTAGCTCTATAAAGGTTTCTTGGCACTTAGAAGTCCAAACAAACTTCACACTTTTACATAGTAAAGATTATAACAAAGATGAAATGGATGCATATCCCTTGATAAAATTGTGATAGTACCTTGTATGGATAAGAAAATATCACACTTTCATGGAGCTGATTGGTGGAGGCATACTCAAAATGACTAAAATTTTGCCTAGTCTACCAAAATGCCTTCATTACACACTACATGACCTAGCAGAACACCAAAAGGTGTAAAAAATAAGCATTTCTTTAAATTCATATCTATGTATAGAGCTCGATAACATTCTAACTTGAGGTACAGTTTAGACAAATGTTCTTTAAACAAAGAAAAGACTACCTAATCATCAATATAGACTTCTAGGAAGTCGTGAATGAAATCCTTGAATGCGATCACCACTATGTGAGAGAAAACTATAGGTGCATTTTTTAGGCCAAAAGGCATTACCTTATATTCAAAGGATCCCCATTTTGTGTAAAAAGTCATTTCTATGATATGTATTTAAGGATAGCCATTAAAACTATCCATGAAAGAATAGACTTCATGGCATGTGACAAATTCCAAAGCTTCATTTGTGAATGTTTTTTAGGATGGATCATTTACACATGCATCATTTAGAATGTGATAATCCCCACATACTCTAATCTCCCTTTTTTCCTTAGGCTACACTACCATGGGATTAACTTGATCCACCTAGAACTTGCATCTTGTATTCTATCAAATTTAGCCTTCACTTTCAACTTCATGTTTGGATTTAGCTTGTAAGGCCATATTTTTATGGGTCATGTGCACTCCTTGAGTTCAATATGCATTTCTCCTAGATATGGATAAACTCCTTGGACCTATGAAAATTTAGTGGAAAAGACAACTTGATAATCTCGTAGGATTTGCATAGCTTTAAAAACTTCAACTTATGTCCAATAATCACCTATATGCACCAATTTAGGAACCTCCTCAGTTATGATGTTTGCTACATGTTTTTAATGGGTTGCTCGTAAATCTTATTCTTTTTTTCATCAACAAATTCTTGTATCATTCATTGCCCTTCCTGTTTTATAATTTGTATGCAGTGTAACTTGTATTTTTAATAGGTTTTATATCGAGGTCTTTTATTGGTTCTATTGGCCATTCAGGTTCAAATTAATCAATCAAATTGATATCACCATTAGAATCATAATATTTAATGTCCTCTTCTTCATAGTTTGTTTAGTGGCATGGTTGCGTAAGAGATTGTTCTTCTTTCTTGGAAGATTTACACCTTTGTAAAGTTGAATTGATATTAGAAGTTGCATTCTTCTATGTAGTGGATTTTGTCATGGTGCTCAAATCTTTTGCAAACCCATGGAATAGGAACTGTTTGATTTTTAGTAGTACATTATAAACCAAAGGGTTTTCATCTTCAAAAATGAACGTCTGTATGAAATCACTTTGCGCTTGTGCCCAACTTTTTGTCTCCCTCATGTGCTCTTGATGCATATAACATGTTAATGGTAAAGGAGCAAATGTATAATGAAAGATGTGAACCCAATATTTTGGAGCCACACATTCTTCAGTCTAGATGTTAACACATTTATGAATATGAATTTTAGGACACTCACCTTCTTAGAAGAAGGGCCAATTACTTCTGATGATATGTAGTAGATGGAACCTATTAATCATGAGTTGACATGAATCATCCCACTTGGGCTAATCATTTATATGAATTTCCCACCATGTCACTAGAACTCCCTTCAAAGCATAATTCAAATCACTAATCCACTCGATGATAGTAGGTACATGAACTTGCAAGTGCATAATGAATTGATTGATATCATCAGTCACATAGTACACATGAAATTGTCACTTGTGTGTAAATACCATTCTCATAGGTTGGATTCCATGATCACCTTGAGCCCTATGAGTAGGTGTGTATATGAGTTTTCATTGTAGGTGTGTATCTGAGTTTTCATTGAAAGATGAAGTTGTTTCCCAAGGCAAAATGTCTTCTCTAGTCAGCTTATATAATCCTACATGTGATCATCTGCTTGATAGAGGAAGTCAACTTCTAAATGAGTAGGGGATTTAGAAAACATGGACACACAATCTTTTATGACAAATTGGGTTGCAAATCACTGAGTAGTTATTGGTTTAGGCCTCCATTATTTAGATGTCTTCAATTGTTAAGTTAGTAAAGATTGTACCTGAGGTTTAAGATGATCATATAATAAGTTGCACTCAGTTGCATGTAGACTTTTTGGGTTTTCTTCAAAGTTTACCTTCATCCAATTGGTTTCTTACACGACATATGTAGAATCTAGTTTATCCAAAATGATGTAAGGTTTATTCACCCTATTCAAAGGAATGATGACAACTTTATCTCCTTAGTACACCTCTAATTGATTTTGCACAGTGTTGATAGTCATCTAACCATCATATGGTCATTTATTACCAATTAGCATAGGGTAATGTGTTGTTGTTGTTGTCTTCATATCAATGACTTCAAATTCACCTCATAGGGTCAATTTTATGACTTTGATCTCAACATCTTCTAGTCTGCCAATGGGCTGAACTCATCCATAGTTGACTAAGCTTAGAGTTATTGGGTTGTATCTTATAAACAATCATCCAAAAGCCTCCCATGTAGACCTAGGAATTATATTAACTATGTTACCAAAATCAAAGACAACATTTGGAATTTCATAGCCTACAACCTCAATGTTGATTCATGCATCTACATCCTAGGGCTTCTTTGTTTTGATTTACCAAACAAGCTTTTCTGTCTTTTATTATCCTTGTTGTGCACACTTTAGTAGATTATCTAGCAAGTTTGTGATATTTTGAGAGATGTCTTCATTGTGTAGTGTTCTTATAAGTTTTATAAGATCTATTAATATAGTGATAACTTTGTCCTGATGCATAATGCACATAATCTGGCCATACATTTGGGCATCTATTATTGTAGCATCTCCTTTAATAGTGTCTTGGTGTTGAATGTTTTTCAATATCTACGTCATTTCATACATGAGCCCCATTTATATAGATAGGTTTGGGTACTTATCCTATTTTTATTTTCAAATTCCCTAATCTTGAGGCATTTCAAGAGGAGGCAACCCTCTTTTGGCATGTTGATGTCATGTAACAAAGTTTAAGAAAGCATCCTCTTGAGGCTGCACACTCACCATATTCACATATTTGAAAACCTTATCCTTTCTTTGCTTTTTCAAGACAAGATAGTTTTATATCTTGTGTTGGTCATATATTCTACAGTATGCATAATAAGACTATCTTTGAGGATTCAAAGGGTAATTTCCTTGCACATGATTATACTCTCAACACAAATAGCATTACAAAGGAGGTCATTGATAGTTATTTACCCTACCACTTTAGTATCCTCCTCTATATCCACCCCTATATTGTCCTCTATTGGATTGATAACCTCCTCTATACCCTTGTTATCGTGTTATGTTTTAATGCTGATGTTATTAGTATTATCTCCAATTCCAAATTGTTATTCCACAACTAGTGGGGTCCAACTCTTTTTCTATTATTTCATCATGGTTGGGCTTTAGGATGTTGTATATTGGTATTGTGGTAATGGTAGTGTCCAACTTGTTGAAGGAGGGGTCCAACCAGCTAGACCTTGAGGCTGGTATTGTGGTGAACTAGGAATCTATTATGGACCTACTTGGGTCACACAACCTTTATTGACCTTTGGGCCTAGAATTATTTGCTTTATCGAGGACACTTTATATGTAATGATGATGAATACATTTTTGGTGATGTTTTATTTGAGCTCCTACAAATCCCTACAGTTATTTTCATCGTCATTATGTGACTTATAGAAAATACAATACAAATGTTATGAGTTCTTGACATACTATTATAGGAAATGGCACTACATTTTTGTGTGCCCTACTACTCAATAGATTTCATATAACTTTGTCTTGATCTTAGGACAATCATTCCTATGATGTCCTTTTTCACACTCCATACACCATAGATTTAACATAGGTTTATTTACCTCATGATATTTCTCCATTCTCTTCATAAAAGCTTGCAGTGTATTTTCAATCTTAGAATTTATGACAAGAGCTTCCCCATAGTCTTCAATTTGCTCTACTCGTAGAGTAACAAATCTAACATCTGCTTTAATAGCATATTGAGTCTGCACAATGGCAAACCTGATTTTGGAGTATAGTCCTTTGACAAACCATGTAGCTTTATCTTTGTTTATTAAGGCAAATTCCACTTTATTCATAACATCAGAGAATCTACGATCATAGTCACAAACTGATTCTCCCAACTTCTACCTTAAATCCTTCAAGTCTTGAATAGTTTGACTTGTACATTTATTTATCTTGAATTCTATGATGAGCCATTCCTTAACCTATTATAGAGTTGCATGCTGAAATTATTTGTGGTATATAAAATCAAGTGCTCTTCCAGTTAGTGCCCTTACTAACTTGAACTTTTTGACAGCTTCATCGATAATGCCCTTATCTTGCCATCTCATTTCATAGGTTAGTAAGTATTGTTCAGGGTCTATAGACCCAACATACATTACTAGGTTTATAAATCCTCCTATACAACCCATTGTGTAAATTGGTGTCAAGGGGATATGCTGCATAATTGTTACAAGAGGTAGCTTCACTATGGATGATCCTACTTGCATACTATGAAGATTTATTTGCACACTAGGAGATTCAACGTGCACACTTTTTTTAATGTGTTTCCTTATTTTCTTTGCTTAGTTTCAACAAGCCCTATGGCCTTAAAATATTTTTGAATTGATGTTGTTTCAAATTTAATACCCCAATGATGCACTTGCTCATAAAATGGACCTTCCCAACTATGATCTTCCTGTTCACCTGGTTGAAAAAATCTATTGGAATATATTAATTAGGCTACAGGGATGTGTGTTTTTCTAGTGAATGATTATTTCATATGACTTCTTCTTCTGCACTTGAACCTATGATTAATCTATGACTATGTTCAAATTCTTTGTTTAATTATTCATTTCCTTCTTATGATAATACCTATTCTTGTAGCTTTTCACTACATCTATCATCTAACTGCTCTACTTCTACACTATTCTCACCTTCTTCTTCGAACATCTCTTCTTCATCTCATTCTTCATCACTTCTTTTTGTCTACCAACATTTGCCATCTTCTTTCTTCATCATTCATTCGTCATCTCTTTCATCTCGCTTGTCATGTCTTCTTACTCATTTATCACCTATTTTACTACTACTCTTACCTCTAATCGTAGCTACTTGGGTATTCTTATATTTATTCCATTTGTTTTGTTGTCACAGATCACGTTCTGAATCTAAAATTTTCTTCTGACTCTTCTTCCCTCATATCTCCATTATGGATTCATGTTCAATCCTTATCTACTCATCTAATCATCATTCATTGTTATGTCTCACACACCCCCATACACCCAAAGCGATTACTCAATATTGGTTGAAGTAGGCACCATGGCCTTGTCCACAACCAACATCTTCACAAGGAGAGGTAGTCATTGCAAAAATTTCCCTCTAATTCCTCTAACAAACAAGTCATGCACAGCTTCAAAAGCTATGTATCCTTGTACCACAAACTTGGTTATGTATTTGTCTATAGTGGTAGCAACCCAATAATCTATTATTTTTGACCAGTCAATTTCTAATTTCTACAACATGTCTGTCTTTTCTTCTATCCAAAAGATTGTTTCTTCTATTCTTGGGTTAAAATAATAATATTCCAACCATGCTAACCAATTAGCTAGCAATTCAGGTAACTCACACCAAAAGATTTCATAAATCTCTCCATAGATATGCTCTCAAATGATATATTGTAAGGTAAGACTAGTCTATTTAGATTCTTCTTCTATGAAATTACATACTCTTTGGTCTAACCATGTCTCAATATCTCTCTATCCTGGTAACCATCTTAGCATAATTTTCTCTAGGAGTGTTTCCATGCTCACCACACCATTATTAGCAGAGGTTCCTGAAGCATCAGAACATGCTAAAGATGAGGATAGCTAGGTTATACTTTAGTGTAGATAATAGTGCATCGTATTCATATAGAAGGTTAGATCATAGAAGCATAGCAAGGATGAATTTTTGTGCGTTAAGTAGGAAGTAGGAACAACTAGTAATTCATTAACATTTATAGAGTATTGAGATTAAATTAGACATAAAGTAGGCAAAACATTATACATGAGAACATGCGCAAGGAAAAAAATAAGAAACACAACAGGTAACCATAACCAAATAGTCTTTATTGATCTCTTCAAAAGTGGAACTCTATCCTTCATATAAACATAAGTATATATAGATGTTTGTAGTCTATGACTGTTCATATTCTTCTTGCACTTGGTGCCAAAAGTGGAGTCTATTCATGTTCTAACCTATTATAAGTTGTGGAGATAGGACTATATATATATATATATATATATATATATATATATATATATATATATATATATATATATATATATATATATATATATATATATATATATATAAACTGAGTACATAATGCACAAATATCAACCAAATATCCTGTGCAAATTTACTATTTGATTTCTTCTCCAAACAATCCTTGGATTGAAGTTGTGTTAGGTTTGGCTCAACTAGGGATTGGTTTCTAGTGGGTTCATCCAATTGGACATTGCAGAGAACCTCTTTAGTATCAGTAGGCCCTTTATCCCTTTGTCCCTTATCTTTTATAATTTATTTATGATAGTGAGCTGGTTTAGAAACTAAACAATCTACAACTAAAAAATTATCTTGATTGCTGCTTCATATTATATTTATCATTATTGTAGTATTATTGTATTTAGGAAAATGGTAAACTAGTAAAGAAATCAACCGTTCTCTCTATATGTAAATCTTAGAAAGTTTGATTTCTATATGAGGTTTACCATGTAAGTATTTCTATAAAAGTGTGCAGTCTTTCAATAAATGTTTTAACCAAGGCAAAGTGCGCCCCTGCCCCGCACCCCCTCCCCCTCCCCCCATTTGTTAAAATAGACCCCTTAAAGGAATGGTCCACATCAGCCAACTTAGTGAAGACCAGTATACCGAGACCCAATAATTCTAGACCTCAGGGAAGCATTTTTCTTCATAGGAACTTCTTCCTTTCAGGAGAGGCAGAGATTAACAACCCCTTCGCCTAATTGTTGGCTTATGTCAAAAGACCGATCAACACAACTGTGTTTTTTCATTGATTGTACTGTGAATGTTTATTGTGATCTTTTTTACATCATGCCTTGGTTTCCCTCTGTTTAATGAGTACTAGCATTCTTTTTTTTTCTTCTTTTTTTATATCACATGTTGAATATGTAATATGGTTTCAATACATTTTGAGGACAATGTGTAACTATTTTCCTAGGGCATCCTCCTTCGACATTTTACATCAGACTAACAATATTTGATTTTCCATGTTGCACTCTAATTGTCAAGGTGGGATTTGCATCGTTGGCCATTTGTCATTCCCTACAATTGCATTCTAACTTTGATCAAAATTATAACATTGAGTTGCCATTTTCAAGGCATCGAACTTACTTTTCCTCATCATGATATCATATAAGTGATTGGTCAATAGAATGACAACTCATAGCCCTCATCCTCACCTCATCGGGTTCGATCTTCGCCTCATCCGGTTTGATCCTTGCTATTTCATGCATCCTAAGGCAATAAAATGAATAAACCCAATAGGCTTCGCCTTTTCAGATTTTACTTGGGGATTCTATACTAGATTGTATTTGGTGATGCAAGTAGGTGTCTTCCTTTGATTGGCAATATGGGATTTCTTCATGCTTTTTACCAATATGATAACTAATAAGGCAAAGAATGTTTGCCTAGTATGCATTCCTTTTGCCTTTGTGGTTCCAATATGGGGCCCCTATTGCAATCCTTAGAATTAAATGCTCAAATAGTTCCCTTGTGCTTGTCACTCTTGTGGCTCTAGGGTATTTTCTCTTAAACACAAAGACAAATAGATGGAGGCAACTTATTATTTATGTTCCTTTATCGAATTAATGGGCTTGTGACCCTCACAGTTGTATACTTAAGAGTGAACTCTCATGCATCCCATTTCTTCCTTTTAAACTTGACAATTTCATGTTCAGTATACTCATTTTTTTGGTAATAACCCCTTTCAATGCTTTAAAACCCACCAAATATCGAAAAACATTTAAAACCCTGATAAATCTTTAAATTATTCTCATCATAAAAACATCTCTAACATAATAAAAATCTAATATTAAAAAATTTTAATATTAAAAAAATTATAATAAAAGTTGACTTCGTAAACACAAAATCAAAGTCATCCCACACTCAAACCCTAGCCTCCATTTTACCCCCATAATGCCTAACCTTGATGAGTGCTTATTCTACCTTGAGCCTCACGATTGGAACTTCAAGCTAGTAAGGTATACAATTTTCAAGGTAGGTGGAAAATGATGTTGGGAAGAAAATGAGCACAAGTTGGAGGTGGGGAGCAACTAAATAAGACCGATGAAGGGATTCGACGGAAAAGAGGGCTCCACGCGGACAAAGCGTGTTTCTGTAACCCATGGGACACGTTAATATCTATTCTCGTTCAATGCTTCTGTAAGATGACGTGGACCCTTGGCCTAAGAGCCCCAAGTTTTTAGCCTAATCGCGACTGAAGGTTGGTAAGCCTGCATTTTGTATTCACATTCTTACGTGGATTTCCTTCTAACTATATTCTTTTTAGTCAAATGTCTAAACTGAATTTGAGCGTGTTATATTGTTCTGGGAATGTGAAATCCAAACGACCAAGTTTTTATGTTTAAAAAATTAATGGAATAACAAATGGTAGACAACGGAATCGATTTTGCGGAATGTGCTGACACAGATCTTGGCCTTCTAATGTTTTGTCTTAATGTTTCACCAGACCATCGGACAAATAACAGAGCACTCTGAACAATGCACTTCCTGCAGAATTTAGTTAAAAGCTGTTGGACGGGAGATCAGAAGTGCTCCTTAAACAATGTTAAGAAATCACGTGAGTTCTTTTTCCTATTGTGAATTTGTTCTTCTGGTTTCGCATACTATGAATTTTGAAATAATTGAATTTGCACTGTTTTCTAATTGCTGGAATTATGTTTAGGCAATGAAGATGATGTTTTTGCATGTGGGTATTGATCTATATAACGTTTTTGCATGTGGGTACTGATCTGTGTAATGTTTTTGCATGTGGGTATTGATCTATAGCACGGTTTTGTAAGTGTGTATTGGTCCGTATGAGGTTTCTAAATTTGTTATTTTACTGTTTTTTTTGTCTTCGTTATCAGCCCTACCAGCTCCAATTCACAAGCAAGCTTTAATAAATAGCAATGAAGGCAGTGATCCCCCATCACCCAGGCATGAGGTTGAAGTCTGGAGACAGAATTCTGTTTCCAATGCGTATGTTTTCACATTGAACGAGCTCAAAACAATTACAAAAAACTTCAGATTGGATTATCTGTTGGGGGAAGGAGGGTTTGGTAGAGTTTACAAAGGTTTCATTGACGAGGACATAAAATCAGGGCTTGAAGCCCAGTCTGTTGCTGTCAAGGTCCTTGATCTAGAAGGTCATCAGGGCCACAAAGAATGGCTGGTAGACTTATAACCCTTATTTAGTAAAGTGGTTTTGAGAGCTTAATTCTCATCCAATTGGAGGATTTAATCATTTTTAGTTGGTTGCAGGCAGAGGTTATCTTTCTCGGGCAGTTGAGTCATCCGCATTTGGTGAAACTTATTGGCTATTGCTGTGAAGATGAACACAGGTTGCTCGTTTATGAGTTTATGGCTAAAGGAAGTCTGGAAAATCACCTATTCCGAAGTAAGCTTTTATTTTCTGTTTCTCTTTTTGCAATTTCCTTTATCTGAACAAATTATCAATCACAGCCCCTTCCTTTTTTTGTAGCCTGGGGCGTGTGTCAAGTGGATTATAGTGTGATCCCTGAGGTTGAAACTTGGAACCCTCGCCAAGCCTGAAAAGGCGCACTCTTCACCACTAGATAAAGCCATTGGGTGCTTGTGGATTTTTGCTGATATAGATGATAGAACTATTTTGAGGCATTTGAAAAAATACTTTTTGTACTGTGTTATGTTTTTTGATAGCATTTATCTTGCTTTCAGACCCATTTTATTTCATCTGCTGAATTTTTTTGTACATTGTGTTTTTAGAATGTTAGATGAACCTGGTTTGATCTGATTGTTGACTGGTGGCACTTGACAAGCAGGTGCCACTAGTTTGATTCACATAGAGTCACTTAACATGGACCTTATCATTATGAGCCAATTCACTCAATAAGAGGGAATTGGGGCCACTATGACCTGTGGAAACCCCAGTTTATTGTGGTTCTCGATCTGTTAAGCTGTTGGTTGATTTGTAGAAAGCCTTCATGTTTTATGATTCTGTAAGTAGTTGGGGAACAAATCAAGAATTGTATTGCATTTGTAGACATAATCTTCTTCTAATTTCATGCCTTGAATCTCGATTTCCAAGCTTTCGAATACCCTCTCCTAATGTTACATATTCCCTTCTCTGTTGTTTGTTTGGTGATGCTTGCAGAGATGTCCGTTCCTCTTTCTTGGTCAACGAGAATGAAGATTTTACTTGGGGCTGCCAAAGGGTTAGCTTTTCTTCATTGTGCAGAAAATCCAGTTATCTATCGTGATTTTAAGACATCAAATGTTCTGCTGGATAATGTTAGTGTTTCTAATTACTTTCCAAGTAGAAATTTTAACTAGTCTTTGTTAGAACAAAATATATATTCTTTAGTTTCAATGTCTTAATGTAATATTTGAAGCCTAGTTGAAAAATATTTATGAAACAAGTTTAGGAACCAAAATTACCCTAGTCCTACCTGGACCATATACCAATGGAGTCTCCTCCTTATTTTTCTACCTTTCTGCTGAAGGATTATACAGCAAAGCTTTCAGACTTTGGACTTGCAAAAGGCGGACCAGAAGGTGACCAGACTCATGTTTCCACTCGTGTGATGGGTACATATGGTTATGCAGCTCCTGAGTATGTCATGACTGGTATGCTTGTATAATAAGAATATTTTAGATTGAGCTGCACATTGTACACACTCTTTTTCTCATCCTATCCACAGTATCACTCTATTTTATGTCTCATGTCAGTACAATTGTAGTTTTCAAGCTATCTATCTTAGTTGCTTGGCATGACACAATTTTAATGAAAGTTTGAATCCTCTGCTACTACCCAATGATCTATTTACCTTTTCATAAACAGGTCATTTGACAGCTAGAAGTGATGTGTACAGCTTTGGTGTAGTATTGCTTGAAATGCTTACTGGAAGGCGGTCTATGGATAAGACTAGGCCTAGCAGAGAATACAACTTGGCTGAGTGGGCTCGTCCATTTCTTAACGACAAAAGGAAATTGTTACAGATACTTGATCCTAGACTGGAGGGAGAGTATTCCGTGAAGGGAGCTCAGAAAGCTGCTAATTTGGCCTATCACTGTCTTAGCCAAAATCCTAAATCCAGGCCACTAATGAGGGATGTTGTTGAAACATTGGAACCTCTTCAAACCATGAATGATATGGAAAACATTTCTTTCACGTACATAGTGGGTAGTGGTTTGACTACCTATGAGACTCATGGCCAGCCAACAGAAAATTATAACTTGGCAAATGACTTTAAGAGTTCTTGTAATGATTAACTCGTATTTACAGAATTTTGGAAGAGCAGTCCTCGTTCTCTAAATAATTTTTAAATGCATGCAGATAGGGAACTATAAATGTATGAAGGTGAAGTTCGTCTGTTATATTTAATCATTATGATCTGCCTCTTGCATGACCAAAATTAATTGGCATCCGTTCTTTCCCACCACATATCAATCTACAAAAGATCTGCTCTAGCCTTGCGCATACGTTCTGCTTTCTTGATCAGCTCTGCTCAGGCATGGTTAATCGTATTTCATGTAAGAAGAAACTGCTAAACCTTACTACCATGGAAGACAATGTGTCATAGATGATACATTTAAACTGACTGTTGGCATGTTATTTCCTTGGTTACAGTCAGCTTGTATCCAGTTATACTCTTATTTCATAGGCTTTATATTATTTGATCCCCTACCTGCTTCCTGTAAGACATAATCTTTGTATTTGCAACTCCCAGATCACTGTGGTTAGCATTCTGCCGATTCTAGTTTTCAATACATTGGCTACTTTTTAAAGAAATGAACATCAGCGGAGCCTTCATGTACAATTTGATGGGGAAGAATCAGGATGGATTTCTTGTGAGGCAACTTATGAATGACCTTTTAAAATTTGGTTACATTATATGTTCATGATAGCTACAGTTTTATGAGCTGCACAATATATAATCTATTAGAGAATGATCTTGCTATGGACTTTTATATCACAAATAATTTCGTTTACTTTTTCTGGATGCATTTTCCACTCCTGGTAATGCTTGTATTTCCTCCCCATATTTGCATTTTCAATCAACAAATTTGGTTCATTGGAAGTCTTAACAAAAGCCCAAAATCTTGAAAACTCAATTTTGCAAAGCAAATATGTTTAACAGATACCCTGTTTAGTTGTCTTTTAAAATATTTATTTTTTTAAGTTGCCAACACAGTTTATTTTCTTAAGGACTCTTGTGACAGATTTGTGTATAATGCTTGTTCAAAATCAAAGGTAGTTAAACGTATAATTAAGTTGGATTTTTGTAATATATTTGGAGATGTAGTGCTTGCAGTTACATACATTGTTATGTAAATTAGCTTTTGGGCATTGTTATGTAAATTAGCTTTTGGGCTACCTCTCTTAGTGACAGAACAAGGACGCACAATGGAGAACTTTTATAACATTCTTTTATTAACAGAAATGGACTTGCTTGAGTGCAGCTTGCAAGGGATTTATGAACATTACTGAAATTAACTTGAAATGCAAACCAAGTTCTCTACTGTAAAGCTTCATCCCTATTATCTAGTGTGCCCCACTTAGCAGCATGTTTGAAATAGTTACATAAATAAGAATTGTCTATGGACTTTTTGAGCCATTTCATGTTGTTTTCTTGGAAAAATGCTTGCATACAACAGGTGGTGTGTTCTACCCTCTATTTTTTTCTGCCCCCTTTGTTGATGTTTCTTTTATATATATGCTATTTTACTTTTTCAAAAAAAAATTATCCATTTTTTGTTTGGGATGATGGATTTTTCTTTATCTTCATAGTTATAAAATATGATCCCCATAAATAGGGTTCTTCTGGAATAAATTCCATAATAAAGTTATTTTCTGATGTTTTGGATTTCACTACTAGATCCATCAGGGAAGGGAAGATTGAAACCAATGCTTGAATAGGAAGAAGATACAGCAAGGTCCTTATAGTTTCAAATTTTCAAACATCAACAGTACATACCTTGATTTAGATATTGAATTTATGAACAGACTATAGTTTGTTTCAGATAAGGAATTCACTATCAACATCAATGGTCCCTTTTGGGACTTTATAACCACTCGTTGTGTTTGCATGTCTGACTTATTTGTTATCATTAGGAATTCAGATTGTAGTTGGTTAGTTTGTGGTTCTTACTTCTCTTACCTTGTTTTGCTGCACTTCCATTGTGGTCTTTTCCATCCCTCAGTTAGGTGGTAATTGTTCATCCTCCCTTTGTAGTTGTTCCTCCTAGCCTAGTCGACATCTTTCTTTTTTATCAACCATTACAGGATAAACTGCAAACCATATATCTACTAGACTATACTAGCAATGCAAAGATACTTGTGTTGCATAACAACCGCCTAGGACAAATGACTACTACTACCAACGTTAACTTTAAAGTAGTTAATAAGAGAATTAAGAAGGTATGACTGCATTAATAGTAGTTAGTGGCTGTTACATTGTGCTGGTGTTGCCTATAATGGGCAGAATGTTGTCCATTGGCAGCGTTCTCTTGATTCTCCTCCTCATCCATTTTCAGACACTTTGAGTATCCCAATGATCCATATCCTCTTTAAAAGCTCATGAAGGCTAGCTTGAGCCTTGGGCCCTTTGTTCATCTTAGTAGAACAAATATTAAGGATATTAGCCCCAACTCCCAAACCAAATGCTTTAGGTGCCACACCGTTTCATGGTCGATGTAGATCCCTCATTCTACTTTCACTGATACCTTCTTGGCAACTAAGAATGTTCAAGCAATTATAGACAATATGGAGGGATTTTATACAATACAAATTGCATGGACCTAGAAATAGGTCTCTACTATTTCACCCTATAAGTAGGGAAAAAGGAAGAAGGATGGAAAGAAGAGGGGAGACACTAATAGACAAGACTATTTGTCAAAGGAAAATGATGCATGAGTTTACAGGTCCATGCATAATCTTGCATCAACCAAAAAAATACGAATAGTTAGTTGATAGTAAATTGCGATGAAGTCTTTTGTTGTTTTGATTGTCTGCAGTATAGTTGCAAGCATCAGGGTTCTTATTTACGTCAATGTAAATTCCAATTCTTTTCTACAATCATAATTGGATGAATCTCTCTTTGCTAGCTCTTGGTGAAGTTGTTTCTCACCACATATCACCACACAACAACATGGTGGTAATTGGGGTTTGAGCACAAAGTTTCATTTTGTTGCATAGTTTTTAGCAAGTTAATTCTTGGATCTCGGTCCTTAAATTTTTTTTTTCACGCTTCTTTGAGTTTAATGTTGGGCATTTGGACATATTGCATGGCTAAGTAGTAACATGTTTGGAATGAGGGTTGTAATGGCATTGGGAATATGAAAAGGAGTTTGTGATGTGTTATGGTACATCAACTATGTGATGTGTTATTGATCCTTAAACTGAAATTAAACAAGTGTCGCAAACCGAAAAGCACACTACTGTTAAAAGAATCTTACTTTTTTTTTTTTTTTTGTCTTTTGTGATTTAAAAAAAAGAATTAAAAAAATATGCAAATTGGATTGATTTAAAGAGTGAAAATATAGAAAAGATCAAAGACAAATAGACATAAATCACCCATCAAGATTTAATAACGGAGTTCAGCTTTTTAAGCCTACGTCTCCAGGTCCACTCAATAGTGAGGACCGTTCCATTAAATGTCACAACAAAAGGCTTTACAATTGTTTGGAAGTCTTCAAGTCTTCTTCAGGATCTAGTCTCAGTTAGAGAAAATCCTCTTAAACTAAATGCATAAGCTTAAGACACAAAATTCTCTCTAAGTATCTCAACACTCTTGTTTACAATACACAGTCCTCGAACCATTACTTTTCAAATAAAACATAGCCGTATTATATAACAATGCAATTCACTGGTCTAGTGGTCGATTGCTTATCCTTTTACATGGTTGAACAAGGTTTGAATCTCAACCGCCGATCTTTAGTCCCACAATTAACAAAATGGAGAACGGTTTGGCTTTTATAAACTCGGACCTACATACTGTTCATCGCTGAACATACTTTTGTTAGGCATTGGCTATGTTGAGCTTAGCTACCGTAGAGCTATGGTTGGCATCGAGATATGATTCGAGCTATGTTTGGCATTGGCGATTGAGTTGGATCGAGCATTCCATGTTGAGCTTGGCAGTTTGGATTGTGACTATGTTTGGTGATTTTGTGGCAACGTTGGAATGTTGAGTTGATTGACATTGTTGGCAATGTCTCGAACCCTCGGTTCATGAACTGAGCTCGGTAGATCAACTTGAGTTGGACATTGTGATATTTTAAAAATGCACAAGTTTAGTTCCACATGCATGGGTTACAAAACACATTGTGACTTAAATACAATTCCAAATACATATCATTGTGAAGAAAAGCAACAAAACACCCCTCCTCACAAAAAGTGTGCCAATCCTCGCTAAGGGCCCCCAGCGAGCAAATAGTGAGGCCCATTTGACCAAATTCCATACGCTGTCAAAGACGAAAAACCAAACAAACCCAATGTTTTTTACACAAATTGACTGCCACATGTCACTTCATTATTGGTCCACTTGGTGTGCTAGAATTACACCACTTGTCAACTTGTGACACTATTTTTTTCCCTATTGATCTAGAACTTCAATGTGCGATAACTTGCGCACACAAATGTGAAATCAACCCATTCAAATTGTGTCAGAAAGCTCTCGATAAGCTCTATGTTGTGTCGACGATCAAACTATATTTTAGAGACTTCATTTTTGGAACAAACATGGATCCCCCTGGATCAATCCTCCCAACTAGGAGATTTTAGACCTCCAAAAGTTGATTTTTAATTGGTAATGAGGTGAAAGTATTTCTCCTTCACCTTTCTAGATTCCATCCATTTGGCCTTGTTCAAGTGCATCCCTTTAAGAACAACACGAAGATACTCAACATCTCCCCTTTGCGAGGTCTGAACCTCCCTGCCAAAAATTGTATCTTTTTGCAACTTAGTTAGATACTCAGGGGCAAAATCATCAATAGAAGGAATGGATACACTTTCATCATGATCTACAATCATTGGAGGCTCATAAAATTTCAGATTTTCCACATTTACAACTGAATAAATCTGCATATAAGATGGCAAATCTAACTGGAAAGCATTTTTATCAAATTTGTCTGTAATCTAGAAAGGACCATACTAGATTGGTTTCAACTTTTTACCTTCATCTGTCAATCTTTTTTTACTAATGTGAAGCCATACCAAATCACCTATAGAAAATTGGTGATCAACATGATGTTTGTCATATCTTGCTTTGTACTTTGCTTGACTTTTCTCCAAATGATCTCAGGCAGTCTGGTGTGCTAGTTGTATCTTTTCAATGAACTTATCTTTAATAACATCATTATGTTCAACAACTAAATCTTGTCCATAACAAACACCTAGAGGAGATTTAGGCAAGTACCCATAACAAACTTCAAATGGAGATTTCATAGTAGAAGAATGAAGTGCACGTTTATAAGCATGTTGTATATAACACAAATGTTCATCCCACAACTTGAGATGTTTATTGCAATAACCCCTAAGCAAATGTACCACTGTGTAGTTCACAACCTTTGTTTGACCATCAGTCTATAGATGAAATGCAGTGCTATTTTTCAATTTAGTGTCCATTAATTCCCACAAAGTTGACCAAAATTTTCCAATGAACCAATAATTCTGATAAGAAATAATAGAAGTGGGCAAACCAAAATGAATCCATACATATTGGAAGAACAAATGTGCAGTTCCTTCTCTTGTAATTTGTTTAGTGCAAGGAATCAATAAACACATCTTGTTAAATCTACCCACTACCACATACAAATAATCGTGTTTCTTTTGTGACATAGGCAAGCCCCCTACAAAGTCCATGGAAATACTTTCCCAAGGACGGGTAAGTACAGGGAAGGGAGTGTAAAGTCCCAGTTTCCTGTTACTAGGCTTGTTTTTGGCACAAATACCACACCCTTTAATGTATTTGGTAACATGTTATTGCATACGAGGCCAATAATAATACATTTTCAAATTTGCAACTGATTTACCAACTCCAAAATGATCAGAGATAAGTTCAGTATGAGCTTCCCTAATCATGTGCACCCTTTCATTTTGAGGAATACAAAGTTTACCCAAATGATACAAAAGTCCATTATGCACATGATAGTCTAATTCTTCTACCTATTTACCACTCATCAAGTCCTCATACACATATTTAAAATCAACATCATCAACATATTGTTATTTATAACTTTCATGAGACAAAGAACCATGATGTAAGAGAATAGATGCAACTACCATAGGAGGCCTAGAAAGTATGCCAACAACTTTATTCTGTATACCTTTTTTATACCTAATCACAAGATGGAATTGCTACAAAAAACCCATCCAACGGAAGTGCCTAGACTGTTGTAGCTTGATTTGTGACTAGAGATACTGGAGGGGTTGGTGATTTGTATGTATTACTGTTTCTTTTCCCATCAAGTAATGTTTCCATTTTTTAACACTTTGAACCAATGCATACAATTCTTTATCACAAGTTGGATAATTTCTTATTGCACTTGTGAAGGTCTCATAATGATAGCAAATAGGGTTCTTTCCTTGCATTAAAACCACTCCCATAGCATAATCACTTGCATCTGTCTCAATCTCAAATGGTTGTTGCAAATTAGGAAGTACCAAGACAAGAGCAGTACTGATTTTTGTCTTCAAAGTGTCGAAGGCCTTTTGATGCTTGCCTCTCCACCAAAAGACATGTTTAATACTAGTCAAAGAATGCAAGGGTGATGTGATAAATGAGAAATGAGAAATAAATTTTATCCAATATTGTACTACACCAAGGAAACTTCTAACCTCATTACATTATTGGGTTTAGGCTATTTAACAATTACCTCCACTTTTGCAAGATCAATTTTTAATTCACCATGTCCTACAATTTAACCCAAGTAAATCAAAAAGGTTTTGTCAAACTCACATTTTAACATTTTTAAATAATTTTTTTTCCCTTCTTAATGCATCCATGACTTTCTTAATATGGATCACATGATCTTCCCAAGACTGACTGAAGATCAAAATATCATCTAAGTAGATTATAACAAAATCATCAAAAAATGGCCTGAAACCATCATTCATTAAACACATGAATGTAGCCGATGCATTTCACAATCCAAAAGGCATGACAAGCCATTCCAACAATCCCTGTTTTGTATTAAAAGTAGTTTTCCACACATCACCATCATTAATCCTACCTTGGTGATAACCGCTTTTCAAGTCTAAATTAGTGAAATAAACAACATTTTTTAATTGATCCAATAAATCATCAATATGAGGAAGAGGGTAATGATTCTTATTAATAATTTTGTTCACAACATGAAAATCAACACACATTCACCATGTGCCATCTTTCTTTGGCACCAAAATGATAGGTGAACCAATAAGAGATGAACTTGGACGAATAACACCTCTTTCTAATAGTTCCATTCCTGTTTTTTGATTTCCTCATTCCACCATTGATAACCTGTACATGCCAAGTTGAACTCCCTTTTTACGGGGCAACCCCTTGGGATCCTGAAACACATCATCATAACTAGAAATGATTTCAACCAATTCATTCTTATGCCTAGGATCACAATTTTTCAAAACCTGAGAATATTCATTTTTTTTAGACTTTATCAACATGAGATAAAAATTCTTGCTTGAATTAACTAATCTTTTCATTTGGCCTACTGAAACCAAGAAAAGACTTGTCTTAATGTGATGTTCCCTGAGAATATATTCAATTCCATCCTTAACAAGCAAGTACTTATTTTCTTCTCTATAGAAGATTGCCTTTCTATCATAAAGATAAGGGCTTCCCAAAGCAATCCCATATATGTCTAAAGGAACTACATATAGATCAACCTCATCCACGAGCTTAGATGTGATTGCACATTTTAATTTACAAGTTTTTTTTACTTGCAACTTGGCATCATCACACACCCAACCTAGTGGATAAGGCATAGGATGTGGCTTGGTTTGTGAGCCCAAATTTTTAACAACCTCCTCAGAAATCAAATTTTCTTGAGATTCACTATCAAATAGAGTGTCAATTTTTGTATGCTTAGAAACAACTCTAATGTGGAACAATTAATTTCATTTCTTATCATCATGCATAGATTTTTGTTTTGAAGGAGAAACAACATTTGATGACTTAGTGCTAGAAATAGAAAGAGAAGAACAATTTTGCAAACCCATGGGCGTGATCTTAGTTTCATCCCCTAAATATGAACCTAGATCCTATACCATAGTATTTGTTTTCTTTTCTTTCTTTTTAAACGTTTTAGGCCTTAACTCAGGTTGTAATTTCCAACACTTGGACTCATCATGATTTTTCTTGCAATGATTACAAATTAGCTTTCCTTCTTCTTTTTGAATAGTAAAAGTGGATTCTTGTTTACCTTTTCTAGAACTTTGCCCTTTTGAATGTTTAACATTAGATTTCTTATATTTAACTTTAGGAAAAGATTCTTTTGATGGTTTTCATCTAGCCTCTAAGTGAGTGGCTTGAACACATACCGCATATAAATTAGTGGGATTGAGAACAAGAATTATGTGTCTCAAATAACTACGCAACACACCTATGTACTTAAGCAATGTTTCTTTTGTATACAGAGGAACATTCAAAAGTAAAGCTTTTCTCCTAAATTCTTGTGTATATTTCTGAATACTTTATCCTTTAGTTTGTCTGAAAGTTTGCCATTCCAACATATATTGTTGCAAATAGCCTAAAAGATAAAATTACTTTTTGAGTTCATCAACAAATTCACTCCAAATAGAAATTGAGTTACCTTTTTTAAGCTCGCTTTTCTTCAACTTACTCTCCCACCACATGAGAGTTGTGCCTCCCATACAAAGAGTAGCCAAGTGAATTTTGACCTCATCCTCAACAATATTTTGGACCCTAAAATATACTTCAATTTGCTTTATCTAGTTATCCAACTTTTATGCATTAATTTCATCATTAAACATTGGCAACTCGAACTTGATATCTAGCTTTAATAAAGGAAAAGAGTTAATAACTTTCTTATCTTTATTGTCATTTGAAGAGAAGGAAGGTTTATCAGATTCTTTACTACCTTCATCACTCTCCATTTTCTTTTGTCTTTCCTGGTAAAGCTCCTCAACCATGCCCTTCATTTCAAAGAAGGCTTGGCATAAATATCACTTAGACTCAAACTCTTCTCTTGACATTATAGAAGCATGTCTCAAATCAACCTCCGGATCATACTCTGCCAATACTCCTTCACCCCACTTAGATTTAGACCTTGTCAACATACACTAGCAATCTACTCTATTAAAACACAACTGAGCTCTGATACCAAAAATTTGATTCGTAAACTGAAATTAAATAAGTGTCACAAACTGAAAAGCACACTACTGTTTAAAGGATCTTACTTTTCTTTTTGTCTTTTGTGATTAAAAAAAAAGAATTAAAAAATTATGCAAATTGGACTGATTTAAAGAGTGAAAATATAAAAAAAGATCAAAGACAAATAGACATAAATCACCCATCAATATTTGATAACAGAGTTTGTCTTTTTAGGCCTACATCTCTGTGTCTACTCAATAGTGAGGACCTTTTCATTAAATGTCACTACAAAAGGCTTTAAAATTGTTTGGAAGTCTGCAAGTCTTCTTTAGGATCTAGTCTTTATCAAAGAAAATTATCTTAAGTTAAATGCATGAGATTAAGGCACAAAAGTCTCTCTAAGTATCTCAACACTCTTGTTTACAATACACAGTCCTCAAAACATTACTCTTCAAATAAAAACATAGTCTTATTATATAGAAATGAAACTCACTAGTCTAGTGGTTAGTTGCTTATCCTTTTACATGGTTAAGCAAGGTTTGAATCTCAACCACCGATCTTTAGTCCCACATTTAGCAAAATGGAGAATGGTTTGGATTTTATAAACTCGTGTGTGCATAGTGTTCATCATCGAACATACTTTTGTTAAGCATTGGCTATGTTGAGCTTAGCTACCATAGAGATATGGTTGGCATTGAGATATGATTCAAGCTATGTTTGGCATTGACATGACTCAGTTTGATTGAGTTGGATTGAGTAGTCCATGTTGAGCTCGACAGTTTGAATTGTGACTATGTTTGGTGATTTCATGGTAATATTAGAATACTGAGTCGATTAGCATTATTGGCAATGTCTCGAACCCTTGGTTCATGAACCAAGCTCGATAGATCAACTTAAGTTGGACATTATGATATTTTAAAAATGCACAAGTTTAGTCCCACATGCATGGGTTACAGATCAAATTAAGACTTAAATACAATTCCAAACACATAGCATTGTGAAGAAAGGTGGAAAAGCACCCCTCCTCACAAAAAGTGTGCCAACCCTCACTGAGGGCCCCCAATGAGAAAATAACAAGGCCTATTTGACTATCTCCATACACTGTCAAAGATGAAAAACCAAACAAACCCAATTTTTTTACACAAACTAACTGCCACGTGTCACTTCATTATTGGTCCACTTGGCATGCTAGAATTATGCCACTTGTCAACCTATGACACTATTGTTTTACCTATTGATCTAGAACTTTAGTGTGTGATAACTTATGCATACTGACTCGAAATTGACCTATTCAAATTATGCCAAAAATCTCTCAACGAGCTCTATGCTATGACAATGATCAAACTAGATTTTGAACATGGATCCTTCTGGATCAGTTATTTTTAGATGTATTACCATCAAAACTTGTGTGCATTTAATAATTGTAGTGCATCTTGATGTGTCAAGAGCATTTAATATTTTTAGCCTTAGTAGGTTGTTGAAAACATTAATGTAAATGGGTGGATTCTATATATATAAAAACACATTCTCTTTATTTAAAAAGGCATTCAAATCCAGATTAAGAAATAGTTCAAGAACAATTGCAAGGAGTATTGTGATAGAGATCTATTTTTAGATTTTGGAGGGGTTATTGGAGTTGACTCACTTGACTAACAATTTGGTGTTAATTTATTATTTGTAACTTTGCAAGTATTGGTGGGATTGTATTATGTGAGAGATTGTATCATTTGTGATCTGTCTGATGTTGTATAATCTCTCTTCAAAGCAATAGTTTTTTGTTATTTTTGTTGTATTACTACTATGTAATTATGAGCTACATGGTAAAAGAAATCTCTTAATTGGGATCTCTAACCATAAATACATCATTTAGTATCAACACAAGGGGAAAAAAATCTAGGATTGAAAGATTGAGGTTAGTTCTCTCCATTATTTATGAAGGTGGGTAGAGAATAGAGGATCATGTAAAAGAGGTCTACGTAGGATTACATGTGGTGCAACAATAGATATGAAGGTTATGAAATGTCAAGATGCTACAAGAAGGGTAGGGAAAGTGAGCATAGTAGTTGTGAATATGAATGGAAGACTGAATAATATCATAAAAATGTCATGAATTATGCAGATAAGGTTGGCTATAGTAGAGGAGGATAGAAAAAGAGAATTCATCCCAAGGGATGCAAGAAGAGATGCAAAATTTGAATCACAGAGGGTGAGGATGAAGAAGCATATTGTATGCGAGATCAATTGGATGAGAGAGAATATTGGCTTCTTAAAGCCATATTTAAGATTGGAAGAGGAATGTGAATGAAGGTTTCATGTTTTACTAGAACATTGAACCTAAAAGAGTCAATATATTGGTTAATAGAGATGGAAGAATACTTCAAATTTGATAATGGAGCAAGACAAAAATTGCACACACAAATTTGAAGGGACATGCAGTTTTATGGTGGAAACAAGTATAATTTGAGCAAAATCACAAAGTCAAAGACAAAATCACTAGTTGGGAAAGGAGGACGTGAAATTAAAATCCAAGTTTTTTCCTAGAGATTATCAACTAGATCTATTGAAGATGTTATAGAATTTGTGAAAACATTAGCTAAGAGTGAAAGAGTATATATAGTAATTTTATAAGATCATTATCTGAGTTGGTCATAGTGAGATGGATCAAGAGAAGGTAACATAGTACATTAATGGACTGTGATGGGTCATCCAAGATGAAATCAACATGGTGAGATTGCAAACAGTGGAGGAAGCCTATCAATAGGGGATAAGAGTAGAAGAGAAGTTGACACACAAATATAGTACTACGAGAGGCAAAGCAAGGACCAAAGCTAATAAAGGACAACTAGGAGAAAATAGTGATTAAAACACAAGCATTGTGCAAACACCACAAGTAAAGGTAGAATCATCTTTTGTGAAAGGTAGTAGAGGTGAAAAATTCAAAGGAACATGTTTCATATGTGGGGAGGTAGGACATTGTGTATTTGAGTGCCCTCATGCGCTATTGAATGGTGGCAAGAGAGGAAGTGGTCGTGCACAAGTCTTACAAATAGGAGTAAAATATAAAGAGATGCATGTACATCATAGAGATAAACTTTAGTAAGGGGAAAGTTTATGGGAAATAATGAGAGTCTTGAAGGTCATAGGAAAGAGTGAAAATGTGAGAAAACTGAGATTATTTTTTTTGGACCAAGTGCATGACAAGAGGTAAATGTTGCAGAATTGTGGTAGATGGTGGAAACATGGATAATTTGGTATCTAAAGAAATGGTGAGGAAACTAGGATTGGTGAAAAAGGTACATCTAAGACCATACAAAGTGTTTCAGTTGATAGAGGGACTAACAACATTATTAAGGAACAATAAAAGTTAAGATGATGATTGATAGTTACATAAAAAGGCCCTATGGGATGTGCTAGAGATGAATGCATGTCATGTTTTGTTAGGGAGATCATGACAGTATGACCACAAGATATTATATGATGGGAGATAAAATGTAGTGCAAGGAAGGATGTATGAGTCCATATCCTAAATCTATTGAAGACAGGGAATGGGGAGGGTGCACACAGAGGAAGTCGATCCAGGGAAAGTTGATCTAAGAAAGTGGAAGCTGGTGTAAAAATGTGATGAAAGGATTCTGGAGTAGGAGGTTAATTTTTGTCTCAATTCATCTGCCAAGTGAACTAAAAGGTGAGATTCATCTTGCATGGCAAAAAGGTATAAAAAAACCTTTGGATGGGGTCAAAAGAGTGGGGTTTCCACTCAGCCTAATTGTGTGATCAACATGCTCACACATCTTATCAGCTAGGGTGTATGATGTAGCAACATTTGAGTCCACCCATAATATTGCACCAACCAAAAAAACATGAGTACTTGGTTGATCATAATTTACAGTGAAGTCTTTTGTTGTTCTAATTATCTGTGGTATATTTGCAATCATTAGGTTTATTATTTACATCACTATAAGTTTTGGTTCTTTTCTGTAGTCATATTTGGATGGACCTATATTTGGTGACTCTTGGTGAAGTTGTATATCACCACATATCACTAAAACAACATAAAACAACATGGTAATAAATTGCATTGATCACATAACTTCATTTTGTTGTGTAATTTTAGCAAGATAATTTTTGGACCTTGGTGCTTAATATATTTCTTTCTCACTTCTTTGAGCTCAATGTTGGGAACTTGGACATCTTGCATAGATAAGTAGTAACACTTTTGGAATGAGTCTTATAATGACATTGGGAATATGTAAAGGTGTCTATGATGTGTTATGGTGCATCAATTATGCGATGCATTATTTTTTGATGTATTATTGGTATCCTGACTTATGTGTATATAGTAATTTTAGTACATATTGATATGTCAAGAGAATTCAATGTTTGTGGCCTTAATGAGTTATTGAAAGAATTAATGTAAATGAATGGATTGGGTATATATAGAAATACATTCTCTTCATTTGAAAAGGCATTTGATTCCAGATTAAGAAATAGTTCAAGAGCAGTTGTAAAGAGTACTATGATTGAGATCTATGTGTGGATCTAGGAAGGGAGATTATATTTGAGTCACTTGACTAATACTACAATGTTAATATGTTGTTTGTAGGTCTACATGCATATATGGGATTGTATTATGTTAAATACTGTATTTTTGGAGATTGGTCTGATGTTGTGTAAAATATCTTTGGATCAATAAAATTATGTTATTATTATTGCATTTATGATATGTACTTGTGGGCTACATAGTAGAAGACTTTTCTTAATTGGGACCTCTAACCATGACGACATCATAAAATATGGAAGGGAAGGACATAGTCAAAAAAATATTTAGTAAAAGTAATACATCGTGATCAATTCCTCAAGACTAAAAGTTTTTGAAAGCTAGATTTAGGACATCTGGGAGGGTAATACTTGGGTTAACTAGCGGAGTAGTAATTATGTACCATGAATGTTTTAAGAATGCATGTAAAAAGTAAATCTGTTTACCTCCTTATAACTTTTCCTCTACTCGTCAATACCCAATATAGCCAGTGGTCACTACGAGGATTGGGTACTTGCATGAAAAGGTAGGTAGTGTAAATGATGAATATGGGGCCTCATACTTAGTCTAATGTCCTACCACACTCCAATGGACCTTTGGATCTTAACGAGGCCATTTTGGAGTTTAAGCTTTCAACTAGAGAATGGATGTTCCAATAAGATAGAAATTCTCACCCCATTTATGTGATTTATCTTTTAATATTTGCCTTTTTTTATTGATTTTAGTTTTTCTATTTTCCTCCTCCAAATGGATTTATAAGGCCAACAATAGTATGTAAGATAAAAATAATAAGAGAGCTTACACCTAGTCGGTTGGGGGGACCAAAAGGACTATATGCTTGGATTCTTCTAAATTTGCACCATATCAAAAAATGTACTTTTGAATATAATCTTGGCAGTGCCAAAAAGTAGGGAATGTTATAGTAGAGATATGATATATAATATATTTCCATAGTTGGATTGTATAAAGGGATGATACAATGAGAAACATTCTTGAGACTTTATTTATAGAGGGGAAAATGGGGGATGAGAGGCAAGAAGAAGAGACCAAAATAATGTTGGTACAAGAATTACATGACTAACATTGGAATGTAGAATGACACCCTCAACTGTAGGTAAATATATCTAAGACACACTTAGATACGGTTGGTTGTGAAAGTTAATTTTGCTTGTTGAATTATATAAAGGGATGATATAATGACCAACATGCTTTATACTTTATTAATAGAGGGGATAATTATGGATGAGAGGTAAGAAGAAGAGTTTTCAATATTTTTGGTACTAAGAGTTACATGACTAGCTTTGAAATGTTGAATGGCACTCTCAACCATTGCCAAATCTATCTAAGACACACTTAGATTGGGTTGTGTATGAAAGTTGATTTTTCTTGGGAAGTTATCAAAAATAGGAGTTTGATCCAATGGGCTAATTTTTTAAAGATAGATAGGAAGGTATTAAATGTAGGAAATGGTGTAGGGGTAAGTGAGTTTGAGGTAAAGCCAATAAGCTAAGGCTATAGAGCATCAATAAAGAGTTGGGAGTCTAAGGATGGAGCTAAGGAAATAGTAGGAAGTGAGTAGAGTGAAAGAGGTACATCAAGCAAGATTTGGGAGTCTAAGGATGTAGGTAGAGAATAATAGGAAGAGAGTAGAGTGAAATATGTTAATGTGAGAAATACAATTAGGCTAAGTATGAATAACCAAGGGGTAGAAAATGTATGATGGTGTTATCAAAATGATGCTATATGGAAGAGCTAGATAAAAATGATTACTATGTAGAGAAGGTGAAAACATAAGTTGAGTAACATGTATAGCTAAAGTACTATAAATGAAAATATTCTAATGATATATAATGCTACTCTTTATGTTTAACTAGATGTATTAGATAACATATGAAAGATATACCCCAAGCACAATACAATTTTAAAAATTAAGCATTAATTGGTTCCATAAAGATGTGTCCTTTTTTGGTTTTTATAGTAAGTTCTTAGTTTAAGAATGTCATTGATAATGCAGAGACCCACCACTTTTTAACATACTTCCCCTTATTGTCAAGGGTGTAGTAAAATTTGAGTACTATATCCATAGCTAATTTGAAGCCTCTTTTTTTGAATTTTTTATTACATCATTTATCAATGTATTTTTTTAATCTTGATATATTTTAGTGCTTTCATGCCTTTTTATCTAATGCATGTTTATTTCCTGAAGTTAAGCTTCAAAAATTTCTTCGTTGGGAACGAGTCCATGCAAAGAAATGTGTATAAAGGGTAATTTGAATTCTAAATCCAAGACAACTTCAAATCCATATCTAAGGAGAAGGGAGTCCCAATGCTAGTGCTATATATTTATAGGTCAAGGTAGAGCTTAAGGTCCTTATTGATTCGATATTCTTGAACAGTTTTATCTAAATTTTTGTCAAGGGTTTTATTTGTTGCTTTAACTTGTCCATCGCATTGTGGGTAATAAGGAGTGAAAAATTTATGAATTATTTTTAATTTAAAAAATAGTTTTTTTGTCTTTATTTTTTAATATTTCGCTATTGTTAGATAGTATGGTGTGAGGGAAGTTGAATATATAGATGATTTTGTTAATGACAATCTTAGAGATAACATCTTTATTTGTGTTGGTATGAGGCATGGCTTCAATCCATTTGGTAAAATATTTGATAGTTTTTATAATAAATGTATGACCATCTTGTGTTCTAGGTAGTTTGATAATAAAACCTAGACCCCATATAGAGAAGGGCCATGGAGCTTTGAATGTTTGAATAAAGTGGGAAGTAAGTAAATGAGATTGTTGTGAAGTTGGAAAGATTGAAATTTCTTGATGAATAAGAGATAATTTTATTCTAATGTAGTCCAATAGTATTCGATACAAAGTAGTTTATGATCAATAACAAGGACACTATAATGTCTTCCGTAAATACCCCCATGTGATTTCTCAAGAAGAGGGAACACCTCATCTTTAACAATACATTGGTGAAGGTCACCTTTAGAAATATAGTGTTAAAGAATGTCACTCATTTGAAGGCTTTTTTTCAAATGTCTTTTCTCTATAATCAAATTTGAGAGGATATGTTTTTTTTTATGATGAATTGAATGATGTATTTGTATGAAAGGATTTTTCATATAGTGATGACTTCGAAGTGGAAAATGATGTTTTCTTGTTTGGATATTGTAGTGCAATATGCTTTCCAAATTTTAGTGAGGAACTTGTCATCTTGTAAGGATTTATGTGGATTCAATAATGAAATTGATAAGGAAAGAGAGGAAACTATGACATTTTGTTATTTTGGAATTCTATATACCAATTATTTTCTCTTTACTAATATTATTATTGTCTAAGTATTTTTTTTAATTAATCTCCCAAAGTGTATGCTTTCCTATATGTTGAGATTTAGGTGGGTTGGCTTTTAACACTTTGTGAGAGATGTCTCATATAACACCCCACCTAGATAAATTTGTTGATATGATACACTTATTATAAGGACATGGAATCTTGTGATTTGATGAAAAAATTCTTGATGTGATGGTGATAACCACCTTTATATCACCATCGCATCAACATATTTTTCCTCCTTAGTCTCTTCATTCTTCCTCTGATCCTTTTTCTGTATTGTCTGCACATAGTTGATGTCATTGACTTGATTGATGATATCCTATATCACGCTTGTTTTGATCGATGTCATTGATTGGGCTAATGATGTATATATTTATTTGTATGTCATTAGTCAGGTTGATGACATTGGATGATATTGAGATTTGAATATTAGAGTTTTGAACCATATTTATAAGTTTCCCTTCATAATTTATGAATAAGCAACAACATCAATTTTATCTTCTTGTGTTCACAATTCCTTCACTAGGAAGAAGAAAATGATCTATGGTTAGAGGAGCTTACACTCAAGAAAGACAAGTTATCAATAGAGGCCTTGAAAATTTAGAAAATATGAGATTTACCATCAAAATATAACAAGTCTTTGGAGCCCCAAAATTTGGTCTACTTAGGGTTTTACCTATCCATCTTGGCTTCACTTAAAAATATCTCTCACAAATTATGTGGGATAAATATGGTAAGAAAATATAAATATCCTCTAATATAAGAAAATTTATAAGACCATACTAGATCCAACACACACAAAAGACATTATTCCATAAAATGACATGAAATTATAGACAAGGGCCATGTATAATTAAGATTGTAAGGGTTATATTAAGAAATGTATATAAATAATTAATGATCAGAGAGATACCTAAATCTAAGATGTAAGATGGGTACACTAGAGTTGTATGGTTGTATTTTGAGCTATGAATTAAAACTATTAAATATAGCAAATTAATCCAAAATACAATAACATCATAGGGAGAGATTATGGAAGCAAATCAGAAATGATAAAGAGATTCTTATCATTGCCTTTAACCTCTTATCCTCTACCCAAGATCTTCAAATAAATTTTCAAGGATTCTTGATTTTGTTTGTGGATTGCTATGGATAGACTCATAAATTTAACATAATGATAACCTGATTAATGACTTTGATTATAGCATGGATTGATATTTTCATGTAGGTCTTGTGGATTCATATATTTGATAATTAGTTTGGACATGGAGGAGTGGCTTATTTAAATAGATTGAGGGAGGGAAGATCAATGGTCACAATTCAAAGTTGGTTGCCACAAGATCAAGGGTGGAGGATTATCCAAAGAATTAAAAATTCCTTGGATGATTTTAGAGGAGAGAAGGTTCTAATGGTAAAAACCTCTATAATATCTTTGAAGGTTTAATCATTATTAGGGGTAGATTAGATAGGTAATTAGGGTGTTCTATAGATTCTATGGAGGGGTAGGCTTGTAGGAAAGCCTAGGAGTAGGTAGGTAGGTGGGTCATGAGAATTTTAAATTCCAAAATAATGGATAAGTGAGATTAGTTAGTAGATAATAGAGATGTAGATGATTTAAATATTTTTTGGGGTAGGTATAAGGTTAATACATTAAGAATAATGGAAAGAGGTGTTAGATTAAATGCTAGGAAGATTAGTAAGGATGATTTAGATAAAATTAGATGGGATTAATAAAATGGATAGGGTGAGAAGATTTAGGTGCATACATTTCCCCCCTTTTTGAAAGATCATTGCGAGTGGACTAAGTGGAAGGAGTAATGGCCTTTCAAACAAAAACCATTTCATGGATGAATTTTAATAGATATTATTCCCCCTCAAGGGTTCATGAAGGGAAGAATGAAATGGATGGCCATTTGAAAGAAGAAATGAGGGGTGGGATGTAATAAATAGACTAGGGGATTTGATGCTAAATGTTGAGATAGATGATGAAGAAGATGAATTCGACTCAAGTAATACGATATAGATTGATGATCCCTTGGCAAAGACATATGCATGGGAAGTGAGAATGATTATGTCATTATTGTCAACACATCCCAAGGGAAATCAACCATAACATGATGATGATAGGACTAAATGTTGCAAGATTTAGACATATCCCAAGTAAGGATGCATACAAGTGAGAACTATAGGCTAGGACAAGACATTTATTTGATGAGATTAATGATGAGCATAGCTCAAAAGATAAAGTTGAGCAATACGATAAAGGATATGAGAGAGAGAGTAAATGATATTATCGAGTGACTAAAAGATAAATAAATGGACTACAATGCATCAAATCAATGAGCCACAATGTGATTTATAGTGATGATGCCCCTAGCAAGGTCACATGCATATGAGTGAGAGATGATAGTAAAGTTATGGTCCTAGTCATGTCCCAATCGAGGGAGGAAATTGTAAATGTTAAGGTGCAAATATATCAATCATTGATGATGGATAACTGATGGAGAAAAAGATGGTTGTTATGATTTTGTTGGGCCCAATTGATAGGTGTGGGTGATTGATGAAAATATTAAGGAGATGATTATGGGGATGGTGATGGATCAATATACCAATTTATTAATGATTGATATTATAGCTCAAGGATTTGATTAATTCAAGATGAGAGGATGATGAAAGATAAGATTGTTGTGATGAAAAATGGTGAGGAAATGAGAGAGATTGACCAAGCTGACCTGAGACATGTTATGTGACTAAGCGCTACCTATATAATCTAAAAATACCTCAAGCTAATGTAGTTAAAACTAGATGATATGCTAGATAAGGAGGATGATGATGGATGTTAGTCATGTTATTTTGTATATGGATGTGACTTAAATGTGATGATGATTGGGTTGAGAGTTGAGTTAAGATGTTAGATGTTGATGACAGAGAGATGATAAATGATTGGTTAGAGGATATAGATGTGATGATAAAGGAATTAGAGGAATGATTGGATACTGGATGAGTGGACTAAGATGATCGACTTGATGATGGGATTAAGTTGATTTAATTGATTAGGAAAAAATGATTAATCCATCATTTTTATGATAAGGTTCATCATAGTCTAAGAAATCCAATTGAAATATAAAACTAGGCAATATGCCCCATGATATAAGTATGACCAAAAGGACATTGTGCCAAAGTGATTATGGAAAAATAGCAAACTTTGCATCATCGAGGGCACCTAGAAGCATCATTGTATCTTTTGGTGTCATCATAGCATCCTCATTCATTGCCTAATAGACAGAAGGATATATGATGCAAGATAAAGAAAATGAAACATAAGACATTCATATATAAACATGATGCAAATAAGTCAAAGAACATATAAGTAACACATATAAAGATCTACATACAATGTAATTGTGTCTTGTTTAATTGTCATAATGAGGTTGATGAGATGATTGATTAGTTGATAAGTTTGACTAAATTGGTCATGATGATTATGATGTGATGTTAGATTAAGGATATGGAATTGGACAAGGTATGGACTTAGAATAGACTAGTGACTTAGATGAGGATAAGGATTTCGATAAAGATATGGATTTAGACTAGATGATGGACTAGGATTAGGATAAGGTTACCAAAGACAATAAGACAAGATGACTAGGATGATAAGATGATTAGGATATAAGACAAGATAGGATGATAAGATGGATAAAACATTAAATAAGACAAATGGGATATTTAGGACTTAGGATAAGATGACATAAGACAAGACATCTTAAATGTTTTTGGATTTTTGTGGATTTTATGATTTTTAGGGGTTTTGACATTTTTTAAATTTTAGGTACTTTAGAATATGTATATACACTATACAAATGGGGTTACTAGAAAAGGGAATATCAAGTCTAGTAACCAAGATAAAGATGGATGAAATGATGGATGGGATGATAGAAGGATGAGGGTGTTGTTAAAAAGGGGATGAGAACCAAGGAATAATGGGATAGGGATCTCTAATGATCTCATTATAAAGGAACCAGATATATAGTTTCCTAAGTGCCTATTGGAGGATATGCCAAGATGATTTTAGAACATTTCTCAAGACATCTTTCACTTCTGTACGAGGGTCAAGACAAGAAGGAATGAGAGATAGGATGCATGGCATGATGGATAAGGATGTTTAGGACAATATATGGATAAGATATACAAGGATGCTTAGAGGATGATATAGACAAGGTTGACAAGGGATATGTAAAGTCAGATGGATTGTGCCCCCAAGTGATGAGGTAAAATGTGGACAATAGATTATTTTAACAACATGCCAAAACTGGTTTTCATCATGGCACTTTCCCAAGGTACTAAAAGACTAGTTTTCACTATTGGATGAATGATTTTTATTTCATGTTTTTTACTTTTTGATTTTTTTAAAAATTTCTTTGACTTTTTTGATGACATATTTATTTATTAGAGGTGGGAAATATGCAAGATGTAGATATTTTCATGATCTTTAACCACCACCTATTTTAGAGAGATATGATGATAGGACCATGTCATTTATATTGGATGTATTGATGTTCATATGACCTTTGTTAATTTTTGATTAAGACCCCTCCAAATATCTAGGCTAGGTATCTTTGCTACCCCTATGAGAGGCAATATGGACTAGGAAGGGGATGGTAGGTATGAATCAGATGAGATATTTATGTTGATGGGGGTGTATTGGAATTGAATGGATGATAGGACAGTGAGAGAAAGGTGTGATGGGTGATTGGGTATTAGGTCTAGCAGTCACACACACTATTGGATATGTTAGGCATTTTGTATTTGATTTGTGTCATATGACAAAAGACTTCAAGAGATCCAAGATGTTTTGAATTTTTGGTTCTTTGATCTCATTATTATATGGATTATCGATCAGGATGATAGTGATTTTGAAATTATTTTTATTTTCAAACTTGATTATATCTTGACTACCCCATGGTGCATGACATTGGGCTTCATTAGAGGAGGTTTGATTAGATATATGATGGTTACTTTGATGATACCCTAGTGCCTAATATTGGGCTTCACTAGGGGAAGACACTTTTTGATGAGGTTGATGATTTAACATTTATTGAGTTTGAATTTATAGATCAATGGTTATTTGATCATTATGTATGAATTTTGAATATGGTCTTGGAACTATACATTTATGGCACATATTATGTTACTCGAGGAAGGGTCCAATGATGGATGTTCCTGTTCATCCCTATGGAGGGTGATTAATGATCATTGATAGGAAGAAAAGGATCTATGATGGATGAAGGTGGTGGATATCATATGATGAGATCAATGAGTGGTGATGGGACATCATAGTCCACATAGGGGTTCCTAGGAGACCTAGTTTTAAAATCAAAGAAAATCTCCTCAAAAGTAACAAAAGGATCACTAGGACTAACTATAGTATACACATCCAAAGTAGGATCATATTTACTATGACTATCTTTGTCAGATAAAAATTGTAAAAACTCTTTTATGACCTTATCATCCTAATTGGGATAAAATATGCCTGGTAATTGACTTTTATCCAAATTAGAGGTATCTTCAAAAGAGTAGGCATAGTCATCATCTATTAAAATATCTATAGAGGATGATGTTTTTGATGAGGAATTTGATTCAATTACTGGTGTTGAACATAATCTTGATGCTACAGACATCTATTTCTTAACACCATTGTGTTGAAATTATCAATCTTACTCAAAATTTGTGAAAACATACAATTTAAGTCAAAATCACTTAAACGTGCTAAATGGTTCGAGTTTATCGTAAATAAGTTCAAATTTAGGCTAATGTATCCCTAAATGAGGAAATGCATTTTATGTGATTATTAACTTTTCTCAAGTCACTTTGGGTCAAAATGATGAAAATGCAATTTGACCCTCTAAACCACTAAATTCTTCTAATTCGGAGGCATACGACATGTGCATGTGTTATTTCATGTCAATAATGTCCTAAATAGGGTATTGGTCTATATGAAACTGACACCTTATTCTAATTCCAATCTAGCCAAATTATGACCCAATAATATGACATTTTGACTAATTTAATTAATAGTTGCAACCAATTTCTAAAAAATTGCATCAAAATTGATTAATCTCACTTAGGCAAATTAATCCAAATCAAGTGCTTAAGTGGAAAATCCATGGAAATTATTGAATATCTTTTAGTTGTAAATTTATTTCTAATATTTGCATCATTAAATGACATCATTTGTGGGGTGGCATCCATAAGCCATAAATGCAATAAATATTAGGTTTAAGACCTCCCATGCCTCTTTAATGCCCCTTCCTTCCAAATATTTATGAGGGTATTTATGGATATTATCTCAAAAATTAGATTAATTCATGACCACACATTTTGATCTCAATATAGATGGTCATGGTTGATTCAGACCAATTCTAAAAATCTATAAATAGGCGAGCCAAGTCCACCATTTTTAAGATTCATTTGTGTAAACTTATTATGCATAATTATCTCCACAAGTCATTTGTGTGTAGTTTTATTATGCTTAATTTGAAATAGGATAGATTTAAGATAGGAAAAACATTGATTCCAATATCATGAACTTAGTTTCATTGGTGCACTTGAGATGATGGAGGAGTTTTGCCTTACATCATTGCTAAAGACTTAGGCACCAAATCAAGGGGAAAATCAAAATTTGAGCCACATTTGGGTGATGGGATGCTCTTGGGAAGGTATTGTGTATGTGTTTTATTTCAATAGCTCTTAATTATTATTTTCAAAACCTCATCAAAAGATTTGGCTTAGTTAGTTATGTTCTTATGTATTTTCTTGAGTTTTCTTTACTAATGCTTTATCTAACTCACTTTGGATTCCATATCTACATATTAGCACATCCATTGGAACAATTCATCCCATTCAAGCAAGGAGACCAACTTGGAATTCTTAAATTTTCTAAAAAGTCCTTAAAAATCCCTAAAAATCAATTTGTAGCATCATTTTTCCATGTTTTTGTGCTTTTGTTGACACATAGTTTACACAATGACCGATATCAGTTCTATGTAACTAGCATCAATTCTAGGGTAGGGTAGAACATGATAAGAAAACTAGGTTTTTAAGCTTTCTTTAAGATTACAAGTTATTATTCTAACTTTTTAAGTTTCTATTTGAATATTTTATTACCGATCTAGAAGTTTCTTTTGGAGATTTTATACTAACATAGGCTAATAAAAGTTTTTTTGAAAAAATATTTTTTACCTAAGGGTTCATAGGTAATTAGTATCAATTTTTGTTGACTGGCATTAGTTCTTTTATGACCTCATCGATCTTGTTATAACTGGCATCAATCACTGCTGACTGATGTTGGTCTCTGTGTAATAAAAAAAGAGAACTTGAGAGCAAATTTTGAAATCTTGCGTATTTAATTGATAATTATGCTTCAAAGCAGAAGGAAAAACTCTAAAAATTGTAGTTCCCACATTGGAAAAGTGCCAAATTTGAAAATTTCCATTTGGTGCTTAAAATGAATTTAGATGGTTTGTTTAACTATTTTGTGAAATTTTTTCAAAGTTTGCATCTAAGGCCAAAGGGCCAAGAATTTCACAAAACACTTCACTTTTGGTGCATAAAATTTACACTCACTTAAATTAAAAGTTTTTAAAAGTGTGTTGTTTTATGCTATATCATTTTGTACTTGTGTGTTTTTTATAAATGAAGGATGTGTGTATGCTCTCCCCACTTCCTCTTTAGGGAACTTGGATGACCAAAATCACTTATTCCTTATAATTGTGCCTTGTTCAAGGCATGATTTTTTTTTTTGTTAAGGCTCTCCCCAAAACTTGCATAGTTTGGGTGATCTAGACATAATCTTTAAAGTCTTTTCACTTGATCATTATTTGGTTTTAGTTTTATACTTAGGAATTCTTATGTGTTTTCACATCTTAAGTTTGTTAATTCACATTGTTACTTTCCTCATTAAAAAGTCTCTTTTCTAATTTTCTAGTAGCAACTCATCGAAGTTGTCCCTAACTTTTATGACATTGACATGTCTTCTAAGCCTACATTTGGTGTACTAGATTACACTATTGGTTTTTGAGTTATCATACCCTCTTTTGATTTAATGATTTTAACCCACTAAAGTTGAGTAATTCTGTAACCATTTATTTTAATTATGTGGTACTACACCACCTTCTCTTTATTATAGTCTCTTCTTACCTTGTTGCTTGTTTGGAGAAAAATAAAAACACACTTTGTTAACATTTGCAATACATTTTCCAAAATCTTAGCAAAATGTAGAGAAAAATATTTTATACATGATGTAAAGGTACACTCATAGTGGGGTCCCTTATGGCCATAACTATGAGGAAGAGCACTTTTATGATGGACTAGATAATTCCATGGTATTTGAGAACATTCCCATGACTGTAGGATCTGAGGAAGATTATTTTGAACATCAGCCCATAGAGGATAAAGATGAAGCACTCCTAAGGTTGATTGAATCAGGTGCTAAATTTACAACATAATTTTTAATGGAATTGTAGTCATATAAAATTAAAAATTTGATGAATTATACATGGCTAATAGAACCCAACCTGGAGGTCCTCTTTCTTTCTCACACAACCTTTCTTGGTTAGTATTTCACTGATTCCTAGTCATCTCTAGTTTTTCAAACTGAGCTCTTTAAGACCCAAATAACCCTCTCAAACCTAGATCTATCCCATAGGGTCTCATCCCCTTAGGATAATAGCACCTAACTTGGATAGGAGTGTTGAAACCCATGTTGTCCTAATATTGGTGTTATTGTCAAGTTTAAAATTGCTCCTAATGGTTAGATTCTTTTGGATCCTTATCCTTTTCCTTATCATCCTAACATGAATTAATTTAACTCATGATCATTAATTATCTTATAAAATGCCATTCAAAGTATATTTATAAGGTTTGTCACTCATTTAGAGGAAAGAAGAAAGAATACAAGAAAGTACACTCAAGCAATCTTCCCTATTCTTTGCATACAACCTTTCAAGATCATTTCAAGCCTATTCAAGCACTCATACTAGTCCTTGGTCATCCAAAGTACATCTAGTTTCACATCTAGCTACATCCATCACACATTATTGCACCAAAAACTTCAATGGGATAACTACATTAGCTTGATCCCTCTTCAAAGTACTGGTATGTAGGTAGAGTGCCCACACATGAGGTGTGAAGTGCATCTAGTGTATCCTTTACACACCAACCCTTTCTCTTCTTTCCTTAAGTTTAAATTCAAGTTTAATCAACAAGAGCTCTTAATGGTTTCAAAGATTTAATTAGACACATAGTGAGCTCCATAGGCTTTTAGGACTCAAAATTTCATACACAAGGTAACACAGACCTACCAAATAAAACCTGAAAAGATTTCAACCTCAAGACAATAGTGACAGAATAATACTGTAACATTGAAGAGCAGGGTGTCCACTTTTGGTGTACAAAATTTTAGAGATATAATTAAGGAACAACCTAAAGATCATACACTAATTTTTAAATATATCATGAAAATCAAAAAGGCTAAGCAAGTTGAGTATTCTAGTCATTCAAAGTATCCGGTTACAAATGACACTACAAGAAAAACTATGTCTCAACCACCCCCTATAGTAGTCCAACCTCCTTATATGCCACCAATTATAGCTATTACAAGCCTATCTCTTGATGTGGCAGCCATTGTGTAAGAGATCCGATCTCTTCAATCCAAGGTGCAATATCTTGAGAAAGGTACCAATAGACCTGCGTAGGTTTTGGATTATTTTGCTCTTCTACATACACCATTGGCATGTCATATTACTTCTACATGCTTGAAATAAGGTTTTGTTCAACCCAAACTTACTATTTATAATGGTAAGGGTGATTCAAAGACACATTTGAGATATTTTCACCTATCATGCTTGGATTATTTACCCAATGACTAGCTACTTACCAAGTTATTTACATAGAGTGTAAATGATTATGCTTTACAATGGTTTTATAGACTAGAAAATCAGTCAGTCATAGCCTTCAATCCTTTATCAGGCATGTTCTTAGCACATTTCAGTATCAACATTGGTGACAAGGTTTCATATGCACATTGCATAACATAAACAAAGGTCAAATGAGCCCTCACAGATTATGTTCTAAGATATAATGCTATTATGGATAAAATAAATAGCCCCATGGATGATCAAGAGCTACACAACATATTAAAATAGAGCCTTCTACCAGCATTGCATGAATCTATTATGTTCAAAATATTCTCTTCCTCCACTGAATTGTGTCATACACTCAAGGGAAGAGAAGTCAAGCTAATTTCAATGGGAAAACTCAAGTATTCAAGTATTCTAGACACAACCAACAAGAGTAAAAAAAAATACCCATACAAGGTCAAAATCAATGAAAATAAGAATCATAATAAACTAACATTCAATGCAACTTCAGATCTCCCTCAAGTGTCATTTTATCAAAACCTCCTCGATGTGCATTTCCCAATCTACCAATTTTTCTAGTTAGGGTTTTAAAATAGTTATTAGAATGTAACATCATCACTCTCCTACCTATCTAGGAAGCAGATCCAATAAATCCTCCTCCATTGGGATATGATCAACATGCATTTTAAAATTTTCATAGAGCACCAGGACACACAATAAATAGATGCATAAGTATATGACATAAGATACAAGACTTGATTGATGATAATTACTTGATCCAAGCACTTTAGTTGAGCCTCCAAAGGCAAAGATAACACATAATAAAGCTTTGAATTTTTTTACAAATATATCTCCATAGAATTATAAATAAGAGAAAGAGGACACATTAGGTATTCATCATACACACCATACACGTCCTCCACCAACTACATACTAGGCACCTTCAGTTGAGGCACATCCTTTGAGAGGTATGATAGGTGTGCATGAGTCTAGAGTTATAGCTAGTCCTTCAATATATTTTTTAGATTAGGAGATTATGGAGGATAATATAGGTTATGATGAAATTTTTATTAGATCACATATTCATAATTAACTTATTCATAGTGTACTTATTGACAATTGTTCCAGTCTTAACATGTGCATCTTCACACTATTTCAGCATTTGGGTTATTCAGAGTAGGATATCACTCTAATAGACATAGTTATCAGTGGTTTTTGTGGGAACATATAGAGTTAAATGTGAGAGATAATACTTCCACTATAGGTTGGTCTTATATATGTCGTAACACCATTCACTATAGTTCCCAATGCAAGAGTTTTTGACATATTACTTGGTCAACCATGGATTCAAAAACTCAAGGTAGTACCTTAAATAGTTCATGGATGCATGAAATTCATTCATTATAATCAAGTTATCATAGTCAGTGGAGTTCCTTAAGAGTCACCATTCCCCACTTTAGAGCTATTTACCAACTTACAGTCACCAACTCCAATTCTTCCATCAATTTTAATTTCTCCTCTAGTTTCAGTATAGTTTTCACTTCAAATCCAATCACAGTTGTGACATCCATTACTTGTATAGATGGTTCAGATACCCCCATATTTTCAATACTCTAGACAAATTCCAATGATATTATTCACACCTAGAGTAGTTACATTGAGGTCTCATATAGCTACAAAAAGAGAACCTATTTAGAGAGCTCCTTCTACTTCCAGATGGGTCCCTAAGAGCCTTATTATTGCATCCACTTATTAATGTTATAGAGGGACCCCATATTTGACTTTTAATTTAAATATTTTAGAGTAGTTACAATGTACATAGATTTTAGATTCACAATCTCAGTCATACACCTGTACCTCACGATCACGCATGATTTAATTGTTCGATATAAGACACCATGATAGGGAGTCTCATCCGAGACTCAACAGTTAGTATTGTTTCTTCCTAGTATTTCATGTACATAGCTTATATCAAAATATAAAAACATTCAAAACATATCAAAAATACTAAAAACATTTTGATTGTATGCATTATCCATGCTTTACATAACTATTATTATGCTAGGACTTACATTCACTATTTCATGCTACTATATGTTGATTTTATACATTACCATGCTTCACTTGATATTATTTGAGTATGTGAAGTGACTTATAACTCCTTGATTACTTCATTTTACACACTGAGGGGACATTCCTACCTCTACATTCAAGACACACATTGATATACATACCCACTAGGGGCATTTTCTACATGACTACACCATCCAGGTTATGTCACTCCTATACTACACACTCTGGGTTATCATACTAATATACATTACTTTATAACTTACAAAGAATACTATATCACCATTTCACTAGTATCTATCACTTGTGTATCTCTTAGAATATACCTAGTCTTTTACTAAACATGTTTTGCATACTCTCAGATTTGCTTTGATTAGTTAGATGTACTTGTATATTTCTATTTCTTATATGATTTCTCTACCTTCTTAGCATAGCTTGTGTGATTGCATTTTCAATTCTTGCTTGTGCCTTAGGACATTTTCCAATTTCCTTTGATTTTATTCATGTGTGTTCCTTAGGACATTTACAATGTCCTTTGCTTGTCCTCTTATATTTGCCTGTGGCTCATGTGCCAAATTTGCTTGTTTCACTTATATGTATATGTGGCATTTGAACATTCCTTCCATGCTTGTCTTCCAATTTACATGACATGTGTACATGTCCCTTATTTGCATGACCCCTTGGCCATATTTGTATGATTCTTACTTAGTGCTTGATTGCTTGTTTTCTTCTCATTGTGTACAATTCCATGATCCATATCATGCATTTACCTTACTTTCTTGGATGCCATGATGGACATCATGTTCCATCACTTTAATTAACAACTAATAGCTAACATCTAACATTTTATGTTTAGCACTTTATGTATGATTTCACATTGTTATATCTATCTAGGCATATCCCTATTGATATAATAATATCACAATACAAACATTGCTATATCTTGAAACATATTGTCAAATATCAAATACTATATATCTATGCAACTTAACACACTTGTAGGAATCTTTTCTTCTGATGATAGTCATTATAGGTTCATCATGCCTACCCTTAGAAGAGGGGGCATCAAACCAAGGTTTTATCATAGAGATTAAAGATCCTAGCAGTCAAAACAACAATGTTCAAAACACTCAACATAGAATTCATATGTGAAATCAGTCAAATTAGAGTAAAACATAGTGATAGTTTTAGATTAGCAGTTAGTTTTCACACTAGACAATAGTGCCAAAAATGGAAAACACCAAACATAGGGGTGTCCACATTTTGATGCTATTTTCTAGGTATAAAAACACTCAGGGTTTCTACAAATAGGCAAAAATTTTAGTTTAAGGATAGTTTTTACACTTCTAGATTAATCAAATTTAACAGTTTCAACATAGTTTTCTCAAATACAGGGGATATCATGTGCATCATGATGGTTCTCACTTACAGTTTAGATTAGTCAATTGGCATAACTTTCAAATCAAAATCCATGTTCTAGACATCAGTAATTAGGGGTAATGTGCATAACATGTTGACCTTTTTTTGTTTCCAAGTTTTATTTTATTATAAACATTCTCAGTAGTTGCATTCCTTACTCCATCTACAGGTGGTTGGCATCATATTTAAGTTAAAATTTCATACAAGTTTATCTTTTTGAGTACCCAAGTTCTTGAATTAGATTTCATATAAGCCTAGTACATTAGTTTAAATTTGGGTTTCATACAAGCTTAATCTCCATCTTTCAAAATGGCCAATAATGGCCTCATTTCTAGCACACATTCAACTATCCATGCCACATTGTTAGATTTTCAGCACATTCATGGGCTCCATGATCCATCTCATATAACATCTATTTTATACTAGTATCACTTCATATCTTCACGTGGAAATGATGGAGCTAAAGAGATAGCCTTTGTATTTTTGAGCCACCTATTTAGAGGGATTGGACACATAGTCCAAACATTGATCAACACATGCATGATTCATTAACTTCACTTAGTTAGTGATGTTGGAGCCAAAGGGCCAACCTTTGCATTATTGAGCCACATTTTGGGGAATTGAGCACTCAACTCCATTCATAATATTACTCATGATTCAACACATACTTAGCATAATCCAACATCATAATAGGTTTTGTATTGGTTCACGTGCATGGTGAGGTGTATTTGTTCCTTTCTCTTCCTCTTACTCAAATTTGTATGTTCTTATTTTAGATATAGTGTATCTAGTAATAAATGATCTAGTTTATGTTTTCATTTATAGATTCACACTTCACAATATACTCTCTCTATGCACATCCAAAATCACATAGCTTAATGAGCTTCTCCCTTATAGGTAAGTTCAGGTAGGCTTTCTATTTTTCCTTTATCCTAGTATTTTGCTTTGCTTCATCACTAGAATAAAGTAGGGGGGGTGAAATGTAGTGAATAAAATGTGAAATTGGATGACTGAGGTATGGCTAATACCACCCAAGCTATAGGTCCTCTTTCTTACTCACATAGCCATTCTTAGTTAGTCTTTCACTAATTCCTAGTCATCTATGGATTTTTGGATTGAGCTCTTTGAGACCCAAGTAACCCTCTCATACCTAGATCTATCCCTCAAGTCTCATATCCTTAGGATAACAATTCCAAACTTGGATAGGAGCACTAAAACCTAGGGTGTCCTAATTTTGGTGCTATTGTCCAAGTTCAAAATTTCTCCTAATGGTTAGATTCTTTCGAATCCTTATCCTTTTCTTTGTTGGCCTAATGTGAATTCATTTAACCCATGATCATTAATTACCATATAAAAGGCCATTCAAAGTCCATTTATAAGGTTTGGAACTCATTTAGAGGAAAGAATCAAGAAAACAAGCAAGTACACTCAAGCACTCTTCCCTATTCTCTGCATGCAACCTTCCAAGATCATTTCAAGCCTATTCAAGCACTCATACTAGTCCCTGGTGATCCAAAGTACATCCATTTTCACATCTAGTTACATAAATCATGCATTATTGTACCAAACACTTGAATGGGAGAACTAAATTATCTTGATCCCTCTTATGAGTATTGGTATGTAGGCAACATGCCCACACATGAGGTGTGAAGTGCATCCATCATATCCTTTACACACTAAATTCTTCTCTTCTTTCCCTAAGTTTTAATTCAATTTCAAGCACCAAGAGATCCTAAGGGTTTCAAAGATTGAATTAAATACACATTAAGCTTCATAGGATTCTAGGCCTCAAAATTTCACATAATAAAGACCTTCTAGATAGAACCCATAGAGATTTCAACCTCAGGACAACAATGCCAAAATAGGACTATAGCAATGGATAATAGGGTGTCCACTTTTGGTGCTCCTATCCAAATCAGAAATGAAGTTTATGAAACTATTCCAATTTATTTTCTAGTCATGCTCCTCTAGAATTAGACTCTATCTCAGTCCAAATCAGTTGAAATAAGCTAAGTTCTAATTTATTTCACATACTACTACTATATTTAGAAAAAGACAAAATACTATCTATTTAAACAAATTAGTAGGTTAATTAAAGCATATCTATTTACTGATTTACATTAATTAGACCCTTTATTTACTTAGGAATTAAACACTTAATTTCCTAAAAAGAATAAAATAGGAATAATTATATACCTTGGTTAGCGTAGAAGAAGAACAACAAGAATAATCCCTTGCTCACATTGTAAAAACAAATATTACATATTATAGCAAGGGAAAGGAAGTGCTATTAGATTCAACCCCTAATGATCAAGATCTTGTCACCAAGATCAAAAACATAAGTCAATGATATGCAGACCAATTTATCATGGACTTGATGGACTCTTTAGTTGCCACTTCAATACACAATGCCGCTTCCAAAGAATAAGGGAATGTTGTTGAACCAATGAAACACACTTTAGTTGAGAACACACATATGATGGATCAAGATGTCTCAACTAAAAAACCTAAGTCTCAAGAGGTTCAACATCATGATTCATTAGACATGAAGCATACATTTTTTAATCATCAAGAACCTTTTGTTCTTTCACAGAATTAAGGAACAAAACATTTAGTGTGTATTGAGGAAATTGTGCAGAATAATTTGGTTAGTTCATCTCAACCAATGCATACTTTGGTGAATAGACCAAAAAATCCCCAAAATCAATAGAACGCTTATAATTCAAGGTAGTTGACTTCAAGGAATGTTTATCAACCCAATATTTAATGGTTCACTTACTCAACTCAAGGATTAAACCAAAATAAAGTTACAGATCATAGGGTGTATATCCCTACCAAATCCACACAACAAGGGTACATACCACCCTAACATAATTATATTACATCCACCAATACACCAAACATGCAAGATTAGAATTCAATGAAAGAAATTATGTCACGATTGGAGACAAAAAACAAAATCAATAAGTAAAAATTTGATGAGATATGTCCATATCCGTTCGATTTGAGTATTATCCAAGTCCCCTTTTTGCCTCATTTTGAGGCACCCAGATTTGATAAATACAAAGGAAAGGGTGAACCTCATGAACACATTCAAATATTTTTTGTATTACGCCAAGAGGTAGCTTACAACATCATTTATCTTCTTTGCTTATTTCCATGAAGTTTAGTTGGACAAGCTTTATATTGGCTTCTTAAGTTACCTAAAGGATAAGTTTTATATTAGAATAACCTATCTAAAAAAAATTTCAACCAATTATATAATATTGAACATGAATTGACTATTTTTAACTTTTACAAAGCCAAATAATGAGACAAAAAAAATCTTCACAACATATCTACAATGGTGGAGAACATTAGCTAGTTGCTTTCAACATAATTTTCCAAATAAATAGTTGGGTAAATTTTTTACATAGAATCTACACCCTGAGGTGGCACACAATCTATGGCTTACATATTCCAACACATTTAAAGAAATTGTTAATATTTATTCATAGGGTCAAACATCAAATCAGATTCAATCTCCTAGTTAAATTATTATAATAGAGAAACTTAAGGGGTTCAATAAAAATAAGAACAATGGTTAAAAATGGATTAGCTAAAGCAATACATGTATAAAAGGTGTAGGCTTTGTCAGCTTCAAATGTGTAATTAGCTCCAACTAATCCACCAGACACTTTGTAAAGAGTCTCTCCACAAAGGGCATTTAGTAACAAATTTAGAGTCTTTAGTAAACTAGGAGAGCCTATTAAGGTAGTGTTACAAAATCTCATAGAAACTAATTTGATTTTATGGCCTATATTAAGGCTATTTCCTGAGGATCAACCCAAACTTGATTGGTATCAGGCAAACAAATTTTGTAACTTCCACCATGTTATTGGTCATGGTGCTTATAGATGCATTAAATTGCATCATCTCATTGAAGATTTGATTAAGAGTGGTGAAGTTGAGATCAAACTTGGTCCACATGACACTAATTAGGATATGGTAATCTAAAAAGATCCATTTCTTTAACTTAATCAACAACTACCAAGGAATAATTAAAACCAAAGATAGAATAAATGGTAAAATCAACACCAAGGTCAAAATAATGATCACCATGATCATAATACCCATGCTAACAACCTGGGTTAAAATAACATGCCTTAAGACTACAACAATACCATGGGATGTATTTTTTCTAACCACATTACCACTATCACTATTCAATCCCATGAACCATCCCATACTCCTTTCATCAATAGACCCATTATTATAAGGTCAACACTCTCTCCCTCAAGTAAAACTACATCGATTTCATGCAATTATATTGTACCCCCATTTGCATGGGTTACCATTTTTGGATTTCATCCTTCCTCTAATTATAAAGGCTCCTCTCCAACTTAAATTTGCTCAAATGCAAATAGAAGCCCATGAGTCACCCTCCAAGGCCCTTTGCCTTCATCTTCTAATTATAATGGATCCTTGCCACATCTAGATTGTGCAATCATAACTAGATGCTCATGAGTTACTCTTTATGGACATTTTCCCTCTTCTTTTACCACTGAACCCAATGTGAACATTATGCTTTTAAATCCAAAATTAAACATTATTCCAACCAAGGATAAACCATCTCATCTTACTATTGAAAAGCCTTATAGTCTATCAGACCAACTGAGTAAAACCCTTGCATAGATATCTATTGTAGATATTTTGTATATGCTTGAAGTCTATAGAGTTATTTTGAATGATCTTTTACAATAATCCATAGTTCCCCAAGATATTGATCTTGAATAGCTCCAAACACTTTTAGGGAATTTATCTTTGTTTTGATAGGTCATGTTTGGTAAAAAATACATGTCCACTCTTGGTTTGAGCCATAATAACCCCTTATATATTGAGGTCATCATTAAAAACCATAAAATCAAGTGGGTTCTTATATACAATGGTTTAGGGGTAAACACAATGTCCCTCAAATTGGTATAAAGATTGGGATACAATGTGAAGGACATTCAACTAGAGATGATCATCATAAAGGTTTATGATAATGTCAAGAGGGAATCTTTTGATATTATTTATTTACCAATCATTATTGGGTCTGTATCCCATCACACTTTGTTACATATTGTGGATATTGAGTTTCTTTATAACATAATTCTTGTTCATCCTTAGATCCATGAAGTATAGGTCATTCCATCTACCTTGCATCAGTACCTAAAGTTTCCCCATGCTGAGATCAAGGTTATTATTCTTATTGATCTACAACCTTATCAGTATTACAAACATCTAAAGGCTGAGTATCGTAAATATAATATTATATTGGTTCTGAATTCATTTCAAATAAAAATAAGGAAATAGATTTGAATGCACCAAAATCTAATTTTATCAACCCTAGTGACCTTTATTTCACTTCGATTGATCTATTTCTTGTAACTTTTACAAAACATGTTGTTATAGAAGATGTGGGCATTTTCACGTATCATTTTAAGGATGCATATGTTGCTAAGTTTCCCAAGTATCCCAAAATATTTGGTATACCCAAACCTTTTAAAATCCATAATAGACCCAACATGATTTGACAACATAAGAAATAAACATAGAAAATGTGAATAGTATTTACACCTGTTACTTTTCCAAAACAATATTGAGAGGCTTTCATTCAAGGAGACTAGTTATATTTAGATGGCATTGCTAATTATTTTTAGAATCCAAAATGCCCTATCCCTAATTGTATTATGGATAATTTTGATTATACAAGAAAAGTCCTTAGCCCATGAGTGTAAGGAACTAGAACCTTTATCAGTTAGAAAACCTAATTTGAATCAAGGCCTTAGATTTATACTACTTGGGGGTGACCTCATGACTTTCGATAGTGATTATTCTAAATCTACTAGTGATGAAACTCTTGAAAATGATGTAGAATCCCATTATAGCCTTTTTGACAGTCTATTGACATAAAATTATTTTATTCTAATGCAATTATGACCATAACTCCCCATTATTCCCTATGCCTTTATCATCCTGAATTCATTGATTGGGACCAGTAAAATTCCATCATACACCTTGATGAATTCCAAAATGAAGACTCAATTGTAGATTATATGGGCCTTAGATATGGATATCCCATTGGTGATCATAAGCAAGGCTTTGATTTTTCATTAGATTCTTTTACCTACTTTGGAGAGAAAGAAAAAAATTTGGTCATGAAGAACATAACACATTGATATCTTCAAGTGAAAACCTCTTTAAGGAACTCATTAGTCAGGGAAAAAGTAAAGAAAAAGTCAAGCCCTTGAGTGAAAACCTATTTTAGGTACTCTTGGATGGGAAAGTTTTCTCATCCCCAAAATATGCACAAGGACCATTAAGTCCTAGCTCCATATCTAGTACCACCATCATGTCAGAACAATAAAAAGTCTTTGAGCATCTTAATTTTGACTTTCCTAAAATATTTGTTAGTTGGCCATTACCTTAATTTGCAAACTTAGATTCATCACATTATCCAGAGCTTTGGGAGGAAAAATAAGAAACTATAGAAGAAGAAGATCATGATCACACATTGCCTACTATTCTTGAATATGGTTCTACACTCCTTGTATAAAACACTATTGAAGTGAACCTAGGAACATATGATTATACAATTTTTTTTTACCGTAGAGTTTCTCTCAATGATGAGTAATGAGATCATATTATATCCATTTTAATAGATTTTATTGATATTTTTGTATGGGCATATTCTGACATGCCAGGCTTAGACCTTGACTTGGTTGTGCATCGACTTCTTGTCCATCTAAATGCCAAGATAGTTAAACATAAGTTGAGGTAGATACATCCATGCTTCACTTTTTTGGTAAAATATGAATTAGATAAATTATTAGGAACATGCTTCATTAGACCACTGGACTATTCTGAATGGATATCAAACATAGTTATAGAAAGCAAAAATCTATAGGATATACATATTTATATTGATTTCAGAGATATCAATAAAGCATGCCCCAAAGATGATTTTCCTTTACCCAACATCAACATGATTATCAGTTCTAATTCTAGGTATGAGATTCTATCCCTCATGGATGGATTTTTTGGATACAATTAGATCAAGATAACCCAAGAAGACCAACACAAGATTGCATTCACCACTATATGTGAAACATTATGTTATCAAGTCATGTCATTTGGCTTGAAGACTACTAGAGCCACTTATTAACGTATAATGACTATCATCTTCCATTACATGATGCATGATATTATTGAGGACTATATTGATGACATTCTAGCAAAATCAATAACACATGCCAAATATCCTGATGTTCTACGAAGAATCTTTGAGAGACTTCATGAGTATAAGGTCCATTTGAATCATAATAAGTGTTTTTTGGAATCACTTCAATAAAATTTATAGGTTTTATTATATCAAAAATAGGGATTAAAATTAGACACTAATAAGGTCAAGGCCATTGTTGAAATGCCTCCACATTCAAATCTTAAACAACTTTGAATCCTACAAGGAAAGATTCAATCTATTTGTAGGTTCATTTCTCAATTGGTAGATAAGTGCCACCCATTTACACATATCTTAAAGAAAGAGGTCATGTTTCAATGGGATAAAGAGTGTCAATTATCATTTGTGAAGGTCATAACATATTTGGCAACACATTAGTTTTGAGACCATCAACACTTGGATAGCCATTGCTTCTTTACGTTTTAACGACTGAGCATGTAATATGGGCACTTTTGGCCCAACATGATGTTCAAGGTAAAGAACATGTAGTTTATTATTTAAGCTACACATTGATGGATTATCAACACAATTATACACCTATTGAGAAGGTATGTTTACCTATAGTGTTTACCTCCCAAAATTTATGACATTATATGCTTAACAATAAGACCATTGTTATTGCTAAACTAGATCCTCTCAAAATTTTATTATCTAAAATAGATCTCACAAGCTACATGGCCAAATGGGTCATGCTCATAAGTGAGTTTGATGTTGAGTATCATAATATAAAAACTATTAAGGGGAAGGTTATTACTGATCAACTTGTAGAAGCCCCTATTATAAACACTCAACCACTCAAATTTGCATTTCCAAATGATTCTATTATGATAGTAGAAGAAGTACAACGTGAACTTGAATAATAGAATCTATATTTTGATGGTTATTTAACCTCTCAAGGATATGGAGCCAACATATTGTTGATTACACCATAAGGGGATTTGATTCCCAAAGTGTTTCATATCAATTTTCATTGTACCAAAAATATGGCTGAGTATGAAGCACTTATTGTAGGACTTTATATTGCAATATAGTGGGATATTAGGTATTTAATGGTCTATGAGGATTCCTAATTGATTATCAATAAAATCACTAATCAATATCAAACTAGAGATGACAAGATTGTAACCTACAAGCATATTATGGATAATCTCAAAGCTCATTTTAAATCTCTACAATTTGAACAAGTACCATGGGCCAACAACATATCTACAAATGTAATAGAAACAATTGGGTCTATGATACATAGTGAAATCAGTGCTAAAGAGTAGCAGTGTCTCATTGAAAATATTTTACAGACTATACATATCTTGCCAGATTCAAAAAGGGGATGTGCCATTTGATGCAGGGGCATCTTCAAGAGGTTTTTCCTTTTGGTTGTCATAGTTAGTAAAAATCTTAGGAAGTGTGTTTAATATAGCTAGGAGGTTTATAAATCATTAAGATTTGAATTTTGGTTGAAAGTGATTTTCTTGCCTTTTTATAAGTTTGAAAACTTGTGAGAGGATCTTCCTGCAAAAAATTAATAGAAATGCATGAAATAATAGATTTATAAAATTAGCAAAAGCAATAAAAGGATTATATTGATCACAGGCCACTTTGAGGGGGCAACCTCCTTTGAGCAAGCTCAATACAATAAATTCTTGGATGCCTTCATTGGCCTCAACACTTACTTATATACTAAGTCTAATTTAAGCAACTACTACTTCCCATAAATGTGGGATAAAACAAAATGCTCATGGGATGACTTATAAAGCATATCCATCCATAACAACTATTACACTAATAAAATTAAGAGAAGGGGTAGCATGGGTTCCTAACATCCCCTCCCTCTTAGAAAAATCTTTGTCCTCAAAGCTTTAGAGGTGGGAATTGGTACTAAATCTAAAATAATGGTTCCCATGTTGCATCCTCTAGATGCATTCTGTGCCACTGAATTAAAAACTCTATGATGGAGTGAGAGAGAATTTGGTGTGTGTGCCTATCCAAGATTTCCTCTAGATCAATAAGGATGGATCCTTCATTATCAATTTTTAGTAAAATAGTCTACACTCTGATGTTTGTGCCTAGATTTTTTTTCAAATAAGAGACATGAAATACCGGGTGAACTCAAGAAGAAGGTGGGAGTTCCAAATTATAAGCAACCAAACTAATCTTCTAGAGAACCTTATATGGCCCATATAACTTGAGATCTAGCTTATTACACCTTTTGAGTTTTAGGGAAGATTTTTTGTATGGTTGTAGGTGAATAAAAACCATATCACCTACTTGAAAAGTAGACCTAAAATGGTGTTGATCAGCCTATTATTTCATTCAATTTTGTGCCATATGAAGATTTTCCCATAGGGTGCTGAGGATACAATCTCAAGTTTGGATAATCATGTTGACCGCTTGAACTGATGAACTATTGAGGGTGTACAGAAGGAACACTAGTAGTGCTTGACCATAGACTACTTCATATGGAGTCATTTTAGTTGAAGTGTGGGAGCAGGTATTATAGCATCATTCAGTGAGGGGGAACCACTTTTACCACTGATGTTGTTGTTCTAAGGTAAAGCAATGAAGGAAAGTCTCCAAAATTTTGTTGACAATTTTAGTCTACCCATCCATTTAGGGATGATACTTGGAACTCATATTTAGTTGGGTGCTAGTGTGGAAAAATAGTACTATCCAAAAATGGCTGGTGAAGGTTACATCACAATCTAAGATAGTGGATGAAGGAATGCCATGAAGATGGAAAATCTAGTCCAAGAAAATTTGTGTGACTGTGAAGGTAGTATAGGGATGGTTGAGGGCACAAAAATGAATTTATTTGGAGAGGAGATCAACCACATCCAAGATCACTATTTTACCTCTAGATTTAGGGAACCCCTTAATGAAATCCATAGAAATATCAGTCCAAATCCTAGTAGGGATGGGCAAGGGTTTGATCAACCTAGGGATGGGTGTTGTTTCACCCTTGTTGTGTTGGTAGGTATCACATTCAAACACCATATATTGAATTGAATTTTTCATTCCCTTATAAAATAAGTTGCATCATGTCAGCTCATAAGTTTTGAGAAACTCTAAGTGCCCTATACATGTACTTTAGGGAAGTACCAGATGACCCTTGTATCATAGAAAAACACCATCCCAAGAATAATGTGGTACAATAAAGGGGTTAGTGGCCAATTATTGAATGATTTGAGATAGTGAGGAGTAATTGACATAACTTTATTATAAAACATCCAACCAATTTGGAATAGGCATATAAATAACTGAAAGGGAAGCTTGGTCTACAAATATGTGAGATAGAGCATCATCCACAATATTGTCTTTACCCTTCTTATAAGTGACCTCATAGTCATAACCCATGAGTTTACTAACCCATTTCTATTATGATGGGGTGGAGACCCATTGTTCTAGGAAATATTTTAGACTCTGGTGATTAGTTTTGATGCAAAAATGATTCCCTAATAGGTATGGCTACCACTTTTGTATTACATGAAAAATGGCCATCATTTCCTTCTCATAAGTATAGAGTACTAAATAATTTCCATAAAGAGATTTATTTGTAAATGAAATGGGTAATCCTTCTTGAAGGAGAACAACACCAAGTCCATTTCTGTAAGCATCACTCTCGATAGTGAAGGTCTTGGCAAAATCTAGCATAGCTAGAACATGTGTAGTACACATAGCTTATTTTGGTTCTTCAAATGCACACTCAAAAAATTGTGTCCATGTAAAAGCATCATTTTTAAACATAGCTATTAGTGGAGTTACAATCTTACCATAATCCTTAAAAAACTTGTGATAGTATCCAGTCAGTCCCAAAAAACCATGGAGGCTCTTGAATGTTTGAGGATGAAGCCAATTTATCATGGAATCTATTTTTCTAAGATCTACATAAACCCCTTGGGATGAAAAAATATGCACAAGACAATCCACTTCATCTTGGAAAAAAGCACAACTAGACTATTTTGCATAAAGATGATGTTCAAAAAGAAGTTGTAGTGTGAGCTTCAAATGTTGGACATGCTCAGACTATGTTTAACTATATATGAGGATATCATCAAAGAAGAGTAGAATGAATTTACATAGGTAGGGCTAGAATATTTTATTCGTCAATGCCTAGAATGTTGAAGGAACATTAGTGAGGCCAAAGGTCATGACCAAAAATTCATAGTGGCGATCATGCATGTGAAAAGTTGTCTTAGGGATATCATCCTCATGAAGCTAGATCTTGTGATATCTAGAGTGGAGATCTAACTTGGAGAAAAAATGAGTGCCATGAAGATCATCAAGAAGCTCATCAATATTAGGGATCAAAAACTTATCCTTGATTGTGATGTGATTAAGTTCACAAAAGTCAATGTAGAAGTGCCATGACCCATCTTTTTTTGGACAAGGAAAACTAGGGAAGAATATGGGTTGGTATTAGGAGGAATAATGCCTTTCTTTAGTAAGTCTTGAATGAGCATCTTGATCTCAATATTTTACAAAAATGGGTAGTAGTAAGGCATGATGTTTGGAAAAACACTTCTAGGAAGGAGCTGAATATGATAGTCCTCTGATCATGAAGGTGATAATCCCACTAGTTTGGCAAAGATACATGTATAACATCATAGAATGGCTTATAGATCAGAAGGAGAAGTGGAGAACATTGATGGTTGCATTTGAATGGAATGGATCTAGGCAATGATTCCATGTGAATTATTCTTAAGAAGATTTTCCATGTGATGTGAACTTATGATGTTGAGAGACCTTGGTTTTAAGCCTTTCAATGTGTGTTTTTGCCCATTGTCTAAAAACTACATCTAAAGTTTAGCAAAATCCCATAAGATGGGTCCAAGTGTGCATAACCATTGGGATCCCAAAACAACATCACATCCACTTAAGGGAAAGGAAAACAAATATGAGTTCAAGTTATAATCTCCAGTAGAGATACACACATTATAAAACCTCTCTTTGTAAGGTAATGTACCCCCATTAGCAATGATGACTTCAAAGTTAGAGCAAGGATGGATAAAATAATTATCCTATTTGGTGATCTAAGGGTCAATGAAGTTATGAGTGCTACCTGAATCAATGAGTATTTTGAGAAGGAGATCATTGAAGTAACCCCTAACCCACATGGTTTTCTGGGTGGTAACTCTAGCTAAGGCATGTAGATATATCTCTAGTTGGTCTTCCTAAGAAGTAGACTCTAAAATTAGTGAATCTTCTTCCAAATAATTTGCTATATCCTGAGCATCTTTAAAAACTTCAATTTTAGGTAGAGAATCCATATCCAATAGGTAGAGATTTTGATCTATAAATCAATTTCCTTGAGTGAATTTGTCGTCACAATTATAATAGAGTCCTTTTTATTTAAGTGATTTCATCGCTACTTCAGTCAAACACTTGATAAGAGTGATTCTAGGGGCTAGCATAGTTTGAGATTATTGTGGAGTTATATTTATGAAATTGATAGAATAATTTTTTTTTAGTTTTTAGTTTCTATCAATTATCTGGCTACAAGTCCTTTGATAGTCTATGGATACTCTACTGATTTATTTTTTTGATAGTTTTCTAGAAATATTTTGAAACTGATAGAAATGGGCCCCATGTTTCAATGGATGAGTAAGGGTTTAAATATATCACTCTAGACACCAATGTCATCTAAGCGAGTACCACTCTCCAAAAAAATTTTGTTCATAGATTTACGTCTAAGATACAAATTTTGGTTTTTATCATGGATGGGAACTACTCAATCAAGAAGAGGTCGTTGTTCATTTCATTAGCAAGTCATTTCAATGGGCCAATTACTTTGGGGTTCCTGTGGTACTCCTCACAATGAGTTTTAGGGATTTCACCTAAGCACTTCCTAAAGTTATGCAGTTAGGTTTTTTACCTTGAATTGAAATAGATTATTATGATACAAAAAATTATTTAAATGAATTATGCCACAAAATAGAGTTAAGATCTTCTAAAAATTACTAAAAGGAATTATGTAGTAGAAAAGAATTAAGAATTTTTAAAGGAAAAAAAATTGGATGAAGAAAACACTCTAATACCAGATGAGAGGATCCTCCTAAAAAATAATAATAAAAATGCATGAAATAATAGAGCTATAAAACTAGCAGAAGCACTGAAAGGATTATATTGATTACATGCCACTTTGAGGTGGTAACCTCCTTTGAGCAAGCTCAATACAATAAATTCATGGATGCCTTCATTGGCCTCTAAACTTATATACTAAGTATAATCTAAGAAAGTAATACTTCCTATGAATGTGGGATAAAACAAAATGCTCACAGGATAACTTACAAAGCATATATGTCTATAGCAACTATTACACTAACAAAATAAATAGAAGGGGAACACAAGTTCCTAATAATTTAAAATTATTGTACCACATTCAGAAATGTTATCCTTTTTAAAAGAGTTCCCACTTTAGTCTAGTTGATTAGGAATCTTAAAAGGTTCTATGTCATCTCAAGTTCATGTTTAAGTCATCCATTAGTCACTATGACAATGTGTTAGTGGTGGTGCTAGTGAGACCCTCTTCAATGTACCTGAGGGAGTAAATAGTTGGTTAAGGTAGTTATAGGGTTTAGAATGTTGGTCAATGTATATATTGTTTTTTTTTAAGGAAGGAAAGGCATATTGTTTGAGGAGGAAATAAAAATTCAAGAATAATCTTCCTATTGAATGTTAAAAATTGTAGACTTTGCTTCTTTTGTATGAAGGAAGATATAGATTGTGCAATAAAATATAAACAAGAATGTTGACACAAGGTGTGTTATATAACTAAGTTGATAGTTGAGAATGGTTATATGTGCTTTGATATGTGATATAAGCCCGGATCATATGATTTTCAAATGTTTTTAGGTGATAGATTTCAAGTTGCAAGCTAAGGATTAAACCCTATTTCCTGTGTAAAGATGATTATATGCATTCCATGTTTATGAGTAAGGAAGATTTTATGGAATTTAATATAATTGGAAAATGGTGTTCTTGAATTTTACTCAATCATTATACACCAATGAAATATGTGTTAAGGTATAACTTTGGTAATAAGTCTTTGAACCCTATGATTTTCTGTATGGGACTATGTTCAACTCACAGTGAGATAAACCTTGAATGCAATATGGTATAGAGAAGTTTTTATATGTGGAAATTGGTCTCAATAGGTCATTTGACAAATTAGGAACCTATAAAAATCTATGAAAAGTGAATATAATTTGGTAGAGATCAAAACCCCAAATAGTATACTTATAAACCCTGTTATAGTGACTATGAATGCCCAAATAGACTAAAAATAATTAGAAAATGTGGGTAGATGTATGAAGGTGAAGTTTATGTTATTTATTAAGGATTAAAGGTCAAAAAATACCTAAAAAACCTTTTGAAGGTCTTTGAAACCATTTGAGGGTTTTTAAAAATAAGATTTAGCCCTCTCAACACTTATAAATTGTGTTAATCTTGTCCTTAGGGTTTCAAAGTAAATCCTTGAATGTATAAACATTTCTCCAATGAAACAACCCAATTTTTTTTTATTGGTTTATGGGTAAGATATACTAAAATACTTTGATATTTATAGATAGTTAGTGTACATATTCATACTTCCACAACTGATTATGTGTCCAAAAAAATAGATAGTGGCCTAAAGGCCTAAATAGGGACTGAGTAGTGAATTAAAAAAAGGTCTAAAGGAATGATCAAGGCTTGGAATTTGTTATAGGATAGTAAGATGAAAGAGGGTATCTTAATAACCCATTTTTTTCCCATTTTAATCTTGTACACATTCATACATAAGGGAATTCAACTAAAAAAGTCTACTAGACAGTTCAAGAAACATGATAGGAGATGAATGGATAAGGGAAAGGCTAAGTAAAGTGTTGAAAAAGTTGTAGGAGGTCAATTAAACCCTAAGAAACATGAATAATGCATTGAAAACTAGAAGATATTTAAGATATCATTAAATTATGATTTTTTTAAAGAGATAAAGAGCCATGTCAAAAGTTGACTAACACAATAAGAGTAATAAAGTTTGAATGATACAAGTGGAATTGAAGGTATTAGAGTTGGATTGTGTAGAGTAGGTTATTGGTCTCTTAATAATTTAGTATCATAGTGGGAAGATACTATGGAAAAGGTATAATTGATTTAATACATTGTGTTGATATCATATGCAAGAAGATTTTGTTGAATGCATGTTCAATGTTGTTTGAAATATAGTTGTGAAGAAGCTAACAAAGATTGTAGGAATAAAGTAAAGAGGCTGCAGGTGAATATGGAGGAGAGGCATTAATATATTTAAAATAAGAGTGAGAGGTTTTAGAGCCCTTAGCCAAGAATTCTTGAAGAGAAGAGATATTAAGAATCTTAAGCAAGATCATAGGTGAGCTTGGATAGTCCTATAGGTAGGACAAGAGAGAAGAATAGTCCAAAGTGAGGACAAAAGAAGAGTAAAAGACTAACTGAATGATTAAGAGGACAAGATGGAATGTTTTTCAAGAAGGATAGGTATAGATGAGGCTAAATAATTAATAGGTATCATGATTGAGATGAGGAGAGAGAGAAAAAAGAGGAAAAAGGGTAATATAGAGAAGAGCCACCATAAAGAGAAGGTGCATGAAGACACCAAGAAGAGGATTGAGATGGAAAAAGAGATAAGTGAGATGAGGTAATAAATGGATGAGATGCTGACCAAGATGGAACAACTAAGATAGATTGTGAACCCACATCTTGGATGGGTCATAAGGAATAACCCAATCAAATAGTTGATTGAAAGAAGGAGAAGACAAAAGATGAGAATGAAAACAAGGCAACCTAGAGAGAGAAACAAAGTGGAAAATCAGCCTCAAGTGATTATAACTAATGATTTCTATGAATGTTTATACATAGGTGAAGAATTGTATGAAGGGATGGAGGAGAGTCTAAATAGATAAGGTATTCATTCCAATGTCATTTATGATGAATATGTTGATATGAACGTAGAACAGGATGATTTGTATGAGAGTAATTTGGAATTAATGAATGTGCTAGTTGAAGGAAAAGAAGGTACAATAGTAATAAATGTTGTATGGAACACATATAAGGTGGTAGCAACAAATAAGGAAGACAAAGCACAAGTTGAATTTATTGAAGAGTTTGTATTACAAAAAATTGAGGTGTCTTGTTTCACATAAATGGAATATGAAGGTGATGAGAAAGAGTATACAATAGAAGAAGGAATATGGTAGCATATCATAGAGGAATCAGAGGATTTGATTCTCATAGGAGACAAAGAAAATATCATGGATACTGATTTTGAATTACAAGAAATCTTGAGACAAGATGAAGAAGGAAAGATGGCTACCCAAGAGCAAGTAGCTAAAAAAGAGCAAGATGAACTCGAAGAGAGAAAGCATGGGGTGATTTTGATTGACATGTTTATTCCATGTGAATTTTATTATAAGTAAAGATATAAGTAGTCATCCATGAAAAGATTGAAGAAGCAAAGAAAAAGGAAGAGCAAGAGAGGAGTAAAGCAAATAAGAGTGAAGCAAAGAAGAGACATAATGAGCAGACATCACAAAGGCTTGTATGTTTCAAAGAGGCCTTGGGATCTAGGAGGCTAAGTAAGGGAGATCAAAGGTTCCCAAGTGAAACACATCATTAACTAATTGTTTACAACTTTTAAGGAAAGTTATTCTTTTCCCCGTATTAGTATGATGTAAGGGCATCTCCAAAAGGCCTTTCCTTTTGGTTATCATAGTCAGTACAAGTCTTAAGAAGTGTGTTTAATATATCTAGGAGGTTTAGAATTCATTAAGATTTGAATTTTGGTTGAAATGGATTTTCCTACCTTTTTTAAGTTTGAAAATTTAAAATTCTTGTACCAAGTTTGGATCCTTTATCCTTTGTAAAAGAGTTACCACTTTAGTCTAGTTGATTAGGAATCCTAAAAGGGTCTATGCAATCTTAAGTTTATGTTTAAGTCACACATTAGTCACTATGACAATGTGTTAGTGGTGGTGTTAATGAGACCCTCTTCAATGTAATTGAGGAAGTAACTACATAGTCAAGGAAGTTATAGGGTTCAAAATACTAGTCAATGTATATATTATTTTCATGTAAGGAAGGAGAGGCATATGGTTTGAGGAGGAAAAAAAGATTCAAGAATACACCTCCTCTTAAATGTTAAAAAAATGCAGACTCTACCTCTTTTGTATGAAGGAAGATATGGATTGTGCAATAAAATGTGAACACGAATGTTGACACAAGGTGTGTTATGTAACTAAGTTTATAATTGAGAATGGTTATATGTGCTTTGGTATGTGATATAAGCCTGGATCATTTTATTTTCAAATGTTGTTAGGTGATAGATTTCAAGTTCCAGGTTAAGGATTAAACCTTGTTTTCTATGCAAGGATGATTATATGTATTCTATGTTTCTGAGTAAGGAAGATTGTATAAAATCTAATATGAATAGTAAATGGTGTTCTTGAAGTGTACTCAAGAATTATACACCATTGGAATTTATGTTAATGTATAACTTTGGTATAAGTCTTTGAACCCTGTGATTTTATGTATAGGACTATGTTCAAATCATAGTGAGATAAAACTTGAATACAATATGGTATAGAGAAGTTTTTATATGTGGAAATTGGTCTCAGGGGGTCATTTGACAAATTGGGAACCTAGATAAATCTATTCAAGTGAATAGAATCTTGTCAAGATCAAAACCATTAATAATATAATTTTAGACCCTATTATAGTGACTATGAATGCCCAAAAAAACTAAAAACTTATTGGAAAATGGGGGTATATGCGTGAAGGTGAAGTTTATATAATTTTTTAATGTGTGAAAGGTCAAAATAGACCTAAAAAAACTTTTTAAGGTATTTAAAACCATTCAAGGGTTTTCTAAAACAAGATTTAGCCTTCTCGGCACCTAAAAATTGTGTTAATCCTACCCTTAGGGTTTCAAAGTAAATCCTTGAATATATAAACATTCCTCTAGTGAAATAACCCAAAATTTTGTTATTGGTTTGGGGGTAGGATATACTAAAAGAATTTGAAAGTTATAGACAGGTAGTGTATGTATTCATACTTCCACAACCGACTGTGTGTCCAAAAAAATAGACAATAGCCTAAAGGCCTAAACATGATTTGAGTAGTGAATTCAAAAAAGGTCTAAAGGAGTGAGAAAGGCTTGGAATTTGTTATAGATAGAAGGATGAAAGAGGGTATCTTAATCATCCATTTATTTCCAATTTGAATCCTATACACATTTGTACACAAGGGAATTCAACTAAAAAAGGCTACTAGACAATTCAAGAAATAAGGTAGGAGATGATTGGATAAGGGAAAGGCTAATTAAAGTGTTGATAAGGGTGTAGGAGGTTAATGAGACCCTAAGAAAAATTAATAATGCATTGGAAACTAGAAGATAGTCAAGACAACCTTAAATTATGACTTGTTGAAAGAGATAAAGAACCATGTCAAAAGTTGACTAACACAGTAAGAGTAATCAAGTTTGAATGATATAAGTGGAATTATAGGTATTAGAGTTTGATTATGTAGAGTAGGTTATTAGTCTCTGCATCACCATTTCTAGTCCCCATCCCCACCTAAATCGGCTTGGTTTCAAGACTTTTATAATTATTTCCATAATCACATTTTCCACTTGACCTTTCCAATAATCATCAAAAAAACTTCCTTCACTGCATATCTCATTATAACCTCCTTGAAAACATGCTTTATCATAAAGGCTATGATGGAATGCTAATTTATTGTTTATCTTCAAGAGAATCTAAGTTAGTGCTTAAGGAGGTTCATGAAGGTATGTGTGGGTCCCACAACAATGGTGTAGTCTTAGCTAAAAACTCTCATAATAGGTTGTTATTGGCCAAAAATGGAGATAGATGCTTGTAATTATGTAAGTGTGTTCCTTGTCGATAACATGGAAATTTGATAGATGCACCTTCCTTACCACTATAATCTATCACTACACCATGGTAATTTTATACATGGGGCCTCAATCTCATCGAGAAAATAAACTAAACATCTTTAGATGGATGTAAACATATTCTCACTACTACAGAGTATTTTAGTAAGAGAATTGAGGTCATTCCTCTTACTTACATCATGGGTAAGCAAATTTCCAAGTTTATACATTACCATATCATCTATTGATATGACATCCTAAATCACATTATATCCAATAATGGAAGATAATTTGTAAACAAAGATGTTAAATGACTTTGTGCAAAATTCAAAATCAAGCACAATAAATCCACACCATATAACCTACAAGGCAATGGATAAGTAAAGGAATCAAACAAAACCATTGTAGCCATATTGAAGAAGATTATTAATGACACAGGCTATAATTAGAACTTACAATTTTTTTTACCCTTTGAACTTATCGTACCAGTCATCAAACCTCCACAAGAGCCACTATGTACTCCCTTATTTATGGAACAAAAGATATTATCTCGATTGAGATCAAGCTACCTTCATTGAGAGTATCTTTGGAGAATATTGAAGATGGAAAATATTATATAGTTTATAGGTTACAAGAACTAAAACTCCTTGATGGTAAGCATTTGGTTGCCCTAGAAAACTTGTAAGATTATTAGAAAAAAATGCATAGAATCTATAACAAATGCATTCTCCCTTAGGTGTTTGAAATTGGTGATTTGGTCTTGAAAGAGAATAATAAGAACACAAATGTTGAATGCAAGAAGAAGGGTAAGTTCTAACCCATTTGGCTTGGTCCTTATATTATCACAACAAATTATGGATTGAGAGCATACCTACTAGCTACTCCAGGTGGTGAGTAACTTCTAGAGCCCATGAACATTGTACATCTCAAGTGGTTCTATGCTTGATAGATTTTGAATCATTGTCTACAAGACCCCTCACTTGGGGGAAGCTTGTGCTAAAGTTATTTTATCCAACCATTATATCTTGGACTGTCCTATCTTGGACCATATTCATTTTGAACTACCTTGGACCATTATTTTGAGAACCATATTATTTTATGACTCTAGATAGTTGAACCTTTGGACTATTGGCGTTATGGATCATTTATATTCCAGCATTCTATACTAACCTAGACCATCCTCTTTTGGACCGTATTCATTTTGGATTGTTCTATTTAGAACCATATTATTTTCATACCTTGTGTCCTTATAACCTAGACATCTTTTATCACATGACCAATTATGATCTTGATTATGAATCATAGGCATTATGAACATATTCAATTCCAATTATACAAAGCAGTTCAACCTGAATAATATTTTGTAGCTTATCTTATAGATAAGTGAACATGGATACATTATCTCATTATTTTTACCTACTTAATGGTTTTCTAATTTTATTTAAGTGATATAGACTATTTTATTATTATTTTAATGTTATTTGGTAGGCATTGTTGCCTTAATAGGAACTCACTCTTACTGATTTGTGATCATGGACTGTTGTAACTGACTTTAGCTATTATTAGAACTTCTACTCTTGGACATGCATCTTCTTGGTTAGTTGGTTCCCCATTTCATTGTTAATATTCATGATACTCATTACAATTGATTTATATGTCATTTGAACTCTTAGCTATGGATGTGCATCTCCTCAACTAGGTAGTTCCCCTAAATCTTTTGTTAATATTTCATTTTTATTGATTATCCCAAAAACACAAAAAATTTAGAAAAGGATTGACAAAATAAACAAAAACATTGTCTTACACTTTTATTTATTCTACATGTCCCATATGCTTTCCATTTTGTAATACCATTCTCAGTTTTACACTCTCACCATTTTGCAAGCCCATTTTCCTTATTTCTTCTACAACATGAATCATGTTTCTTTATCATCAATTTTCTTATATCCTATTTCTTGGGTGAAATACATTTGGCTTGAATTTCATGTTTGATCTCACATCTATGGAACTATGTAGGCAACATGCACTTATCTTGTACATCTAGAGTTAGCTCAACCACCCCCTTCTTTTTCTTTTTTTCCCCCATTTTTTTCTTTTGTGTTGTTTCCCTATCACTTCAGAGCAACTTGTGTCCTTTTTTCTTGTTATGCTCTTATAGAAAGTAATGCCTTTACTACAACTATCTGAATAATCATTTTCAAACCGCACTAACATTGTGTATAACTCTTTTTTATGTGTGTTTATTTGATTTTTACTGGTGTTTTGTTGTGCTTTCTTTTTTATCCATTTATTCTATTTTGGGGGGTTTTTGTTCTTTTTTATTCCTTTGTTGTTTCTTGTTGTTGTTTCTTTTGGCATTTTATGTTCCTATTTTATCTTATTCTTTTTTTTTAAATTTTCCATGTACCTCTTGATAGTACACATGGATCTTGATTATTCATATTGTGCTTTCATGTTGTTTATTAGGTTGTTCTTGTTTTCTCTTTTATACATTATTATTATTCCTACTTAAGTCTTGATTATTCATATGCTTAGGATACATTTATGTATTATTTTTATTTAAATATAAATATTTATAACTTTGATATTGATATTTCTTATCATTATCTTTAGTTATAAATATTCACATTTGAATTGGCTCATCATAATTAAAATACAATGTCATTATAGGTTACTCATAATTATGATACATAATTTCATTTTGATATAAAAAGCACCATGTGCTTTGGATCTAAGTCTCAAAATCAATACAGATCTGAATATTAGCTCTCAAGTGTACTAATGAAACTAGATACCAATGGCTTACACACCAGACTCTATGCAAGATGTGTATCTCTTGGCATACATTATGAGTTTAATAAAACAACGATATGTTTTTCTTCTATTTTCCATTCCTCATTCCATTTTATCCTACTTATAGTTGAGTTACATTGGTTTGAGGTCCATTTGAATTATGTAGGAAGTGCTTGGATACATGATGTATCTTGGGTTAGCTTGACCACCTTCATTCTTATTTTCATCTCTATAACCACTTTGTGCATCCTTATATGCCTATTTTTTAGTACTATTTTAGTCATTCAACTATCACATCTATGTATATACCCGCTCATTTTTAATCTATGAATTTAGTTATATACTTGAGATATGATTTCCCATTTTACCTATTGGGGAAAAATATCTAGACCAACCATTGAATCAATCAACCCTACAGGGGCACAATTAATTATTAGTGATCAAAATCAGCCCTACTAGGGTAAAATTGCTTTATCAAATGATCAAATCCACTCTATAGGGGCACATTATTACTTTTTTCTCTAGAGAAATGTTCTTCTATTTATTATAATTCTAAGATATATGGACTTTTCCTCTCATTCTAGAAATTTTATAGTGTGGAACTTGTCTTAGGATTATACATTCCCTGAGAGTGTAGCTTTCACCCTAGCTTTGGGTGTGTTTAGAGTGTGTCACTTATATTTTTGGTTTGTATCCTTCCCACTTCCACCCATCCTTGGGGCCCATTATATTATAATAATATCTTGATCATTGAGAATCAATGTGTGCAAGCATTAGCTCTTGTGTATTTAATCTCATACATGGGTTAATTTCATCACTTTCTCTCTCTTTTCAAGAGTCCATCCTTCTCTTTCATCCTTGTATGTCCTCTTAAGGGGGCATCATGGGTCATTTAATTTTGAATTCTTCTTGAAAAATATTTTATTTAAAAATATGTTTCTTTGATTAACATCTCACCATGCCTTCTCAAATAGGGTTAAAATATAGACATCCAATTCCTAACACCATTATATTGAAATTGTCAATCTTACTCAAAATTTGTGAAAATGCACAATTTAAGCCAAAATCACTTAAACATGGTAAATGGTTTGAGTTTATCATATAAAAATGTTGATTTAGGGTAATGTATCCATAAATGAGGAAATGCATTTTATGTAATTATTAACTTTTCTCAAGTCAAAATGATGAAAATTTAATTTGACCCTTTGAACCACTGAATTCTTCTAATTTGAAGGCACATAACATGTACATGTGTTATTTTGTGTCGACAATATCTTAAATATGGTATTGGTATGTATACAAGTGACACTTTCTTCTAATTCCACTCCAATCAAATTATGATATAGTAATATGACATTCTGACCAATTTGATTAATAGTGTGCAACCAATTTCCAAAGAATTGCATAAAAATTGATTAATCTCACTTAGACAAATTAATCCAAATCAAGTGCTTAAATGGAAAATACAAGGGAGTTAGAATATATTTTAGTTGGAAATTGATTTATAATATCTACATCATCAAATGACATCATTTATGGGGTGGCATCAATAAGCCATAAATGCAACAAATATCAAGTTTAAGGCTCCCATGCCTCTTTAATGCCCCTTCCTTCTAAATATATATGAGGTATTTATGGATATTATCTCCAAAACTAGATTAATTCATGGCCACACATCTTGATCTCAAGATGGATGATCATGGTTGGTTTAGAACACTTCAAAAAATATATAAATAGGAGGGCCAAGACCACCATTTTTAATCTTTATTTATGTAAACTTATTATACAAAATTATCTCCACAAGTCATTTATGTGTAATATTATTTTGCTTAATTTTTAATAGGATAGCTTCAAGATAGGCACAACATTAATTCCAATATCATGAGCCTAGTTTCATTTGTGTACTTGAGATGATGGATGAGCTTTGCCTTGCATCATTGCTAAAGACTTGAGCACCAAATCAATGGGAAATCATGTTTGAGCCATATTTGGGTGATGGGATGCTCTTGAGAAGGTATTGTGTATGTTCTTTATTTTAATAGCTCTTAATTATCATTTACACAACCTAATCAAAATATTTGGCTTAGTTAGTTATGTTCTTATGTATTTTATTGAGTTTTCTTGACTAATTCTTGATCTCACTCACTTTGGATTCCATCTCTATAGATGTAGATAACACTTTTATTGACTCTGATGTTGACTCTGATGTACTTTACATGATACTGCTAGTAGAAGATTAATTATCCATAAGTGACCTATTAATATGGAGTTTTTGATATGATGGATGAGGGGGAGATGATGAAGGAACAATGGATTCAAAAAAGATAGTCCCATGGAAGGAATCATGAGGTAAGGGAGGATTAGGCTCATGGGGAATGGACTCATCTTCTATGGAGGACTTGTCAGAGATGGGGGTGGAATATAGAAGATGGATATGGTGTCTTGACCTTGGATTAGAAAGGGAAGGGAATAATCATAATTGTGAATGAAATCTTGGCATACCATTTTTTGTTCACCCAATGATGTAGGCTCATTTGATTCATTCTTGATCTCTATGTCACCACAGTTGATGAAATCTTGGACATAGTTTTGGAAATTAAGACATTGATTAATGGTAATCCCCTAGGTTTAGTGATATATATAATAGTGATTGGTGTTATAACAAGACGGATCAGGTTTGGTGAGTTTAAGATGTTTTATGGGTGGATAGACCATATTGTTATAGGCAACAAGCTGGTTAAAGAGGGATTCTAACAATATAAGAAGAGGAGTATAGGGGATCTCTTTACTTCATGCCTTGGATGTAGAAACATTGGGTTTTGGATCAAGTATTTTTTGACATTATTGGGTTTGTAGACTAGTAGTATATGAGGTGTCCAAGATAGGATTCCATTTTTTAGTGTAGGAAGGAGTAGACGAATGGCTATGACTAGTAGATGGGAGGTTTGAATGGGACTAGGTGTTATGAAGACTAAGAGTTGATTGATGTAGATGGGTGTAGACTAAAGATAAGGTGGGGTGGATAAGATCAAAGTATATAATATGTAGAGTGCACATCTCAAGGAGGTTAAAGAGGAGCATATCTCTATTGGCAATGAGGCAATGTTCAAATAGGGTATTGACCAAATTTGTTTTGGATGCCATGGATAAAGATAGAAAAAAGTATGGATGAAGTGGTTTTTTGTCCCCAATCAGTAGGTGTGGGGGATTGAATGGAAAGACTAAGGGATGAAAATGGGATGTGTGGAATGAATTTGGACAAAGGCTTGCTTTATTCCAATCTCAAGTTTGATTATATGTGATGTTTGATGAAGTAATACAAGATTAAGTAAACTAGATTAGGACATGATGTAGACTTTGATGATTGGTATTGGATTTGACTGGATAAGCTAAAATAAGATCTAAAATTGGATGGGGGGTTATACTATCTTGAAATACTAATTTCAATTAGGGATTGATTGGATTAAGACTAGCTCAAGACCAAAATGATCAACTCAAATATGATGAGATGATTGGTTTTATAGATTTATAGGATATGTGATTATGACTCAAACTTGATTATAAACAACTAAGCTTAAGATTATAACCCTGATGTGGGAGAGTTTTTTGCCAATGTTGATGAAGATAAATGTATGACTATAAAATTGAAAAGAGGAATAGTATAGATAAGGGGATGAGTTGGGTTAGACTATGATTAGGACTAGGTTAGAAACATGGTCGACAAGATGACTAGGCAAGATAAGATCAAGATTGATTTGAACTAGGAGATTAAATAAATCAAGGTGACATGTGATTGGTTATGGATAAGGTAGACTTAGTCATATGATAATAAGGATTATTAAGGTTAAGTGAATAATAATGAGGTTGGGCTATGATAAGATGTGATGGAGGGATGATAAGACTTGATTAGGATATGTAGGTAATGGGGTATTTTAGACACCTAAAACTAGCCATCGATAATCTCCAACTAGGCTTTTGACCAATTTCCACCAAAATAAACAATTTGGCTTAAAAACACCAACCAAGCTTTCAAATCAATTTTAGTAATTTGTGCATAAAATGTTTAATAATGATTAAGAGATAATTAAACCAAATTAGGGCCTAATTAATTATTCCATGGAAACTTGTTGAATACTTGTTTTTAGAAATGAATATTAAATAACTGCATCATCAAGTGACATCATTTTCTGGGAAGACATACCTAGGTCATAAATACCACAAATACCAAGATTCATGCCTCCCATACCTCGTTAAATCCCTTCCATGTCTATTCAATGCCACTTTATCCCAAATATCAATGGGAATATTTGTATAATGAATTTAATATTTGGATTTATCCATGGCCACACATATCAATATTGAGATGGATGATCATGGTTGATCCTCAAACCATTCCAAAATTCTATAAATAATAAGCCTTAAACCCATAATTTTAAGTTCTCACATGCCAAAGTTATAATGTTGAATTGATTCCAAAGCTTCATGAAAGTTAGTACTATAATGTCCAAATATTGAGCCAATCCAAGCCAAAGCCAAACAAGGTACCAAGGAGAGATGGAGGTAGCTATGTTTTTATTGATACAAACTTCATGAGCACAAAACGAAGCAAGCCACTATAACAAACATTTTGGAGCATCCAAAGAAGGTGAAATAAGGTTTATTTCATGTTTTAGTTGTGTTTCCATTTTGTTTTGTTAACTAATCTCTCCCTAGTAACTAGGCCTAGAGATGTTATGCTAGTGTGTTTATTTAATTTTGTTTTCATTTTGAAACTAACATAATACTAACCATCTTGTCTTGAGTCAAATTCCTAGTTAACATAATAACATGCCTGATGGGACCAAATGCATCCCACACATGAAGAAGATAATTATGAAACTTTAAAATCTTCATTTGGATTATTAAAACTCTTGAAATTTGATTTTCTAACTTTGTTTTACTATTTTTATTTGTCATGGGTTTACATAGTCAACCACTGATGATTAGTACAACCGCCAATAGTCAATGCAACCACTGATGGTTATTTTCAACCATAGATGGTTAGGTATAACCATCAATGATTAGGTATAACTATCAATGGTCACTGTGTTTTTATTAAAATCACAAAACTTGAGATCTAATAGGCCATTTTAAAATGCTTGGTTTGGGGTCATATAGACTCCATTTTTGATGATTTTTTTTTAAACCATGTGTTTTATCCTAAATTTTTAGAATATGATATTAGTTTAGTTTCAAGTTACATAGATTTTTCACAAAATTTTGAAAATCTCTTTAAATATTTCTAATCTAACACATTTGGTTTTGGGGTGATGCCTTAAGGGTGGATAGGTAACCGACATACTTAAACTTTGTTAAAACATGTTTTAAGACATCTTTTGCATGCTTTAAAATGAATTGGGAACCTTGTTGGTGCTTATTGAAAATTTTAGATGCTTAAGTAAATACTTTTGATAATTAGGCTTTAAAAGTTACAACTTAAGACCAAGTGGTAAAAAAAAACACCACCTAATCTTTGGTTTGGGGCATAAAATTGAACACACTTGTCAAATTTGTATTCAATCATTGTTTAATAAAAATTTGATTGGAAAAAGGAGGGATGTTGCATGTATACTCTTCCATTTGTCCCCTTTAGGGAACTTTTGGAATCAAAAATGATGTCTTTATTGCAAACATGCCTAGTCTAAAGCCTAGAAATAATGTCATCTAAATCACTTCCTAAAAACATGCAATAGTTTGGGTGATCTTGAAAATGACCCTAAAGTATTTATCTTATGTCTTTTATTTCATTTCATCTTGGCTTACGAGGGGGACTTCATCACCTCTTGAAATTTATATAGGGAATATTTGAATTAGGGTTTTATCTCCCAATATTGACTTCATCCACTCTCACTAGGATTAGAGGTTTGAGTAGTTAAACCACCTTCTAGTGTTGGAGTTGGATAAGGGATGTATCTACACTTTGGACATCGCACTACACTGAGCAAGTGATGGATATAAGGGTTGAAAAAAGGGAAAAATATTTTTGCAATAAGTCAAGTTCCATAATAACCCAATTATGTGATTTTATTTTGCATCATGATGTGAAAGTCATGTAATTGATCCCCAAGAAACATTAAAAAACTTACTAGTTTAGTCAAACCCACATTTCCATACCCTTGCTAGGATTTGGATAATTATACTTAGTATATTTTGGTCATTTTTTTGGCTTGGTATGTTTTGAGTCTAATTTTTTTTTGTTTATTCATAAAACATGTCAAAACCATGTATTTGAGTTGAGGAGGGTAGTGTTATGCTGCCCAAACATGTCAAACTATTTTTTCCTTTGAGTCTTTTGAAACATAAGATAGATCACATCATTTGAGCATGCTTACACCGTTAAGCTGCTCAATTTATTTCAAGACTAGTTTACCTTGTATCAGAAATAGTTTGTTTCAAATCATGCCATGTATACCATTTGGAATTTTGTCTTATGCCATCATGTTATCCAATCTTGTCTAGCTTGTTTGGTCAAATCCTAATTTTTAACATTGAGTTTTCAATTAACCTTGTCAAGTTTGGATTCAAACATTATTTGATTTTTGTTTAGGCCTCAATTCATGAGGATGATAAATAGATCTTTCTCTTTTAAATTGCATAAATTCAGTTAATCAATTACCCAAATTTGAAAACTATTGATGGTTTGTTTGTTTAGTGCCTATCCTCATCATTGTTTGTGCCTTTATTTAGGAGAACATAACTTTTTTTCAAGATCCTTTTTGTCTTATGCCTAAAGCCAAATGATCATGTTTATGTTTGATTCCATGTGTCGAGTCTATGTCAATGCCATTTCCAAACTTGTTAGACTAAATAAAAATCACATCATGCCTTTATTTCAAGTCTAGATTTTGATGCTGCTTGGCTAAAAGTCCTAGCATAGCCTATTTGAGCCTAGCTTTTGACTCTACATTTAGACAAAAGACCTAGTGACTCTTTCCCCTTTCCTAGTTTATACCTTGTTTAGAACACTTTGACCTAGACCTTTGACATGTTGGTTTTTATTCAAATTCTTGACCTTTTGTGCATATGACATTTAACATTAGACATTTGATGTTAGACTATTTTATGCCAAGTCTTAGCACAAACCATTTTAGAGATACAACTCCATGATCAAACCATTTCAGAGATACAAATCCATGATTAAATCATTGTTTGAAGATACAACTCCACTTTTAACCAAGTTAGACCAATTTTTAAACCATTTGTCCTTTAGACATAGTTTTTTAGAGTTTATAAAACTCTAAGCCTTTTTATTTTCAAAGCTTTCATCATTTATGTAGATATGTCTAGATACACCTATAGTGGAGTCACATATAATACAACTTATGATATAATAACTGCATAAAATGACTTTTATGACTTTAGTCAAGACCCCAATGATGATAATATGGTTTGTGAGATATATTTCTATGTACCTCATAATAATCATTCATGAGAACAAAGTCATGAACCATATTACAATCCAAATTGAGACTTTGATTGGTATGAAAAATCTTGTGATGAAGACTTTGAAGACCCAATTATAGATAATGTTGTTTGAGATACAGTTCCATACCCTCTTTACAATAATGTATATACAAAACATATTCAAGAACCAGCTCAAGATTTGGATGGTATGGTTTATCAGGACTTGAATGCTTTGGCTTGTGTAAGCAATCAAGTTCCATGATGTCTTTTTATTATCCAATCATCAACTAACCATAACTCTCATTTGGATTATATGAGCTACCAAGCTCTAAAATATCCAAGGCATACCATTAAAATTCTAAGACCTCATCCTTTGGCTTGCGCGAGCAATCAGGCTCCATAATGCCATACCATTTCTATACCAAGACCTCATCCTTTGGCTTGTGTGAGTAATTGAGATCCATAATACCCCTTCATCATTCCAAGACCTTGTAATTTATCTTGTAAAAATAACCAAGCCCCATACTGCCCTATTATTACCAATTCAAGACTTCATGCTTTGGCTTGTGTGAGCAATCATGCTCCCAAATACCCCTACCAGTATCTAACCATAGGCCATTCCTCATCCAATACCAACCCCATCAAAACCTCAACTGATATAATCATTCGAAGACTAAGATGTATTCAAAAATGGTATTTTATAACTCATTGGAAACTAAGGCCAAGAGAACCAACCAATCCAAGATGTTTTTATTGAACCAACCATTTGTGAGAAGTCAATCTGTGATGAATCACCTATTGATCCTATACCAGTTATCAAGAAGTCTCACTTTGATGATCCAGTCTTTGTTAAGTCACTTCTTAATGATTATAACCACCTTTGGGAAAATCATTACCTTGACAATATGCCTATTTTTCAAGAGCTTCCCTTTGACAAGCCAATCTCTAAGGAGTTATCTCTTGACCTTTTTCCCATTGTAGAGGAGCCTCACTTTGAGAAACCAATCTTTGTGGAGCCCATTATGTCATCATATGCCATTACTTGTATAATAACAAATATCCAACAAGACATAATTTTAATAGAGTATCCATCAAATGAAGAATCAAAGTTACATTTAGGTTTTATTCTTGAACTGACATCAGATTTAGAATCATAATAAAAATCAACATTAGTTTCAACAATAGATTTAGATTCCTTTGAGTCAGAATCAGATTCAGAAGAAGAATATGTTTGTGGCTATTACAACATTGGCTATATATACCTCATAAATTAGTTTGAATACATTTATGATCCTTCTATAATTTTTGAGGATGAGTACTTTAGCTTCGACACAAGTTATCCTATTATCTTATATGAACATTGTGAAACCTCTCTCCATTCCATTAATATTCCATAGGCCATTACCACCAACCAATATATCCATTTCATTGACATTCTATCTCCCATAAGTGTCGATTGGGACCGATAAACTCACAATTTGTTGAACTGTATCTATGATGACATAGCATTTGAAGAATAAGGAGGCCAAAACCAAATTCATATAGTAGAAGAACATTATCTTAGTGAAACCTTTTCAAAGGCATTAGAGGACACACAAAGTTCAAACTCAACATCTTTTAGTGAAACTTTTTTAGAAGCATTAAAAGACAATCAAAGTCAAAATCCAATGTTTATTAGTGAAACCTTCTTAAAGTTACTATAGGATAATCAAGACAACTTCATTGGTGAAAACCTCATCAAGGTTCCAATAGCTGAGCACAAAAGTTCTTTACTACTTGATGAAGATAAAATTAATGATCAAATCAAAATAGCTTCTTATCTATAGCCTAATCAGATGGTAGCTACTCTCAATATTAAACAACAACAAAAATTTGGTGATCTTATCAAGAAAATATTTAGAGGTCTTTGGCCCTACCACAACCAAAGTTATGTCAAATCTGGCATTAACAACATTATATGTGACTAAAAGTATCAATATTCATTTATTTCCCCACCATTATACATTCCATTATCATCTACCATTTGATTTAAAAAACAAACCTACCATCCATTATTTATCTTTATTTACCATCCATGGTCATACTTTCCTTTTCAACAGCTACAAAAATACCTTATCTTGATGTTTGAAGGAATCAAAATCAATGACCAATGAAAATCACAAAAGCATACTTGACAACCAAATTTGTATAAAGTTCTTGATAGAGAAACTATTTAAATGAGGTGTGGGTTAGCAATTAACATGATTGATTATTCTATTTATCTCATTTATTGATCAAGACATGCTTCTCCACTTCAATGGGAATGATAGAATCATATGCCATTTATCACACCCAAGCTAGAAACATATACCATAGCATTTAATTACCATACCATGGCCATTGTTACATATCCTTTTACCATTTTTTCATATCCCATCCACTCACCCCTTCACTTGGGGGAAACCCTTTTACCATTTTATCTAATCTATCAAAAACCATCATTATCCTTAGTAAGACCATGCAATCCTATCATTTCATTCCTATCCAGATCCAAGCCTATTTTTTTAGTCATCCTACCCAATCTTATTTTGATCTTGGTTCCTTTGGTTCTTCTCACACCTTTTGTGAGAGCATTTTGATCAAGTTTTAACAATCAATCAAATCCATGTTTACAATGAGAGTTTATGAAAGTAGTGTGGCAGTTGATCTAGTGAGATATCTTTCATTTTCCTTCCTATATCAAGCTAGTTTATGTGAGCTTGATTATAACCACCTATGAGAAAATCAATGTTTCACTAGTATCATTGACCTATTTTGTTATATCCTAGTTATAACAACCTATGGGAGAACTAGGGGAAACACTTGTCTACATTGTATTGTTGCATCACCTTACCATCATTATTTTCATTTGACTGGCCATTTGCCAGATTTGAGAACTTGTTAGGACTTAGTTGGTTTTTCCCTGCCTTTTGTGTGAATGGAATTATTGTGACATAAGGTTATTTTAGGACTATGTAGATCATGTTTAACTCATGTTGAGGTCACCTCAATCTCCCTAAGCCATGATCTTGCTATTTTGTGAGTAATCTAATCCATGTTCTCACTATTTTGTGAGCAACCTAAGCCAAACACTCTTGCTATTTTACAAGTAGGTAGCTTATAATTCTCTAATGAATTGAGATACTTCAAAATGCCAAAAAAATTTAAAACATTTAAAAAATCTAAAAAACATTTTTCATGTCTAAGCCTAGTCAGTTATCCTCGATTCGCCTTACTAGGGCATGGTCATTATTAGGATGCTTTATTTTTCTTTTATTTTTAGGCTTTCTATTTGTTTGTTTATTTCAATTTTTTTTTTTGTTTGTTTATTAATTTTATTTATTTGTTTATTTGTTTTCATGTTTATTTACTTTCAACACTATTACCTTGATTCAGTCTATATGTGTTCATTAATTGATTCCTTATGCACATTATTCTTGAGTCCATCTATATTCATATGTCAACATTATCATCATGGTTTTTATCATTAGTGAATTTTTTTCAATGGTTTATTATATTAGGAGTTAGTCCTTATGCATATTTTAAGATAGTATTCATGATGTTCTATCATGATGCTTACCATCACATCCTACAACAAAAATTAGCTTCAAGAAGGTCTATAATCAATGGAGATATAGAAGTTTTTCCTTAGAACCTTGGAAAATCCTTCCACCATTGATCAAATTAATCCATTGGCAATTATATTTGTATCATTGCTAATAAGGATGAGCATATCCTCATTGATAAGTACAACTAAATCATTTCTATTGATCAATCTTATTCTTCTATTCATCTCTTTCATCACTTTATGCCCGTTCATCTTTAATTTGTATTCTACATTATATCCTTGAGTTATGCTTGCTAATCAGCCCTAACAGGGGCATAATCATATTTATCCAATCCAAGTCCTCTTAATGATTATAACTACATATGGGCAAATCATTATTTTGACTTTTATTCCTAATTATAACTACCTTTAGGCAAATCAATAATATTTTTTAAACCAATGCATGCAAGCTTTTTTATCATTTGGATTACTCTTAACCATGTATTAAATCCACTTTTATTCTTAATTCTTTTTTAGGGACCATCCATCAACAAATGTGATGGACACTCCCTTGAGGGGGCATCATCATAGGCTTCCCAAAACCATTTGGAGCTTTGTTCTTCAACCATTATTTTTTTTTTTGGCATACAGGTCATTTATAATTATTTGAGAAGACATTTCTTTTCTTCAACCAAATAGGGGCAAATTATAGACACCTAAAACTAGCCATCGATAACCTATAACCAGGATTTTGACCAATTTCTACCAAAATGCATAATTTGGCCTAAAAACACTAAAACACATTAAATTATTTGAAATTGATATATTCAAGTGCTAATTTTTTCTAGAGTATCATTAAATAGGGTAATGCAATTTATGGGATAATTAACTTTGATTAGATCATTTTGAGTCAAAATACCAATTTTGCACCTGGGTGCTCTGGATTGCTATTTTCTATCAAATCTCTTACACAAGACATATGCCTTTGTTATTTGGTGTTGAAATCATCCTAAATGGGATAATGGATGTAATGCATCTAACATTAACTTCTAATTCCAATCCAATCAAATTTTAGACTAATAAAAAGACATTTTGATCAATTTGAGTAATTTGTGCATAAAATGCTTAATCATGCTTAAGATCTAATTAAACTAAATTAGGGTAATTAATAATTCCATGGAAACTTGTTGAATACTTGTTTTTAAAAATGAATATTGAATAACTACATCATCAGGTGACATCATTTCTTGATAAGACATCCCTAGGCCATAAATACCACAAATATCAAGATTCATGCCTCCCATACCTCATCAAAGCCCTTCCATGCCTATTCAATCCCCCTCTATCCCAAATGTTAATGGGGATATTTTTAGAATGATAATATTTGGATTTATCCATGGCCACACATCTAAATCTTGAGATGGATGGTCATGGTTGATCTTCAAACAATTCCAAAAGTCTATAAATATCAAGCCTTAAAGCTATAATTTTAAGCTCTCACATGCCAAAATTATAATTTCAAATTGATTCCAAAGCTTCATGAAAATTAGTGTTATAATGTCTAAATATTGAGCCAAGCCAAGCCAAATCCAAACAAGGTGCCAAGGAGAGATGGAGGTAGAAAAGCTTCCATTGATGCAGACTTCATGAGCACAAAACTAAGCAAACCACTACAACAAGCATTTTGGAGATCTAAAAAAGGTGAAAGAAGGTTTCTTTCATGTTTTAGTTGTGTTACCATTTTTTTTTGTTAACTAAGCTCACCTTAGTAACTAGGTCTAGAGATTTTATGGTAGTGCATTTATTTTATATTATTTTCATTTTGAAACTAACACAATAATAACCATCCTCTCTTGAGTCAAATTCCTAGTCCACAAGTATGACTAGTGATATATGGATGTGATCAATGTGAGAGGGGTGATGAGATAGGATAAGATGCAAGATGAGGTAAGATTAAAAGGATGTACATGAATTTACAAAAGAATATACAAGGATATAAAAGATGATGAAATACAAAAGAGACCTAGATAGGTGTGTATAAGATTGGGTAAGAGGCTAACTTGGCTCACAAACAACACTGGTCGAATACAACACTCACAAAATCAAGCAAACCATAAACTTATCACTTAGTAAACTAATTTTGGGTGTGTAATATGATGAATGCATTATCTAATAGCTTCATGGGTGAGGCTATAGACTAGTGACTCGTTATAGAATATCTCAAACCCTCTAAACCCCATTTACACATGATAGTCATTTGGGAGCTAATACTAACTCTGACAATAAGTTGCTTATGATGACCGAAACATCCTATGTTAGGTATACATAAGGGCATCTAAAGGATTCATTGAGATACTCAAAGGTACATGAGGCACAAATATATATAGGGTGATGTCTAATATCTCATTTAGATAATGAACTCTTACCACTCATGAATGACATGTATGGGGTCAATCACTTGGCCTAACGATAGTTGTCCCTAATATTTATACTCCATCAAAACATAGAGTGTGGATTAATGCATGGTGGTGAAATCTATGATCACTATCCCCTTAAGATTATGGCAAGTGTGTGGGTGTCAATTACATATCATGCTACCCCTAAATAAAAATAGGAGGGTTTATCAGTAGTTTTTGATCTTTTAAGAATCATTGCATGGATGCAAGGAGGAGAGTATACACCACTGTAGCCCTTGAGTGACACACAAGAAAATAAGAATATTTATTAACCCATTAATTTAGATGTGATATATATAAACTATATAAAAGATATTTACAAAATGATTTATTAAAATATAAAAATATCTTTGACATGTAACTTACAAGACAAGTGATTAGTAGTTTCAAGTGGCAATCTTAGAGGGGAAACCTACAAGATAATATGTTAGACCCGATATCTAATGCCTTACGCTAAGATGGTCCTGCTCAAGATGGATTAATAGTGTATTGTAAAATATACAAAACTACCACTTTTTTTGTTAAAAACTAGATACACAATTATTATATTGTAAAATTGCTTTTAGAAAGCACAGAATCATAGATTTTTTTACAATATTGCAATGGTCGAGTCATAATTTTAGGAAGTAGATTAACTATGGTAGTGATCATATGAGTTCTATAAAATTGTGATTGGTTAGACCAAAATACAATTCTAACTACAAAATCATGATTCAAAATCTATAATTTTAATGGCAAGGGAAAAATGCTTAAAATCTAACAGTTAGACTAAAAAAGGGATTGATAAAATATATACAGAGGCTAGAATATTTAAAAAAAATAAAAAAATACTTGAAATGTCTTAACACTATGTCTATATTGTTAAAATTTAATCAAATCAATATCACTTATTATTATGCAAAAGTTCTTATATTGAACAAAATTGCCTATTCATGATATGCAGTTTTGGACTAGGTAATTAAATAGGTTTTTTGGATGTTTTCTGGTGATCTGGGCAGTGCCTCTCCTTTCCTATAGATAAACAAAAATCATATAGAAATAAAAAAAACATGTTAAAGACCAAATTGAGCAACTTCAACTAATGGTTTAAGTCATAAGGGAAAAATTGCTACTGTTGAGAGCAATGTCATGGATTTTATGACAAAACCATGACTACAAACCTACAATTTTACTTATTATTAAAATGAACACTAGTGTTTAAGATTAACAGGATTTTGTCCTAATCTTGCAATATAAAAATGGGTTAAATACACATAGAAGACCAAAATTTGTACAAAACTAACTTTGTGCCCTAAGAACTATTTCACGCTAAACCACAACTTTAAAGACAAAATCATATTTTAAAAGGCAATATTTATTTTTTTAAGTTGAAATTTTATAGAAAGATGAGGACCTATCAAAAAGGTTAGCCGCTAATGGTTAAGGGATGGTGGTTAGTGAAAATTAAAAAAATTAATTTCAAAACTATCACTTGTAAAGTCATGACTTACAGAGCAAAACTACCATTTGCCTAGGCATGAAAATTTGATGGAATCTAGAGCTTGTTCTTATTCTAGTCAATCATGTGTGTCATCAAAAATATCCTAACATGTTTTATTTTTAAATTTAAGGGGTCCTCCCACCTTGGTCACCAATGTATATTTGTATTTTGAGCTATGAATTAAAGCTAATAAAAATAGTGAAATTAACCCAAAGCATAATAACATCAAAGGGAGAGATTATGAAAGAAAATAAAAAATGATAAAAAGATTCTTACCATTTCCTTGATCATCTTATCCTCTCTCTAAGATATTCAAATGGATTTTTAAGGATTCTTGATTTTGCTTGTAGATTACTATGGATAGACTCATAAATTTAACATAATGATAACTTGATTGATGACTTTGATTATAACATGGATTGATATTATCATGGAGGTCTTATGGCTTAATCTATTTGATAATTAGTTTGGACATGGAGGAGTGGCTTGTTTAAATAAATTGTGTGAGGGAATATCAATGGTCACCATTCAAAGTTGGTTTCCACAAGATCAAGGGTAGAGGATTATCCAAGGAATTAAAAATTCCTTGGATGATTCTAGATGAGAGAATGTTTTAGAGTTAGAAACCTCTAAAATATCTTTGGATGTTTAATCATGATTAGGGGTAGATTAGATAGGTGATTAGGGGGTTCTAGAGAATCTAGCTAGGGTAGGCTTGTAGGAAAGCCTAGGAGTAGGTAGGTAGATAGGTCATGAGAATTTTAAATTCCCAAATAATGGATAAGTGGGATTAGTTAACAGATAATAGGGATTTAGATGAATTAATTATTTTGTGGGGTAGGGATAAGGTTAATAGATGAATAATAATAGAAAGGGGTGTTAGATTAAATTCTAGGAATATTAGTAAGGATGATTTAGATAAAATTAGATGGGATTAGTAAAATGGTTAGGATGAGTAGATTTAGGTGCATACAAGAGTAATTAAAATTACATTATGTTTTACCTATAAATATTAACTTCACTTATAACCATTGATCACAAAGTGTAAGTGGGATAAAAATGGTAAAAAATATAAGGATTTACTAATATAAAAAAGGTAAAATACCATACTAAATCCAATACACATAAGAAATCATTCCACAAAGTTGTGTAGGGCTATAGACAAGGGTTGTGTATTAGCATGATTTCATGGATTCTATTAGGAAATATATACAATGAATTGATGTTCATAGAGATAACTAAATCTAATATGTAAGAGCTATAAAGTAAAGTAAACAAAATGCCATTAGGAAGTAATCAACATATATCTAATTTAAGGGTTTTAAGGGTTCTATTTAGTGGTAGCCATATGGTGTTAATAAATAAACAATACATGCAAAGATAAAAATATTATATCAAACATAAGATATTATAATAATTGAAGTGTAGACACCTAGTTTGGGTAAGGCTTATGCTTGAGATGGTTTTATTATATTTTTGTGCATATGATCCATAAATTAAGATTAGCTACTTATTAGCATTTTTAGGGTGATTTCTCTCTCTCTCTCTCTCTCTCTCTTAGTGGCCTCATTATCTTTTCATTATTATATTTTATCTCTTTACTATATTTTATGGTCTCATGGATCCTCTCCTTTCTTCTTCTCTCCGTGTTTTTTTTGTTTTTCCTCCTATGATGCATCATTGATTCATTGAATATGACCCATACACATTTAGTGGGCCATTGAATGTGTCCCATATTCGTGAGCCCTTTTTCCTTTCTCACTCATTTTCACTTTTGTGGGCCTATTTTATCAACTTATTTGTCTTTCCTTATGTTGGATTTCATGCCAATAAGTCTCCTAATTTAAATTTTACAAGCCTATATATATACAAAGCTTCTTAGAGGAATTTCAATAAGAAGTAATAAGAGTAATCATGAAGCATTCAAGTATATGCACACTCTAATAATTATTACTTGTGTCTCAAGGAATTGCATCTATAGACACATAAATTAATATATATCATTAAAACAATATAATTTTAACCACTCCTTATGCACACTTAACTCGTGCCTAATTCTATGGTCTTTGAATACCATTCCTTCACTTCTATGTGGATGGCCTATGCTTCCATGCATCTAATTAATAATAAATGATACTATTCCTTATTCCAAATAGCCTAAGCTCATCCCAGGATTGATCCACACCTCTAACTTAGTAATCTTTTTTCCTTAGATAAGGTTGCTCCTTCAAGACAATTCTATTTATCGACAGTGTTTGAATATACTGACACATCCTCCTACCAAATAAAAAATAATTTATCAAATTTAAATTAATGTAATAGATCATCTTTCATGTTTTGAAATTCCCATTTTAATTAATTCCAAAATTATCACTATAAATCTACATTTTCTAACCATTTGTTCATTATAGGATCATATGATTCAAAAACATTATAACATATAACTACACATTGAGAGGAAAACACCTAATCTTCCCAATTCAGAGTACACACAACCAAAGTATCCTTGATCTAAGTTTGAATACACCCCTGTTGGTCTCAATTTATGATTCTTTCAAAAGACACCCATGGAATTGATTAATTTATAAATGACAAAGGGAGGAAACAATGCATGAGACAAATGTCCCCTCATTAATTTTAGGATTGATGCTAGTTCAATCTAAGGACTAAGCAATTTAACCCATTTTACTTTGAGAGCAACAACTACTACCACTAGAGGCTCAATTGATATGGGAGTTCATTCTCATTTACTTTATTTATTGATGATTTTTAATCTAAATCCTATTTCTTGCTTAATTAATCTAAAAAAGCCTTTAATATCTACTTCATTTAAACTCATTTCAATATCTAAACTAAGACAAAATATATTCAAAAATGGATAAAAAAGAGAGTAGGGTAAGGCAAAAAAGAGATGGCATCTTTATATAAATGAAATTCTTGATGCCAAGGAGCTGAGAGCATGCCTGACCATATTTATACCAATGTGTGCCTAGTCTAGCAATTTCATAAACATGAGCTATTCAGTGGGCAAGCTTCTATGGACAAGTGTGAAATCCATTTTTCATTGAATCCATTCAAAAGAAAACTACTCATAGTCTATAGTTATTGCATACAATGAATATAATAAGTATAAAATAGAACATGAATGAATTCAATAAACTAATTAAAATAGTTATTACACATCCTAACTATTATGGTCATCTGTAAACAAACATACTAATAATCATAACATCAAGAACAAGTTAAATCAAAAGGCTAGAAACATTACATGAATAAAATAAAAATAAAATTTATGTTCAATATCTTAAAAGCATTTCATTACAATCAATATCTCCTAGTAGACAACTAAGGCTGAAGGCATGGGAGAAATATTGGTGCTATCTAGACCTATTTTAGCAGTAGTTCGATACCTGAAATGTCGACCAACCCTTTGGTAAATAATCTAGGCAAGGGACAAAGAAAGAAAGTGTAAGTGAGTTCTTGGTGTAATTCTTCCAGAGCTTTGGTACCCAAAAGTATCATACCCCTACAATGGAAATGTCACCTCTTTAAATAAATAATTTATGAATTTGATGGCCTTATTTTCTAGGTCAACCCACTAATGGGGTGGTTATAAATATTCAATGATTATTTGAAAATACAGTTGGTATTCATAATTCCTTGATAGATTAGGAGGTGGTCCCCTTTCTTTAGTTTAACCATGCCTCTTTCAAGGAAAAATATTTATCTTATTATCTCTTTTATCCCTTTGTGGGCATATAAATAGTCTTCCTTACATGTCATGCCAAGATTTAATGCTAATACATTAGTTATAAGTCATTCATGTAGATGAATTTAGACACACAGTCCAATTTTAGTGTTTGAAAGCTTAAATAGGTTATCCAAGTGTCAAATTTAGGCTCCATGCCTATTTGCTATGTGGTAGGATGCTATTTGATTAGGGACCTAGATTTGATAGTCTATTGATAGGCAGAGGCCAATTAATTTTATGTTTATTTCTCTATGATTCCATTGCTAATATGTCCCTTGCTGATAGGGTATTGCCACATGTTATCATGATGATCTTTCACTACTCCACTTTGGGCTCAATATATACTAACTATTCTTAGTTTTGACACAAAAAGATCTTATAATGTGGAAACATCCTGCTAACTTAATATTTTGATGTAATTTAAGGTTGTACAAACTTATCTAGGTAAGAAAATCACTTAAATTATACCATGTGGCACAATCTCACTAATTTTATTACTCAGAGACCTACTGATCCATACAAATGGCTCTAAGACAACATGTTGCTAGAATTATACCTTGTGGTATAATCCTACTAGCATGATTGCATAGAGGCTTTGAATTGGTATGAACATATCTAAGATAGCAAATCATTGGGATGATGTCACATGGTAAAATCCTAATAAACACCTTAAATGAATACTTTGTATTGTATGATTTTAGCTCAAATTAGTGGGTCATTGAGATCTTGACACTTGGAAACATCCCATTAATTTACTCACTCAAAACTTTGATGATGTGGAGGTCCATTGAGAAAATCATTGAAAATTGACTAAGTCTTTGAAGAGGTGTAAAAGTGCCATGTGGATTTAGGATTGGTGAAGAATTGGCTAAGTGTTTAAAGCCTTTTATAAAGGGGTCAAAATCGCCAAGAACCATGAAATATTATAATGTGGTGAAGGAGAATGCTAAGCACATATAGTCAAAAGGGAAATGAAAATATTAAACATATTTTAATAAAAATCCAATGACTAAGTCATTTGAAAATAAATGACTAAGTTATTTCAAATTCAAATGGTCAAGCTTTTGAAACAAAAGTAAGAAGGTAGATGAACTTAACAAAGGAAAGATATTTTTGATGAACTTAAAGCAAAACCTTACCCAATTAAAATCATATTTTATCCATTATTATGAGATTGAATAAATCTAAGAAGTGAAACCATATGAAATCTTAGTCAATTAGTCCAAAATTAAGCATAAATGGATTAAATGACTAAGGAAAAAAAGCCAAAATATCAATGAAGTATTTAAAAGGTAGAATTTCACATCTAAGAACCTAAAAATTAGAGATGAAACTAGAAAAAGAAGGTCCCCATATAAATAATTATGGGGTATGTTGGACCCAAAAAATGGAAAATTTTGTAGGGAGAATTCTGTAAAAGCATTAAGAACCCAAAAAACCTAGTTAAAGCACTCCAAAATTTAGACTGCAAACCTTCAGACCATCACACAAGTATAAACTATACAAAATTCTCTTCAAAAAAATCAGAAAGATGAAGGCACTAAATTGTTCTTTAACCTATGGCATACTAATTTCTAATGATATTAAAAGCCAATAATGTGAGAAAGTGATAAATTCCTTTATAGATCTTGTAGACACTAGAAAACCACACCAATGGTTCTAGATGTTACAAAACATGTTTTTTGACCCCCTTGACCCCCTTGGATTAGAACATTTATTAAACCCCTTATAAACATCCAATTACCCCTTTACACACATTTATCTAAATTAATTAATTAATTAAGTTAATAAAAGACAGTTTACACCTCACCTTAACCAAACCCATGGCTAAATTAATGACACTTAACCTTAAGACTAATTCTTACCTTGGCATTTAAAGTCCTAACCTCTTAGACTATTTCTTCCTATATGCCCATGTTTCCTTAAACAATCTCAGACCACTTCTAATGGTCTTAATGCCCAAAATTAAGTGAAAAACACAAATTTTGATAAGTTAGACCATTTCCACCTTGATAGATGTCGGTCATCCCTAGACTGACACCGGTTGACTAGGACCAAGGTCGATTACTTAAGGTTACCCCAATACCCTCGGTCAAAAGGTTGAATAATTTGAGCAAGAACCATAACTCTTGTGTGAATACAAGCTTTCCAATGAACCAAAGAACTAGTCTAGAGATTAGGAAGTGCTTCATCACCTTAATACTGAGGATTCAAGCACCATTACTCTACCCATTGTGTTTTTGGCTTCCAATCAGCTCTCAATCAACTTCAAGACATATTTAGGATAAAAAATTGAAACAACTACATAGCATGTGCTTTTTATAAGTTTATTATTTAGTTTTGGTAGTTTATTACTTCCACTCCCATTGAATCTTCACCCAAACTCTCTTTTGTGTTGGAGTTATACAACTCTAACACACCTTTTCCATGAAGTCCCTAATAAGCCACTCTTAGCCTTTTGAATATTAAAACCTTGTGTTTGACTTCACTAAGTCTCTATTCTACCTTTACAACCATCAACCAACCTCCAAATATCCCACAAACCTATCTAAAACCAAATCAAATTCCTTTTTTACCAAAATCCAAAATTATGACAAACACACGGTGACTGACATCGATCATCCTTAACCGACATTAGTTACTAGTGACCGACATTAGTTCCCCAGTGATCAACATTGGTTAAGTAGTGATTGGAATTAGTCTCTATGTAATTATTTTTCCAAAAAATAAAAATTTAAAATCACCCATCATCGCTAACCCAAAATCTTGTTTTTTGACCCCTATCACAACATAGAGTCATAAACAGTTTTTTGAATCACATTTTAGCACTTTAGCATTTATTTTGAATAATTTAATGTCATTTTGTTAAAATCAATCATTTCTCTTGAAAATAATTTTATTACATTATGATTAAGTACTTTTCATTACTTTATGCAAGCATCTCTTATCAACATTTTTCATAACTTGTTAAATGAGTGGATTGATAACCTTCTAATGAAGTCATGTACTTCTTGGATCTATAACTTTCTAGGCAATCACATTCCAATATTACTAATCAATCCCATTTCTAGTCTCATTCTTATTACAGTTCATTCCTCCCAAGCCAAAGAGGAGTTCTTCACATCGTCTGGATCATGGAATGCACAACTACATCTAGGTTCATCTATACCTTTCCATTTCTTTGGGTTTTACTTATTTTATAAAAAAATACAATAATACAAAAACATAGTGAAACATTCTAGCATGCCCAATGGGACCCTAGATTTTTATTGGATTCATATTTTTTTAGGACATTCTAGTTGCATTAGTGAAAGAATCATTCATTAAACTTCTCTATTTTTGAAACTAAAACCTTATTTTTCTTCATTTCTAGAATTGAAAATCATAACTTTTAATTTCTTCTTTTCAAAATCAAAATCAAAATCAAGTATTTGTTTTAATTAATTTCTTAGAAAAGTCAAAATCATTCATTTTCCTTTATTTCTAAAAAGTGAAAAGGCATTCCTCCTAGATAGGACTTGCATCCTCATTCTACATTTAGGTGCATTCTAGTTATTTTTGTTCTCATTCAAAGAAATTAAAAATTTCCATTTGGATTAAAAATCAACCTTCATCCATTGATTTATTGCATGGTTAAATCACATAGCTTAAATAAAGAGTAAATCAATTGTAGAAATCACTTTTGTCACACACACCAAACCACTCAAACAATTAATTCATCAAAAATTGACATAAGGCCTATCTAGGATTTCATCACCTAGTGGTAAAACTTCACCCATTGATATCATACTTGGACTTCATTACCAATGGGAGAAACCCAAACTTAGTACATAAATTGAGTATAAACTCTAGTAATTCAATATACATTGGCTAAGCACCCAACACCTTTATTGTTGTAGTGTGTGAAGAGAGGGGTTAGGCTCCAATACCAAACCATGTACCAATTCTAGTACAAATATATTTTGAGCCTAAAAAAACCCAAAACCATCCATAAATTTCTTATTCTAGTACCCAGTTCACAAACCAAGTGGAGTCTCATAAAATTCTAAAATTGAGGCACAAGCCTAAAAGTGAGATAAAAGGAACTCTAGGATCTAACATACTCTTAGCATGTGTGTGATTTACTTGATTTTTTTTATTATTTGATCTCTTTTTGAGTGTGTGAGTTCATTTCCACAATTTTTTTCCACCATTTATCATATGGTCTTGACAAGGCAACAAAATAGAGACCAAAAAAACCAAATCCCACCTCACTACCAACCTTCATCCTTAGATCACACTTTAGATGCATAAAGCTCTCCTAACCATTTTAGGAGTCTTGATATGCTTTGATATTTTTCCTGAAGAGCTATGGACTTCACCAACCTCCTTGATAATAACCCCATGGCCTTCTTGCACTATATTACCATAATTTCTAACCATGCCCCTACTTCGGTTCCTTCCATTGAACCAGCTCAGGACATGCCCACTTACCTTATGGGTGAGACATTAGTTTCCACTATCTCCACCACCCAATCTATGGTGACCCAATCTTCCTCTTCCATAAACAACCCTTTAACCACTATTACCCAAAACCAAGCTTCCTTTCCACCAACCAATACCCAATCACCTTCTACCAACCCCATCACTAACACATAAAATGTAGGGACAACTTAGCCCATGGCAGCCCAACCACCACTTACCACTAGGATGAATTCCTCTAGTATTTCTTCCTTACCTCTTACCATTCAAAACCCAACATCATCTACCCCCTTCCAAAACCTTGTGGTTTCCATACTGTCCACTCTCCCACACATAAGTACCAAGGTGACTACACATCTTCAACCAACCAATCTAACCATGCCCATGACCTAAAACATAGCTACTACACCTAACCTCACCTATATCCCAAAACCATAAGAATATATGCCTCCTCTATCTTCCAAACCTCTTATGGCCAATTACTAATATATGGCCTACACCCAACCCTCTAGCATGTATTATATTACACCCTCATAACCCCAACAACACACACCCTATAATTATGAGGGTGTACCACAAAATAACCTCATTAAAATGTTGATGGAAAAAATAACAACTTTAAAGACATCCATTTTTGGATCCCATAATATTTTATCTTATGATTAGATTTGCAATGAACCCATCACCCTTCTGTAACAATCTGTCATTACCCCACTCAATGGAAACTCCCAAAATTCTCTAAATTCCAAATTAAGGAGGATCCAAAACAACACTTAAGATCATTTAGGCATTCATTAATCTAATTACCTATGATGATGCTCTTCTACTCTTAACCTTCCCCATATCCTTAGTGGGACCTGCATTGGATTGGTATAGTTTCATCACTAGGCACTCCCTCTTTTCTTTCACTCAACTGGATCAAAATTTCTTAGATCATTTCTCTATCAACATCTCTAAGAAAGTATCCATAATTGATTTATATTCTATTCAAAAATTTGAGGACAAATCCATTATCGATTTCATTACTCATTGGAGAGGGTTGATCAACCAACTCTCCTTTTCCTTACCCCAACCCAAATTAATTAAACTTTTATCTCAGGCATGTGCTAAAAACATCTCATCCACCCTATAGGTTCAAACATTCCAAACCTTTGATGAGGCATTTACCATGGATATAAAGTTGTAAATTTGAGAAATTGATGATGGAAAACTTAAGTTGAGGAATAGGAATGCTATTTAAAATCTGCCAAAGCTTCCTCTAGACCCTCAAACCATGTCAAAGCCAAAGGAAAAGCCAATGAAATTGTCCTTAAAAAGGCTCCTCCTTTGGTAGTCAACAAAAACAACCCTTTCACCTCTTTGAACCAAAATTTTAAATCCCAAAACCACTTTTTTCAAAACAAATATACTATGTTAGGGGTGTCTTATGTATCAATTTTGGAGAAACTATTGAAGGCATCCATAATCCAACTTCCTCTAATAGAACCACCTCAACAGTTTGATTCCTCCCATCATATACAAATTTGATATAAAGAAAATGATATATGTAACTACCACCATGTCATTGGGCATAATGTTGTTAGATGTAAGACATTTAAAAACATAGTCTAAGACTTGATTGACAAGTGTGAGCTTGTAATGGATAACCCAAATGCACTTCCCAATTAATCTATTGACATCTTCCATCAACCATTACCAAACCACACACCTCTCATAAATAATAAGAATACAAATGTGGAAACATCTGACAAACATGAGCTTCATATGGTAAACGTTGTTCTTAATGAACTTATAGTTGATGAACCCATGACCCAAACCACCACTCCTCCACTCACTTCTGTAGTGGAATTACCCATCTCTCCTTTGGAATGCATAACAAAGGAAGAAACCACCACTCCTTCTCCACTTTATTCCATATTGGAATCACCCATCTCTCCTTTGGAAAGCATAATAAATGAGGAAACCATCACTCCCATGCCATTTTCTTCCATATTAGAACTAGTTATCCTTCCTTTGGAAAGCATAACTAAGGAAGATATCGTCTCACCTACTCCTTCCATATTTGAATCACCCACCATTTCCTTAGAACCCTTGATAGAATAAAAGGAAAACATGACCATACCACTTCTTCAACCACTTTGTCTATCCTTAGAAACCACCACTAAGAAATCCAAGCCTACCTATAAACCATTTTCAAGGTTGGTACAAAATCTAGAATTTTTATTGTAACCAAAAATTAATCAGGCCATGTTTTAGCACCATCTTGGGCTTTCATACCCTACCAAGAAGGAGTAAATAACTAAAATGTTATCCACCCAACCTTCAACCTCCACAAATCAAACCAATACTACCTCAACCAAACTAACAAAAACATCCACATCCCAAACTTCAAATAAACTAACCAACCCAACTCCTTCAAAAATAAATGAAGAAAACTCTACCACCCCAATAAATCCTATAAATAACCTAGGTATATTTCCCACTCAAAATATCACCCATCATCCATGGAAATTATAATTTAATCTACTAATACCACCTAAAACCATTTGACCTCCCATTTCAACTTTACTCTCTATCCTAGGGTCACATCCCTCATCCATTTTAGGATGTCACCCTTCTACTTTATTGAAAAAATCAAGCCTTCCAAAAAAGAAACCACAAGTCCAACCTCTTCTTCTAGCCACACCTCTACCCATTCACACCAAACCCTCAACCTCAAAACCATCAACCAAAATCATTATGCAAATAAAATATCCATTCATTAAGCCTACCCCTAAAAAATTACCAACCCCAATAGTCAAAATGAATACTTCCACCTCTTTACCACCATTTCTAGAGTCCTATTATACCATCTTACAAAAGGTTGTTACAAACTTCCTACATAACCTTACCTTCCATCAGGCCATTCAACCCTCTTATCCCAAAACTAGCTTGGTTTAATGACAACTAAATTTGTGCATACTACAAGACACCTAGACATGACATGGAAAATAGTAAATGTATTCAAGACATAATCAAAAAACTATGTGATGTAGATGATATTTTGACATATGAAATTAATCTTATCCTAAATCCAAGATAAAAACATAAAACTACCACCCCATGTAAACCTATCTCCAAATTCTCATCTAAGAATATGGAGGAATAAAAGCAACCTACTAGCCCACATACATTTGAAATTTTTGCCATCTATGTGGTCACTCAATCATAAATCCAAAAGGATAAAGGGAAAACCAAAGTATCCATCCCTTGGAAGTACCCTTCTTCTATGGAATCACCCCAATCACCTTCACCAAAGCCCAATATTTTTATCTTAGGTACACTCTAATCTAACCCATCTAGACTAATACATAGGTTATTTCTTAAATAATTTCACCAAACCTCGATGAAGAAGACCTTATATGAGTTGATCCAGACCTCACCCCAACACCATAAAGCTATTATGAAAGCTTTGAAATTGACTAAGGTTTAACCTAAAGATCCTTGATGACTAGCCGCCCTTGTTGGAGTCCTTCAACTATCAGCCCTCATCACATTCCAAGATTCAAAGATACCTCTTATCCACCTAGATGATCTATATCCTTCCCTCTTCATCACTTCCCATATTAATCAAACTAAAATCAAAAGGGTTATGATTGATGTGGGAGCTAACATCAATATAATTTCTTCCCATTCCTATAATCAACTTAATATCCTAGAGAACATCACGTATGAAACCACTACTATACTTTGGTCTTTTAATGACACAATAGAAAATACCTTGGGGATGATTATCTTTCATATACATTTAGGCCCTTGCACTATCCCTGATATCTTCTACATTATATAAGGGGGGTTTCAATACAATGTATTACTTGGATGCCCTTGGATATGTACCATGGGTTGTGTACCATCAAGTTCACATAGGTACCTTAAGTTTGAGCATGAGGGTCAAGTTCATGTCATTCTAGCCAACCCTAGTCCCTTCAAGTCATGTAACATAACTTACCAACATAATGATGTTATTATTATGTTAAAAGATGCATCTCCTTTATCCTCCATTAATAAATATTCTACAAGCTCAACCATACCTTCTTCCCAAATCCCTATGAAAGACACCTTGGAATCCACATTCCAACATCTCTCACTTGGGGAATATCACCTATTGACTCTAGATAACCTTTGTACTCCCCAAGAGTATGAAAATCTTGATCAACATCCTAACTAAGATTCTAACATTAGTACCATCATCCCTTTAGGTCCTCCTAAATTCGAAAACAATTTTATCTATGGGGGAATTGATCAACCACTTTCAACTTCCAATGCCTCTTATTTATTTAAACCATTCACCTCTAATTTCTCCTTCTTGGATAAACCCAATTTTCCCCAAATATACCTTCATTGGTGTGCTTGGAATGGATTCTATTTAGGCCATTATGAACATAGACCACATAATATTCTCTAACAAAAAACTCAAAATCATCATGAATGACATGGTCTTGGATTCATCCAACTAGAAGAGCCAACCAAACCACCTTCCATTAAAATAATTAAGGAAGAAATCCCATCCTCACCAACCCTTTCTTCTTTGAAATATGATGATCTCAATTACATCCCTCCTAACCTTTTTTGATTAATATGATTATTTATGGAACCCTAACCTATCAGACTCATGGGGAAATGCAAACCATTCCTCTAATTCATCTTGAGATGGTTGAATATGATTCTCATACCATTAATACTATCTAGTGTCAAGATGATGATTCCATTCTCACCTATCTTGGTGTTGAGGATTCCTCCCTTCATAAATACCTTCCTCTTGAGACATCGAACATGTTGAATTAATCCACCATTGACATCAATTTGGGAACTTAGGATAACCCTTGCATAATCAAAATTGGCCAATCCTTATATTCCTTGGAGCATCATTATTTTTCTTCTTTTCTACATGACTAAAACATAGCATTTTTTTGGTCTTATAGTGATATGCTAGCAATCGACTCTTTCATAGTCATCCATAACATCATAAACAACCTCAATGTCAACCTTGTTAGGTAAAAGCTTCAAAGGATGCACCCTCATGTTGCCCTTGTTGTTAAAGAAGAGTTTCAACATATCTTATTTGTCAACTTCATCTAACCCATTGAATATCCCCAATGGGTCTCTAATGCCATTCCTATCACTAAATCAATAGGGGGAATTTGTATTTACATGGATTTTCATGATCTTAACCTTGCTTATCCAAAATATGACTTTAATGTGTTGAGAATTGACCAACTTGTTAATCTAACTACCAGCCATGAGATGCTATCTCTTATGGATGGATTATTGTGCTATAATAAAATATTGATCACCCTACAAGATCAACATAAAACTACCTTCATAATCCTATTTGGAACCTTTTGCTATAGGGTCATGCCTTTCATCTTGAAGAATGCTAGTGCAACCTATCAATGTGCCATGACCTACATCTTTTATGACTTCATCCACAAAACCATAGAAGATTATGTAGATGACATCCTTGGTAAGTCTAAATGTTGTAAATACTATTTGGAAATCCTTAAGTTTATCTTTGAATGCCTTATTCACTTTTATGTTTGCCTCAACCCAAATGAATGCATCTTTGGGGTATTTTTAGGTAAACCTCTTGGATTTATCATTTCTTTTCATGGAATAGAAGTTGATACCACTAAAGTCAAAGTAATCCTTGACATTCCTCCTCCAACTAACCTTAAGTAACTTTGTGGTTTATAGGGGAAGCTTTAGTCCAATTGGTGCTTCATCTCTTAATTATTTGATAGATGCCAACCCTTTCATCACCTATTTAAGAAGGATATCTATTTTAAGTGAAAATAAGACTATAAAATAGCCTTTGAATCACTCAAAGGATACCTTCTTTCCCCATCTATTCTTATCCTTCCAAAAGAGGACCAACCCTTATACCTCTACATCTCTACCACATACCATTCTTTAGGTGACATGCTTGCACATTATGACGAATTGTTTTACTATTTCTGGAAAACTAATTGTTTAATCTCTTAATTATTAAAGGGGTTTGGATTATGGGGAAAATTAGTAAATGAATTCACCTTGATTAACATACTAATTTATTGAATCTAGAAGTGCTTAGTTAATTTCTAAAAATAGTAAACAAGAGGGAAGATAGTAAAACATATATTGTTATAGATTGAGATAGAAGAATTAGAGATTGATATTTATTGAGTTGATTGGGTAGACTATCAAAAATAAGACCCAAAAGTCTATTTTTTTAGCAACATTATAAATTAGACACTTTAGGTTCTAGTAATATAGTCCTATTTTTGGCATTATAGTCCTTTTAATCTGATCTTCTTTATCTTTTTGGTTCTATTCATCTACTCTAAGAGACCCTGCATACCAAATTTTAGGTCCTATAAGTCACCAAACTCACTGTAGGTTTGTTTCAATCTTTAATACCTGTACTTGTCTACACACATGGAAACAACAAAAAATATCAAATGCCAAAAGGGGAAAACTAGGTTAGGGGAAGAATGATTTCACAATCTAGAATCCCTACTATTTTGATTGCTACCTACATTAAACCTCAAGATAGGGTCTCAGATCTAATGTATTTCTCCCTTAGGAAACATAATCAACATGCATGATTTATGCAAGAATTAAATTCACTTAGGCCCTTCCTTGATCAAGACTGCAAATCTAAGTGTGATGGAAAGAAGATGAGCTATATTATTTATTGATTTTTATTATGTCTAATGTGCCAAAGTAGTAAGTGCTAGATATAAAATGCCTTGTGAAGTCCTTTAAATATGAGACTCATTATTTCAAATTTGGGAGCTTTATTTGCATTTGGATGACAAAGGGGAAACTTAGGAATGAAGAAAATAAAGGGGTTATGACCTATTTGGTAGAGAAAACTAATTATTTGGGGTCATATTGACCTTGGACAATAGCACTGGAAACTAGACACCCTGGGCTTCAGCACTATAGTCTAGTTTCTTGTACTATTATCTAGGGGGTTTGGGACCTAGGGGGATGGGTCAAGGTGCAAAAGAGGTTTCTATCCCTGAAAGGGTCAAACTTGGTAAGCTACAGATGTTTGGGAATATGCAAAGAGATATATAGGTAATGTAATAAGATGGATAAAAGGACTTGGCTAAATGTAGATAAAGATCATATTCTCTAGTCAGAGTCTCCTATGAAAGGACTATGAAAAGACATAATATGTGTGTTTACTTGACCAATTTTGGGTGATTACATTTTCCCACTTTTATTCTAGTGATGTAATGAAATGAATTAATAGAGTAAAAGAAAGAAATAAGATGTGTACCTAGACTTACTTATGTGAAGATAAGTGTGCTAAAAGGATCCAACTTCCTAGCCAAGGAAGTGGATTAAAGAACTAAAATAGTGCTCAAATAAAAAGAAGGAATCCATTTAATTGATGCCCCATGTACTAATCTGAATAGTACCTAAAAAAGAGAAGGAATCCTTGTAATATATACCCCTATATTGAATCTGAATAATGTAAACTAGATTTGAGAAGTGCTCAGAGGTCTAAAACTAATGTTTGTCCTCTATCTCACACAAATTTTTGGGTCTGAGTAATATTATGGACCAATCACTACAAATGATTGTATGGTCCATCCTGGTGACAACTTGAGTAATGCCTAGGTGTATACTAAAAATGCTGGTAAAATGTGTAAGAAGAAAATGGCATGTCCTATCATCTCAATCTGTATAATCCTAGAATATAAAGGACATGACCATCTATGCCATGCCCCTAAATTTGGTATGTGAGTGATGCATATGATAATCTAGAAATCTATATATCTATAAACTGAAGGTGTATCCATATAAATGTTTTACATAATGTTGAGTGACCCTAATGTAGTCTAAATCATTATATAATTTGACCAATCTAAGTTGAGTAATGCTAAGTGACCCCTAGAGTCTAAACCAATTATGAAATATTTGACCAATCTAAGTTGAGTAGTGCTAAGTGACCCCTAGAGTCTGAACCACTTGTGAAATCTTGACCAATCTAAACTGAGTAATGCTAAGTGACCCCAAAAATCTAAACCACTTGTGTAATCTTGACCAATATGAGCTAAGCAATGCTAAGTGACCCTTGGAGTCTAAACCACTTATGAAATCTTGACCAATTTGAGCTAACTATATAGTGATATTAATCTAAATACTAAAGGTGTAAAAACCCTATCGAGTGACTCATGTCGTCTAAATCACTAAATGTTTTGACCATTCTCAGATGAATCTTGATAGTTTAATTGTTAGGTGTGCAATAAACTTGATGTACTAGATAGGTATACCAGATAAATTGTGGGAATAGGGATATTATGAATGATGCCCCCCTTTTGGGGAAAGAGGTGATATTCAAGATATAAGAGGTTGAGCCAAAAGTGATGACTAGTGGAAAGATGTATAGAAACTTGGTTGGCACGTAATTTAAATAAAATGAGGGTTCATTATTTGAACTGACGAGATTAAATTATTGGGAGTGAAAGGTATCTTTGGTTGATTGGGATCAAAACTGGCATCTAGGTTTTATGAGTTATATAGGAGCTATCATGCCATAGTAGGCAAATAAGGTAAAAATAGATTGAATGGGATGAAATATTGATGTTATCAAATAGGCTGGGTTATTTGAATGTTTTGAATGGGTGTGTGATTTGTAGGGACTAATCTAAGTACCAAATAGGTGTAGAGATGTGTGTGTCATAATAGGTAAATAACATAGTAAGAGAGTGAGTTCTAATTTATTTCTAAGGTGTCAGTGTTATGAGTTTGAGAAATAAAATGGTTTGTAAAACAAAGTTATGAAGCTCATGTTATGGGAAAAATAGGATGTTGTTTTTTGCTTAGAAAAGTGTTTGAGATAGGAAGGATTTGATTGATTTGTGATTCATTTCTCATTATGTAGTTAGAGATTGGAGTTATAGAGTGAGTGTATGTTGAAAAAATAAGTACCCACCACAACTCGTTATGATCAGCTAGTTATGTAGATTTAGGTTGGCAAAGGGATTTCCCTGGTGAGTAAGGATAGTTTTCAACTTCTATGTGTTTCTAATGTCTGATGTTGGTAATTTTTATCTATTTTTAGCCATTTATAAGTAGTTTTAAATTTCCTTGACTAGTTCAAGTGCTAATGTCCTAGGTTCAATACTAATATCCTTGATTCAATGCTACTATCTAGGTTCTAGCACTGTTATCCAGTGCTAGCATCCTTCTATAGTGTTAGTGTCCACTATGGATGATTTTTTTAGTTTTTGAGTTGTTCCTACTTTGTATTTACTAGTTGTTTATCCTTGGCATATTTGTCTAACATATAGTCTATTTTTTGGTGTTTTTCAAGGTGAGGTGTAGATGTAAGAGTTTTATAGAGGCTAGGTTATGGAGACTCTGAGAATATTATCATTATCAACTGATGAGCACACTATTATGGATAGGGTTGGGCTGGGTCATGCATGTGATCTTGGTATAGTGTAGTGGGATAGATATTTGATCACCACCTTATGTGAGAGGTGGAATGCTGATACATGCATATTCTAGCTTCTAATAGGGGAGATTATTGTGACTCTAGATGATGTGTATTAGATTTTAAATTTGTCTATTACTGGATGATGAGTGTCAGGATGACATAGGTGCAAATGTCATTGATCGAGAATGAAGATACTTTTTAGGAGCACCTATAGGAGTACACCACAAGGGTAGTGAGAGTGATATTTTACTATCGATTACTATGCAGTTGAGTGTTCCACACCTATGGAAGTGGTTGGCTATACTATTAGATTCTTTGATTATTGTGGATGGTAGTGGAGTATCTATTTCTTATAGAATGCACATAGTGGTTTAGAGTATTGAGATGTATGGTACTATGTTTTCATGGGGGAGGACCATGCTTGCTCACTTGTATAGAGATTTGTATAGATTTACACAACAATCTTTTAGCAATGGTGTGGGTGTAGCCACTTTGTTGCATTATTAGGACTATGAGCATATAGCGGTTGTGCAGTCGATTAGATTATCGATGGTAAGTTAGGCATATCCATAACCATTTTGTGAGCATCAGACTAGTGAGTTGGCTATCTAATCCCTTGGGATAGACCAATATAGGCAATTTATAGATAGATTGGTGGTTGATGATAGCAGATGGAGGCCCTATAGAGGATTTCTTTGATGGTTAGAGGATGGAGAGCAACTATAACTCATGAGATTAAGTTATTGGTTACATGATCATTGGCCTAGAGTTTATGAGCATTTTTAGTATGAGTATGTGACTAGGTAGTTTAGATTTTGACAAGATATTCCTCCTATATCATATATATGGTTGAGGAGTGTGTGAGCACTAGTGAGAGTGAGAGCTCATCCCAGACCAACTGAGGCAGAGTTGGCACCATTTCCATTAGATGAAAAAGATGAGGTTATAGATGTTCTTGATGTAGATGATGTGAGATGCAATGAGGGTTGTATGGTGTGGTGATCAAGGTGTTGATGGGCTCCACTATATCCAGTTGGTGTGCCAGATGTTATTATATATGAGTAACCTAAGATGATTTAAAGGGTGGTAGGTGAGTGGTTATAATGTGATCTTTTACCTTATATATATGCTCCATTATTAGTTATGGATTATGTCTAACTAATTAGAGTATAATGTTGTGTACCTAGGTGAGGTGGTGGATATGTAGGGTGAGGTACGTGTTGAAGTTAGTGGTGGGGATGATGTGTTCTGGGGGATTATTATTTAGTATACACTATGTGAGCTTACAAAACATGTTCTTAATGATGTTGTGGAGGAGGGTTTGATAGAGAGAGCTATAGTTATAGTTGGTGTTTATGCTCACTTGTTTGATCGAGATGATATAGCTATAGCTACTTATGTTAAGACACTAGGAGAGAGAGAGATGAGTTGAGAACTAAGTGAGATAGACATAGGATGCCTCTTCTAGATTATGGATCAATGAGTTCCAAGATTATGGATGACTATATGGATCTTCAGTGGAGACATGCAGATTTGTGTGAGGCATATGGTCATTTATTGGAATGAGATACTCAATGTAAGAGGCATTCAGGATCTTAAGGAGGTAGAGAGTCATTGAGTTCTAGACTTGATTATGGAACCAACACCAGAGGAGAGAGTGAGACTAAGAGTGAGGGCATGACCCCTATTATGATTGATTGACCTTGACATGATGTATATGTTTTAAAAACTTTGTGGTATATATATAGATACTGGTTTGATTTTGAAACTCATGTTATAGTCACATTATGGTTTTTAGAATATACTAGTATTACAATGTTTTGATTTGAAATAATTTACTTGATGTTGATGTTGAATTTGTATATGCTTGGTAAATGGCATTTGGGATATGTGTGTTGATTGTTTTGATATATTTGGTACAATGATATTTAGGATATGTTTGGATGTAGTTGTTTGATTTATAATCATATGTAAGCGATAATTGTATTGGTTTTTTGTAATTGGTAAAAATGATTTGGTAAAGTAAATTGGCTTGTAAGTAGGATATAAGTAAGGTATAGATTTTTGAAATTGGGAATTTTTTTAGATAAGTTTAATAATTCAAGATTGGTAAAAGGATTGTATTAGTTGATTTGTTAAGATATGGACTTTTATAGGTTGGTTCTTGCTAGGGATGGCTATCTATAATTAGGAATGTTAATTTTTAGTAGGAGGGAAAAGTAAGAAAGCATTATGTGCATATCACTTTCCCAAGAGTGGCTCAAGAATACAAAGGTTAGCTAGACCTTTTGCTCCATCATTGTCATGCTAAGTGAATCTATAAACTGATGTTGAAATGACTATATGCTATATCACACTCTGTTAAAACACTATCTGAATCCTGATGGCCATGTGAACAAATGCCCATATTGCTCATGCTATGTAAAACCCTATCTTGAGTTTGATGCTAAATGTGATGCACTAATTGTAGTAGGATATGATAACTCTAGAAAATGCAATCTGATTGGTTGTGTTGTTGGCCCTTTATGTTGTAGAAAATGCTCATTGGATCTTAAATGTAGTGGATTGTTATGTGAAATAAGACTTGGAAAGTCTGCCCAGAGTGAATATCTCCTTAAAGCTAGAGTTTGCTATAGTGCCTATAACTCTATTAGATATGTATATGGAACTGCACTATGTATACCATAGACTATATTGATATATGTGGGCTATTTGTTTTGTACTGGTTTATAAAATTTCTAAATAGATGGAATATGATATCTCTTGTGAGATTATGTCCTAATCCCTATATTGTGTTCATGATGAGTGACCAATGATTTCTATAAAGGAATATCCTAAAATGACTCAGTCATGGAGGAATGAGGTCTAGGGTTCTGTAATGGAGGAGATCTCTATGCCCTTTATGTGAATGCTATAATACCATCATCAACACATCTAGAAATGTGATCTCAAAGTCCAAAATAGATATTCATATTGTGTCTACGAATACGATGATAATTACAAAAAGATGTAGGTCTCACCAATGAGTAGAAGGTAATGTAATTAACCTCCTATCTAATAGTGCTGATAATATTATAGATGGGATATCCCACTTTGAATCAAATTTTAGTGGTGTTGGTTGGTAATTCTCTGTATTACATATTATGGGTGGTATTCTAGAAACTTGTTCTTTGTTCTTGATTGTTTATTTTTTTGGTTGTGGTCTCCTATCTTGTCTAGGACATGGTGGATGTTGTGTGATAGGAGATATATTTGAAGATGTTGTTGTGAAGTCTAGAGTGATCCAATCAACTGAATCTACCTTAATCAACCCCAATTTCTTTTCCAATGTTAGAACTATGTAACACAAATGTTTGAAATAAGGCTCTGTCTGATATAGTAAATTATCATGGAGAGGTTGGTGAAGGCCCTTGATAAATATATGTTAAACCTCTATATATGTTGGTTTATATATCAATCTTAACAAATGAGCCTTAAATCTTAAGATGTAATTGCTTACTAGATCTAAAGAATTTTGATGTAGTGTGGCAAATTTCTCATATGTAACATGAGGGGTCATGTTTATACTATGGTTTATGAGAAAATTATCCTCTAGATCATCATATGTATGTAATGAACTGACAGGGAGTAGATGAAAGAACCAATTTTGTGCTTCCCCCACTAATGTCTACTAAAACAACTTGATTAGAATCAAAGGGATTACATGAGTTGGCAAAGCCTTCTGAAAGGCTTGAATATGTGTGAATGGATCTCTAGTTCCATCAAAGTGAGGTAATGATGGTGGTTAGAAATGCTTAGGCAATGAAACTTTTATAAATGTCTTTGGAATAGGGTTACCATGTAGATCATTGGCATCCATCTAAGATTTATACACTTTGTTTTCTAGTGTAAGGAGATGTACTTGGTGTTGTAATTCACCAACTACATACATCAAAGAGAGGATCTCCTAGGATGGTACATTAATATCTTGAAGTGGTTCATTTAATCATTAAATTTGATAGTTAATTTTAACCATGGGAATGCTACATTTATCAATGGGATCATAAAGAAGTGGTGTGCTCACTTAAACCTTGGGAGTAATGGTAGCTTGGACCTTGTAAGAGAGATGTGGGCTACCATTCTCTTTGGGTGATGGGTGAGAATTGGGTTCTATTATAGTGAGGGGTGTCTTGGGAGATTCATTGGTATCTTTATGTTTTAGTGAATCACATTATAAATTATTAGAATATGTGCTTGTAATATTAACATGTGCATTATTGGAAATAGAATTATTCATAGTTTTAGAATCAACATTTTGGCATGCATGAGACTTGAGAGAAGGGTTATAAGCATGAGATGAAATTTATTCTTCACTACATACATAGTAGTCATCATTATTCCATGAATTATCACAATCTTCATTTTGTTTACTTGAAATAAAAGAATTTGAATCATCATTTGCATATTCATCTTCATTTTTGTATTCATTTCCATGTTCACAATTGTATTCATAATCAATTCCATCATTTCTAGGGAGAGGTGAAAGAGAAAGATTTGATTCCTTTGTAATATTCAATAATTTATCATTGGAATTTGGAATATCATGTGTATCTATGCTATCCATGGATGGAATATATAAATTTCCTTCATTTGCAGCATGAGAAGTAAGAGTAGAAGAGTTATCATTTGAACATTCTATTGAAAGAGTAGAGTTAGGATCACATAATGCATCATTTGAACTATTCTTTGGTAATTTTATTCTATTACATTTATATTGTTATATTTTAAACATAGTAGTAGAAAAAGGTAGAGAGATATTAGGTTCACATGGAATTAAATCATCACAAATGAGATGTTCATTTGAAAGTGCATGATTAATTTGTGCATTGTGCCTAGGAGAATGAGGTGAGAAGTATTTTTTCCATTTATCAAAATTATTTTCATTAGAAGAAGGAATAAAGGAGATGGGTTTAAGAGAAAAAAATTCATTTATTTGTGATTCATCCTCATCATTACGTACATCATCATATCCTTCATTACAACCATAGTCATTATCTTCACTATAAATGAAATCATTTTCTATAGTTTTAGCTAATGTGCAATTTTGTGAATTTGTCCAATCATGATCATAATTTTAAGAAATTTGAGAATTTTATCTAAGGGATAAGAAGGATGAAGTGTCTTTGTGGCTATTTTATCACCAAAGAGAATTTTGAAAAATACTATGGAGCAAATAAATTTACAAAGAACTAATAACATTGAATTTTGAAAATTACTTTTGCTAACCCAAACAATTTGTAATAAATTCAAATTATTTTTCTAAAAATTGTAAGGGAGGTAATATGAGGTTTTAGGACCTAGTTTAGGAATCTAGGGTTTTTAGCTAGGGTTTTAATTTTTTTGAAAATTATGCAATAATTTGAAATTCTAAAATAATTTTTGAAATAGAATAATTTCATAAAAAATTATACAAAAATTATTTGGAAAATTAAATTTTTGCACAAGAAATTACTAATTTTGAAAATTTTTAAATAATTTTTGGCAAGGTAATTATTTTACAAAAATTCCAAAATATTTGCCTAAAATTGGCAAGGAGGTAGGCTTGTTGTTAAATGACCTAGCTTTGAAATCTAGGGTTTTAGTGAATTCATTGAAAATATTTCAATTTATTTGTAGTTTTTATTTTTAAATTTAGTAAAAGTCAAGGAAATATTACTAAAAATTAGAAATAATTAGCCCTAGATTTTCTAGGGTTTTTGTGCAAAAATTCAAAGTAAATCAGGTTCACCAAATGTTTTACTATTTTTTTGAAACTAAGTGTTTAATTTCCTAATTAGTAAATGGGTATGGATTATGGGAAAAATTAGTAAATGAATGTACCTTGATTAACCTATTGATTTATTGAATCTAGAAGTGATTAATTAATTTCTAAAAAGTGTAAACAAGAGGGAAGATAGTAAAACTTGGCTTGTTCTAGATTGATATGGAATAATTAAAGATTGATATTTACTGAGCTGATTGGGTAGACTATTGGAAATAGGACCCAAAAGTCTATTTTTTATCTGGATAGTAGCACTTGAAATTGGACACTTCAGGGTGTAGCAATATAGTCCTATTTTTGGTGTTATAGTCCTTTTAATATGATCTTGATCTATTTGGTTTTAATTCATCTACTCTAGGGGACCCTGCATACCATATTTTAGGTCATAGAAGTCACTAGAGCTTGTTGTAGGTCTATTTCAATCTTTAATACCTATACTTTTCTATGCACATGGAACAACAAAATATATCAAATGCCAAAAGGGAAAAAAATAGGTTAGGGGAAGAATGATCACACAATCTAAAACCCCTGCTATTCTAATTACTTCCTACATTAACCCTCAAGCTAGGGTCTCAGATCCAATGTAGTTCTCCCTTAGGGAGCATGCTTAGTCAACACACATAATTTATGCAAGAATGAAATTCACTTAGGCCCTTCTTTGATCAAGAATGAAAATCTAAGTGTGATGCAGATAAGTTAAGCTATCCTATTGACTAATTTTTATTATGTTTAATGTGCCAAAGTAGTAGGTGCTAGATATAAAATGCCTTGTGAAGTCCTTTATATAGGAGCCTCATTATTTTGAATTTGGGAGCTTTGTTTGCATTTGGCTAACAAAGCGGAAACTTAGGAATGAAGTAAAGAAAGGGTCTAGGACCTATCTAGCTGAGAAAACTAACCATTGGGGGTTATATTGACCTTGAAAAATAGCACTAGAAATTAGACACCCTAGGTTTCAGTGCTATAGTCCATTTTCTAACACTATTGTCCAGGGGATTTGGGACTAGAGGGGATGGGTCAGGGTCCAAAAGAGGTTTTAAGGCCTAAAATGGTCAAACCTAGTAAGATACAAATGATTGAGAATAGGCAAAGAGATGTCTAGGGAATGTGATAAGATAAATAAAAGGCCCTAATTAAATGTGGATAAAGCTCATATTCTCCAATCAGAGTTTCTTGTGAAAGGACCATGAAAAGCCATACTATGTGTGTTTGCTTGACCAATTTAGGGTGATTACATGAACAACATAAGGAGTAGGTAGTATACTATATAAGTTAAACACTTATAGAGTGTGAGCCTCATTATACACATATCGATAAATTATGCCTCACCTTGGTCACTACCTCCTCAACCATAAAACCTTTGTCATCACCAACACCAACCCCCTCAAGTACATGCATTCTAAGCCATATAATAATCAACATATGGCTATATGGCTCATACTTTTAGCTGAGTTTAATCTTGAGTTACTTCAAAAAAAATTAGTGAAAGGGAAAATTATTATTGATCAGTTGGTTGAATCCCCTTTAACTTAAAACCAATCTTTTAACTTTGAGTTTCCTGATGAATCCATCACAACTCTCTCTCAATAAGACATTACTTACCAAAGGACCATGTTCTTTGATGGATCAAAATGTCAATGTGGTTGGGGTGCCAAAATCATCCTTATCCCTCTTGAAGGTAAACCTTTTCCCTTATCCTTCAAACTTGACTTTGATTGCACTAACATGTCTGATTATGAGGCCCTAGTTTTAGGTCTCCAAATATCATTGTCTTTGGGAGTAAAATAAATAAATATTTTTGATGATTCCCAACTTGTGGTCAAAAAATAAATTGTTCCTACCAATGTAAAAATGATATTCTACAAAAATACAAATAATTCGTAGATTTACTAGTGACATCATTTGATCATGACCTTATTCAAGCCACTCCACATTTAAAAAATAAGTTCACAATTATCATGGATTCTCTTGCTTCTAAAATTCCATCTATACCTTAAAATTCAAAAATATTTATCACCATCCACCACCTTAATGAACCCTCTTACACTAAATTGGACCTCCCTTCCATCTACAATGTGGAGGAAACCCAGCCAAATATTTGGTATAAGAAAATATTTGCCTATCTTACCTTAGCCATTATCATTTTTGACCTCTCTAAGAATGGTAAATGAGATTTTATACATAGTACTTATCGCTATACCAAACTAGGGGGAATTATTTACAAGTAAGGCTTTGATGGTCTACTTTTTAGATGCCTACATAGTCACGAAATACATCACACAATCAAAGAAATGAATGATGGGATTTGTGGAGGACACTTTAATGGTTTAATTGTCACTAAACACATCCTTTGACTTGGATATTATTGGTCTACCCTTAACCAAGAATATTGTGATTATGTCAAGAGGTGTGTCAAGTGTCAACAACACACTAACTTGCATCATGTTTCTAGTCATGGCCTTTAAGTCTTTAATGATTTTTGGCCCTTCTCTTATTGGGTATTAGATATAATTAGTGAAATCAACCCTCATTATTCATAGAGACATCACTATATCATCACCATGATAGGATACTTCACCAAATGGGTAGAGGCTATTCTCATCATCTCAACCAAAGCTGATAAAGTTATCAACTTCATCAATCATCACATCATTTAACACTTTGGTGTTCCTCAAAAAATCATCACCAATAATGGAAAATAATTTAAAAATAATAAAGTAATCAATCTTTGTGACACCTTTGACATTATGTTAAGCTTATCATCCCCATACCATCCACAAGCTAAAGCCTCTAATAAAACACTTAATAAAATTTTAACCAAAATGGTCAATGAATTTGGTATGGATTGACACTTACACATTCCCTTAGCCCTATGGTCATATAAAACCAACATTCAAACTCCTACAGGTGCCACACCTTTCTCACTTGTCTATGGTGTAGAGGATATATTGCCTCTCAAAGTGCAAATTCCATCCCTTCATATATCCCTAAAGGATATCATATTAGAAGAAGACTATCATCAATAATGTCTAGCCCAACTTGAGATACTTAACGAGCATCATTTGGACACACTTAACCATCTTCATGTCTATGAAGAGTGCATCAAACATGCATTTAATAAAATCTTAAGAGAGTGAGAATTCAATATCAGGGACCTCATCTTAAATTAAAATAAACATGTAACTAACATGGAAAGAAGAAAGCAGGGTAAGTTTTATTTCAATTGGTCTAGAACATTTATCATAATGCATAAGTATGGGTTGGGATCTTACCAATTATCATCTCTTGAGGGAAAAATAGAACTTAAACCCCTCAATGCTTTGCATATGCATCCGTTCTATTAAAAAAAGTTATACATCACCTTATGTATAACTTAAGCTCATCCCTTGTTTTATAAACTCATCACCTTCATCCCCCTACTTTAAGGACAACTGATTAAATCAAAGAATCATGTGATTATTTATCATAGTTTTAGCCTAAATCCTAAGCATGGGTATCACAACTCTACCCATGGCATGATTCTCATGGATAATATTTTCCCTTTATATATATGGATCCCCATGGTAATTGTCTCTTAAACACCCTCTCACTCACAATTTAACCTTCTTGTGTTATGGTTTTTACCTCATAAAGGTAAACCTTAGGCTTATATAATAAATTATATGTCTATAAAAAAAACAAAACAAAAATATAAATAATATCTCTTATGGGTCATATCTCAAATTGCAGACTGCTCCCTTAAAGGACAACTACCAAAATAACTTAAAATTACTTAACACAAGATAGACTGATCCTTTGAAGAAAAACTATCCAAATAAAAAAAATCAAAATTTTAAACCATTCCCTTAAAGGATGGATAAGTCAAACATTTGTCAAGAAAGTAATCACATGGAAGCTTCCCACATTGATTTGTTTCCCCAACCTATCAACCACAACAACATCACAAATACCCATAGTCAAAATTTAAAAAAGTAAAAAAATATATATGAAATCTTTAATTAGCTTTCAGAAAAACAATAGTAGACTTCCCACATCAGTTAATCTACACCAAAATAAAACATGACCTTGTTGATAATGGTTATTTGGTCACCTACAGAAGGGGTAAGCCATTCTCACAAGAAGGTTCCACTATCATCCATCTCCTTTTTTTAATTCTCCAAAAATAAAGGGATTTTGAGCTTACTTGACACTACGTGATCAGGATACTTCTTAAACAAATGAAAAAATGCTAATATAAAGCATGAAGGGGGCTTATGTTCATAAGCCAATCCCTCTTACTACTTTGGTCCTTATCAATGAAAGAGTACCACATCTCCTTCTTCTTCTTCATCATACCTACTTTTTGATACATTCATTAAGGTGTTAGTCTTATGATTGATTAAGCATTTTTATCACATTTCCTTCCTCTTATTACATATAGGATTTTACCCAAATTAATCTATATGTCAAGGTGGTTTTAAATATTTTAGATCATCTCTCATCTAATCTATTACAAATAAATAACATCATCATTCACTTACTAATGCTAAAATACATTTTAGAACATTATGTGTTTTATTATATGTTTTCACTTTCTATTTTATTACCCATCCACATATTTTATTTAGGTGTTTTACTATCATGAAAATATTCTATTTATCATAGTCATTATCATCAACACAACTAAACTAAATCAATCATCTCATAACCAATCCTATGTCAAACTACATTATCCATCACATTAACATCATCATAAATTATAAATGTTGCATAAACCAAACCAACATCTCATGTAAGTTTCTAACATCATGTTTATATAAGCAATTAATCAATCTTGCTTATCATCAAGACTAAATAAAATTAATTATTCACATCAAAATCATAAACACATTTTTATCATGTATGAAATAAGCAACATTTAATATTTTTTTCTAAAAATGAATCAACAACTATGTATCAAATCACATATGCATCTAAATACGGGATCACATGGATTCATTAACTTAAATATCAACATCTGATAAATTAAGTCAAGCATATACCTATGAATAGGAAAATGGCAAACTATAACCATAATCTAAACATGCCATCATTCAAACATCATAAAAATGAATTATCACATAAAGAATAACATAAGGAGTCATAAATAAATACCATAACATTATATGCTATAATCAACACACATCATGAAATCGAATAAAGCGCTGAATATATATATATATATATATATATGTATATATATATATATATATGTATATATATATATATGTATATATATATATATATAATGTCACTCAAAATAATATATACATCTCACTGCTTTGATTCATAGGCCATAATCAAAATCATAATATAAAAAAAGCTAATAATCTATAGTGTAGGGTCACTAATATCCCTTGGACCTCATCCATCTCTCTGATCTATCTATCCCATTATGGATGTTTTGCCACTACTGGGTGTAATGCTATCATGGATTTTAGCAATAACTTGCTCTACTAGATACTTTGTATACCATGAAACATTTGGAAGCCTTGTGATAACATGTCCCTCATAGTATCTCATCTCCTCTAATATTGTATCATATTTCATCATTAGGATGGTCTAAGGTGGTCCCATGATAGCTTCACCCCTACTCGGTAATGGTCCACTCCATGATCATCCTCCTACCTACCTTAGAGCATCCCGCTCAGCTGTCACCAAGGTCAACTATGCCTATAGAATATCCCTCTCTTGAATAATAGTGGTCAGATATCCTCATGTAGAGTCTCTCTCTTGGGTGATGGTTGATGACTGTACCTACAAACTATCCCTCTCATGGGTCCTCATCACTAGCTGTCCCCATGTTGTATCTTTCTATGTCATAGAGGTAAGTGATGCCTATAAGGTAGTCAGCAATAATATTTCACTATCCCTCTCTACAATATCTATCTATAAATTATGTATAACCTCATCCATCTATGCCCCTCACCCTCCTCTCCTTGTTCCTTACATAACTCCTCATCTTATCCATCATCTCCTCCAACATTAGGACCCTGTCCTCCATCTCCACCAATCACTGCAAGGTGCCATCTCTACCACTAAGTAATATAATTTGGAGTCACCCTAACATCATCCACTCTTGTAGGGGTTTGTAGCTCCTCATATAATATCTCATCCTATGATGGTTATGGTAGAGGTAGTGGTGCCTTTGCATCCTCTCATAAATATCTTAGGAATACTCTTGGGACACTTTGTACCAAGCCATAATATTAATTCATGTGGTCAAATGATATCAACTCTATCTCATGCTTCCTCCTCCCATATATCCATCTAATACTCTAAAGGGAAAATGTCCCTATATTTATCCCCCTCTATGATGGAAAACCTATGTACGGTCTCCAAATAACCTCATCATCTACTAGAGCATCTAGCCATTGTCTAAACTAAGATAAATCTTAAACCACCCCATCTACCTATGAAATCTCCATATCTAACCTCCACCTCATAAACCCAAATTTGAATCAGGGTTAGTGCTATGTCATCCATGGTAATCTAATTGGCCACAAAATGGTGATATGATTGTAAGCCCAATAATGGAGTAAAAAGCATACACTCATCCCTTACTACCTATGCACTTAGTAGCCCCACATATCCCAATAAACCTATACCAAAAGTGTTGGTGCCCATGTATATACTATTTTATCCTCATGAATCTCTACTAAAATACTTGTCAAATCCCAGGGATACCTCTTACTACTAGAATTAGGTAATGCATAGCAAGTGACTACTATAATCAACATAGTCATCAATTTCCTCCTCTTTATGTCTATATGATAAAGATCCTCAAAGTATAATGCCCCACCATGGTACCAAGCCTTTACTATATGCTCACCATACAATAGGTCCATCTAGGAATCCAGATCCTCATTACAAATCAGCTCCACTTCTCAACCCTATATATGTATCCACAAAATCATGTGGATGTACTCTAAAGTAATGGTAAGCTCTCCTATCGGTAATCAAAAAGTGTTGGTAGATGGGTCCCATCTCTCAATAAGGGATACTGACATAACTATATCTTAGGTCACACACTAATAGTGTCACATGCCACCTAGACCCACCAAAGTCATATGGGCCCACTCGTTCTTAGTCATATCTTTTCATAACTCTTCGAGTAGTAGCTATACTTAATCTTGCATCGGTAATAGTGACCTTACCTATAAGGTTAGATATATAAATTACCTACACTTAAAAAACCCAACACATATTTCTCCTAATATACCATAGTTCCACTATTTCTCACACTTACCCACACCACTAACCCTATTTGACTACCCTTAGGCTCATTTTTCTTACCAAATCCATTAGCTAGTCTAACTTATATCTACTCCTAGCCATCCTCTAACTTAGGCCCTTTATAGCTTAGTCTAACCAACTACATTACCAAGCTACTCCCAACCTGCCACTCTTGCACACTTATTACACCCATCCAACTTCACAAACATCATCACCTAGTCATTCTATTACATTGCATAATTTTTTCAACCTTGACACATTTTTTTACTCCCCTACCGTTTACCCATAGACTGATCTCGATTGATCCTCGATCAATATTAGTTACTTATTTCCTGATGTTGGTTAAATCTTAACCAACATTAGCTTCCTTATTTCCTAATGTTAATCCAACCTAGACCAACACTAACTCCCTGTCGACTGATGTTAGTCTTGACCAACATTGGTTATTGTGTGTTTTTTAAGATGACCCATAGAATCCTAATTTACCCAAAAATAAATTCACTACTTTTCCTAAACCTCTCATACCCTTTCATTACCCCACCTCTACTAAATATACCAAATAATTTCAATAAAACCTTGAATTAAACCCCCTCATCCTCACACCTTAACCTACCCAAATACATTCACAAAAAAACAACTAAATAAGTAACATAGAATCATCTACCTCATCTCGTGTCTACCTCTGTGGTGACACCCACTACCTAGCCAACACTTTTCCTCCACCTGGATGCATGGTTTATCCTCTCTATCCACACTAGTACCACACTATACACACTCATTTATGGTCCTAACACTTGTAACCCATTTAGTCTTCTCAGGATCACACCCTACTTTTGGCTTCCTGAGATCCTAGATACCTTACCTAAGAGACTTACTTTTATACATGCAATCTATATCATTTATGCCTATACTATAGCCAAGTTCACCTATCACTTGATCTTCTAAGTAAAACCTTATTTACCAATTTGTTTGACTATGGTAGCCTCATCTAGGTACCATTTGTGACATTTTACTTCATTGCATTTTGTGAACCTTTTTGTGTTTCCATGCCTCAACCACCTAATCAATATTTTCACCCACTTATCAAATTCTTAGACCTAGACCCAAATTCATTTTCACCTCATAAATTCCTAGTTTAAGGGGGAACACTTCCTCCCATACTCAGGGTATCCAATCTTCCATTGATTCATTCATTTTTGTTTTGAAGTTTGTTGATGCAACCTACACAACAAAAAGGGGCAAAATGTAGACACTAAAAAATTGCACCAATGGTTCTAGATGTTGTAAAACACTTTTTCTGACCCCCTTGGACCCTTTGGCTAGAACATTTCTTAAACCCCTTAAAAACATCCATTTAACCCTTTACACAAATTTATGTAAATTAATTAATTAATTAAGTTAAAAAAAGACCATTTATACCTCACCCTAATCAAACCCATGGCTAACTTAGCAACACCTAGCCTTAAGACCATTTCCTAACTTGGTATTTAAAGTCCTAACCTCCTAGATTATTTATTACCATGTGTTCATGTTTACTTAAACAAGCTTAGGCAAATTCTAGTGGTCTAAATGGCCAAAATTAAGTGAAAAATACTATTTTGGCCAAGTTAGACCAATTCCACCTTGATCAACATTGGTCATCCCTTGACTGACATCAGTTGACTAGGATGGATGTTAGTTACTTAAGGTTACCCCAAGACCCTTACTCAGGAGGTTGAATCATTTGAGTAAGAACTAGATATATTATGAAAATTTGAGATTTTTATTGAACTAGAAAACCAATCTAGATATTAAGAAGTGCTTCATCACCTCAATACTAAGGATTGAAGCATTGTTACTCTACCTATTTTGTTCTAGGCTTCCAATTAGATCCCACTCAACTTCAAGACATCTCTAGGACTACCACTCCACAATAGATAAGTATCATATGCTTTTTATAAGTTCAATATTTATTTTTGGTAGTTTATTTCTTCCACCCCTTGAATCTTCCCCCACACTCTCTTTTGTGTTAGAGTTCTACAACTCCAACACCACTTTTCCACCAAATCCCTACTAAGCCATTCTTATCATTTTGAGTATTAAACCCCTATGTTTGACATTCTCGAGTCTCCATTATACCTTTACGACCATAGACCAACCTTAAAATATCCCACCAACTTCTCTACAACTAACTCTATGTATTTTTTTACCCAAAGCTAAAATTGTGATAAATACATAGTGATCAACATTGGTCATCCTATGCTAACATTGGTTAATAGTAACTAGCATTAGTTCCCTAGTGATTAACATCCATTACCCATATACTAACATCGGTCTCTATGTAATTCTTTTTTCCAAAAATAACAAGTTAAAATCACCCATCAACCCTAACCCAAAATCTTGTTTTTTGACCCTATCATAAGACAAATTCATAAGCAATTCACTGAATCATGTTTTAGCACTTTAGCATTTATTTTTAATAAGTTAATTTCATTTTATTGAAATCAATAATTTCTCTTAAAAATAATTTTATTACATTGTGATTAAGTATTTTTCATTACTTTATGTAAAAATCTCTTATCATAATTTTTCATAACTTAATTTGTTAAATGAGTGGATTCATAGCCTTATAGTGAAGTCTTGTCCTTATTGGATCTAATAATTGATAGGAAACCCACTCTCCAATCTTACTAATAAATCCCATTTCTAGTCTCATTCTTATTGCAAGTCATTCTTCCCAAGCCAAAGAGGAGTTCTTCACTTTATCTGGATCATAGAATGTGCAACTACATACAAATTCATCTTTACATTTCTCTTTATTTGAGTTTTAATTTTTTAAAAATAATAATAATAATAATAATACAAAAAACATAGTGAAATAACTCTTGAACTCACATAAAATAATTCAGACCAGTTTAGACAACTAGAACTTCTGAGAGGGAAAACATTTGATAATTTGACTTGGGGGGGATGGCATGGGCATTATTATACTACCAACCAAATGTATATATTTATGATAGATATTATTATGGTACCACTCTAATCCTTTCTCCAATTCCAACCAAGATATAAATATTGTAGTGGAGATTGCCTGAATCACCCTTTCAAGGAAAACCTTAGATTTTGCATTTTTATTCCATTTCCTTCAAAATTTTAATATGAAAATATTTTGTGGTTATATCCATTGAGGTTTTGGGACCAAGCCATGGATAAAATGATAGACTTAGAAAATCCAGATTACTAAGACAAATTCAAATTAAATCAACGTTTGTTCATTGCTTTATATATTCAATTAAGTGCACTTGATGGCTTTCGACAAGAAAATAAACCTTTATAAAATCCATAGTTTATATTGAAAATCAAAGGTCTATAATTTTTTTAAAATATATAAAGTAAAACTAAATTAATACATGCGATTGTTCAAGTATGATTTTTCACCTTCTAACTTATAACGTTTAAACATATTTCATGTTTCCATCAACCATGTGAGGTTACGTATTCCACTAATGTAAATAAAATGGATTACATAGGGTCTAATCTTTTACTCAATGCTTTTATTTTTATAACATAGCTTAACTATGAAAAATGGATACTATGAATAAGGAATAGGCTAGAATGTTGAATCATAACAAAACCAAAACAATACAAACAGAAAAAAGAAATATACTCTAGACCAAGCATATATACCAATAGGTTATTATAAAAAATAGGGAAACTAACATAAAGAAACAAAATAGAAATTAGGGAAATCTAATTAATAAAACAAATGTATAAAACATGAAACTATATACACCAATCTAAACATAAGAATGCCCAACACAATTAGGAGGGTGGTCTAGAAACCCAGTGCAACATGATTTCCACTTGCTAGTAGTAGCAAGATTATTGTATTCAATGTCATTAATAAGGCAAGGCCATCTTTGAATTCCCTCAAAATTTATTTGATTTGTTTTCCTACAAAACCAATGTCATTATCAAACACACATTCAAAATAACTAGGTGTATTAATTCTAAAATAAAAATCAACATATGTATGGAACATATCTATGGAAAAACTCATCAAATTTAGAATTAATTAAACCCATGAGTGGATAAATGCATGAATAATTTTTTTGACAAAGATAACCACTAGTTAAATCAACATTCCCAAGGAAGGGCAATACCTCTTACAAATACTAAAACATCAAGACATATATTTCCCTGGGGATTACTAAGGTCTAGGAGTTCATCATTTATACTAAAATCCATAATAGGGAATACATTAGACAAGGGATCATAAAAAATACCACTTGAGAGGGAATTAGAAACAATCCTACAATCAAAGAACTCCTCGATGTCTTCTTTAAAATATGCCATCTAAGAATTACCATCATCTTTATACATGCATTTATAATTTAGACTTGGCATTTATAGATATATTTTAGGTGTGTTAACCTCTTCATAGCTAGTGTGTATTTAGTGATTGGATGTTGTATGCTTGAATCTTGATAAAACAATAATTGAATGAGATTCTCATCTTTTTTTACATTGTAATCTAACATAGATTCAAGATCTTCTCCTCCCCATATAAAAAGGTACTTCTCCTCTTATATCATATCATAATGTGGAGGATTATAATTTTCTAAGTTAACATTTTACAATAACCCATTCTCAAGATATAGACTTTCTTGAGGGATATCATGACCTAGATCTTCCCTTCTGACATTCAGGTCAATGGTAGGGATAAAATTAGATTTAATTCAACCAAAATGCCATAAGGTATTAGGGATAAATCAAGAAAACAACCACAAAATGGTTTTTTATCCTTCCATAAGTCTCAATTTTATTCACTTCCATAATCAAAAATATCAACATACATGAATTCAAGACAAAAATTTCCCTTTACTTCAAAACTATAATCAACATAATCATAAGCAAGAGGTTTATCTAGTTCTTGATTTTGAGAACTATCAGTGTAATTAGATGAGCTTACCTCAATTTCACACAAATCATACACAAGGGATGCATTTACCTGGGGTTCAATGAACATGATATTGGGCATAAGAGGCTATAAGACTACCAGTTATTAAAAGGTTAGATCATTAGAGAAAATAAAATTTTATACCTGTTACTTTACATCTAGCTCTTGTAGCTTGATGGATTCTTCTTCTAGGAGGCTGTAAAAGGTTTCAAATATTTCTATTGTTTAAATCATATTTTCTCTTTCAATTTCAAGATTTATTCTTTAATGCTTGAAATGTGCTTATCCACTTCAATCATGTCCTCAAAGTCATGCTCATGAGGCTCATACAAAACAACCTCCATTTTGATGATGACGCAGTTTTGGTTCTTCTGATTATCAGGTAATACACTAGGGAAAGGGAAAATCTTCCACTAGGCTTCCAAATTGAAGTAGGAATTGATTTTATATACTCTTATAGTTGGTAATAAAATTCAATTCCAAGATTGAATACTAATCATATGCTTCTTCTTTCAAAGTGAAAGGAAATATTCTAAGGATACATCCTAAAATTACACTTTTAACACATGTATATCCAGTTTGTAATAAATAATGTGGTCCTCAATAGCTACCAAATAGTCACTCTAAAACTTTGGGAGGAAATTAAGGGGATATTCAAGTAGGTCATGTTAAATTCTTAAGATGTTGATGATCGAGTCGCTAAGCCAACACATGGTGATAACCACTAAATTCATGGGATTAAGGATAAGCTTAAAAAAGGAATCATATGTATAATAATCCTATCTCTAATGGTTATGTTCCTAATATGCCTCAAAAAGTGAAATAAGTAGGGTAATAGCCTAAATTTGGGCCTTGTGATCCTTGTAGTGGGGTCCAAGTTGCTTTTAGATAGAAATTAATAAAAATAAAACAACTAACAAACAATGTCCTCCTTCTAGCACCAATTTTTATTGGTCACATTAAATAAACAATAGAAATTGGGAGAAGCATAAGGAGAGGGAATTAATTTAAAGGATAGTGATTAGTTAAAAGGTTAGACCTCCTTTCAACATCAATTATTATGTGTGTTTGAGGCACACAACAATTAAGGAAGAGTAAAGGAGAGGTGGCAAGATGCACTTAATAAAATATTATTTCTAGACTTGGATTCTTACTGATAGTTACTTGTAGTCCCTCCTTCTATCATTGGTTTCTATTGGTATCAATTTGTGGCCCTCTCAAAATACACCTATGGGATTGAGTAATTAAAAGAAGATAAAGGGAGGTAATAACACATGGAATGAAGGTTCCCTCATTAATTTTAGGATTGATTCTAGTTCAATCCAAGGATCAAGTAGTTTAAACCATTTTAATTTGAGAGAAACAACTATTATCACAAGAGATTCAATTGATATGAGCATTCATGTTCATTTACTTGCTTTCTTACTATTTAATTATTTAAATCATGTTGCTTTCTTAATTTAACTAGTAAATAATTTAATATCTACTTCATTGTAACTCATTTAAATATCTAAATTAAGGCAAAATATCATAAAAAAAGAATAAAAAAGAGATAATGGTAAGACAAAAATGATAAGGCATCTTTAATATAAATGAACTTATTTATTATGATCTACATTTATAATAATTGAAATAATTTAGAATATAATGTAGATCAACATAACACAATAGATATTGGTGATCCAAGATGCCCAATTATTTAATTTATGTATTAATAAAATAACACCCTTATGGTATGAAAACACTAAATAATAATCCTTTAGGAAGGAATAAATCCACAATGTCTCTTTTATGAAATAACCTACAATATAGTTTTATCAAATAGAAGACTCAACACTTACTTGATTGATTCATTTACAATGATATTCACGTCATTTATATAGACCTATTTATAACTAAAAATGGATGGGTAACCTCCTAATACAAATGTAGGTTGACTATTACCTAATGCACTAATTTCATAAGTTACTCATTTATCCTAATATATTGGACCCATATAACTAACTAAGAGGATGTGTGCCACACGTCGACATATCCATCAACCCACATACATTAATATATCATATCCATAAGTACATAACATTCCTTCCCTCTTTAACATGTTTCCTCCCTAAAATATAAGAAGAAACTAAATAATGAGTGTGTTTCAAATCATTTCACACTTGTCTATAATATCAATCATCTAACCATCCATATGTGATCTTGTTAGGTGATAGCTATCCAGACTTGTTTACAAATTCCATTATGCTACTTTGATTCCATTTATAATCATAACTATACCACCTTGGTGTCCATGCATAACTTTTTCTTATTTGATTCCATATATCAAATTCCATTGTGCTACTCTAATTCCATTCATGACCATAGTAGGTATTCTTCCATGCATAGTCATAATGATTTCACACTGATTTCATGTTCCTTAGGCCATTACACTAATTTGATTCCATACTTGACCATATTATTTCTTATTTAGCTTACATGCATAGCCATATTGATTGGTATTCTAATTTATTGTCTAGTCATAGTGATTGTTATTATGACACTCACTCACATGGATCCATGATTGTTTCTTCTCATGATGATGTGGATGTATATATACCTAATTTTTTTCTAATACTTTGACCTTATCCACATTTTTTATACCTCTTCCAAATTTTCCTTTGGTGGTTCCTTTGTCTTTTGAGTAGATGAAGTGTTATTGTCTACTTGTATTTTTTCATCTATGTCATCATCTAAATATTCCTCGTGTTCTTTGTCACCTATTTCAATCTCATTCTCATGCTCTACCTTGGTAGTTATTTGTGACTTTCCAACTATGATATCCTCCAAAGTGACCTTATTTTTCTTATACCAAAACTTTATGAACACTAATGTCAATTGTTCCTAAAGTTTCTAACCATGGATATCCAAGAACCATATCCAAAACATAAAAATATGAATGCAAAACAAATTTATGTATAGTGAGATTCAAATCTTAAAAAATTAGAATATTCTTACCATCTACTAGATCCTCCTTGATAATATTTTCCTGAACCTATAGATATTGGGCTACATCCGTGTTGATGAAGTTATGCTTGATGCTAGGGTTTATGGACATAATAACCTTCTTCTTTTGAATGTATCCATGGAACTAAAAAATTGACTCTAATTTATTCATAGATAGATTTTTTGAACCCTTATCATCCAATCCTTCATCCTCATCTTTGATATCTTATACCTCTCCTTCTACACCATCTTTATTCTCCTCATCATAATTATGCTCGATTTCTTCTTCTTCATCATCATTGTCATGTTTTTCCTCATTATCATTATTTTATTCCATTGATTTTTCTTCTTCATTATCTCAATTTTTTAATTTATTACCATCATCATAATTTCCATCATCTTATTCCACTTATGTATTTTATTTTTATTTTATATCCCATTGATATAGGAACATCTATTCCATTTCTTCCCGTGAAAACTTCCATCATTATACTCCCAACTCATCCCATCAAAATATTGAAGGTCCATAAAGAAAATGTGAGAAAATAATTTGCCACCAAAGTTTTCTAAAATTATACCCCTCAAAAAGGAGCCACCATTTTATAGCATCAATATCATCCTCCCTTAAAAATAATTGTAACTTCATGATCCAAAAAAAAACTAGGGTTAAGGAAAAATATAAAAATCGCAATAACTCTGCGAAATTAATCCAAATATTCTATTTTTTTACTATAGCTTATATGTATGATATTAAAACTTCATTGAAAATTTTGTGAAAAAATTCAAAATATTTTGACTTATAGAGCATATCGATGAAAAATCATAAAATCCCAATAACTACCACAAAATGTGTCAAAAAATCCAAAATTTTAACTATAGATCTCTTGTATGACGATATGCAATAAGTAATTAAAAAAAAAAATCTCAAAAATTAGATAGAAATAATGAATTTATTACAAACTCTAAAATATCAATAACTCCCTCAAAATGGATCATAAAACCTATATATTTTTTATTGTGACTTCCTTGAAATATAATTCAACACTAGAACAAAATTGTAGGATATTTTGTAACATATTGCAAGATATAAGTGATTATCCAAAATTTGCCCAAATTGGTGATCTAAGACCACTTTTTATTATCCACACTTATAATAATTAAAATAATGTAAAATATAATATGGATCGTAATAACACGATATATATTGGTGAGCCAAGATACACAAATATTTAATATATGCAGAAATAGAATATTACCCTTATGGTAGGGTAACACTATACAATACTCCTTTAGGAAGGAATAAATCCACAATGTCTCTTTGAGGGGACAACCTAAAATATCCTTCTACCAAATAAAATACTCAACACTTACTTTAATTATTCCTTTAAAATGATATTTACCTCCTTTATATAGAGCTCTCTATATAATCAACAATAGATGGATAACTTTCTAATCCCAATATAGGCCGATCATTACCCAATGCACTAATTCTATAAGTTACTAATTTATATTAAAATATAGGACCCATATAACTAATTAAGAGGGATGTGTGCCATATGTTAACACCTCCTTCATCCCATACATTTTAATATATCATATCCCTGAGTACATAACATTCTTGATGTCAAGGAGCTAAGAACATGTCTGACCATAATTATACCACTATGTGCTTGGTATATAAATTGTACAAAAATGAGCCACTCAATGGGTAAGCTTTTAAGGAAAATTTTGAAACCCATTTATTCATTTAATCCATTCTAAATAAAACTACTCATAGTCTATAGTTGTTACACATAATGAATGTAAAAATTCTAAAATAAAGCATGAACAAATTCAATAAACTTGTTAAAATAGCTATTACACATCTTAACTAAGATGATAATCTAAAAAAAATCATACTAATAATCCTAGAACCAATAATAAGTTAAACTATAAGGATAGAGGCATTAAATGAACAAAAAACAATAAAATATGGGTTTAACATCCTAAAATTATTCCATTACAATCAATATCTCTTAGCAGATAACTAAAGCCAAAGACATGGGAGAAAGATCAATGTAATCCAAACATATTCTAGTATAAGTTTGATGCCTAAAGTGTCAACCAACCCTTTGGCAGATAACATAGGTAAAGGACAAAGAAATAAAGGATAGGTGATATCCTAATTCAATTCTTGTGGATCCTTGGTACCCAAAAGTACCATGCCCCTACAATGGCAATGCTACCTCTTTAAATATAAAATTCATTAATCTCATGGACTCATCTTCCAAATCATCTCACTAACTAGGTGGTTACAAATATTCATTTATGGTTTGAAAATGTAGTTGAGATTCATGATTCCCTAATATATTTATAGGTGTGCCCATTTCTATAGTTGAACCATGCCTCTTTCAAGTCAAAATATTTGTCTTATTAGCTCTTTTATCCATTTTTATACCTTTGAATTCTCTTTCTTGTATGCAATGCCAAGATTTGGTGCTAATATATTAGTTTTAAGTTATCCATGTAATTTATATTGGACACATAGGCCACTTTTAGTGTTTGACCACTTGGATAAGTTAAACATGTGTCAATTTTAGGCTCCATGTCTCTCTACTATGTGGCAAGTTGCTATTTGATTAGGGACCCAGATTTAATGGTCTATTAATAGGTTTAGGGCCATAAATTTTATGTTTGTTTCTCATTGATTCCATTTCTATGGTTCCCCTTATCTATAGGGTCTTTCCACATGTCATCACCTTGCTCTTCTACTACTCAGTTTTAGACTCAATATATATTTATTATTCTTAGTCATGATGTAATAGGATGTTTACATGTGGTGAGATCTCACTAACTTAAAAATATAACATGATTCAAATATGCACTTATGGTTCTAAGAAGATCATTTAGATTTCACCATATGGTGCAATCCCACTAATTTACTTACCTAGAGGCCTGTTAACCCATATGAATGGCTCGAAGACAATGAGTCATCAGGATTATGCCACATGGCATAATCTCATTAACCTACTTGTATAGAGGCTTTGAATTAGTATAAACATATTTGATATAACAAGTCACTAAGATGATTCCACATGGAAGCATACTGCTAACCCACTTGTTTAGAGGTTTTGCATTATATGGTTTCAGTTGGGATGGGTAAGTCACTAGGATCTTGACACTTGGTAAAATTACACTAATTATCTTGCCTATAGTTTTGCTAATGTGGAGGCCCACCAGGTAAGTCCTTGAAAATCAACTATCTTTGAAGAGGTATAAAAGTGCCATGTGCCTCTAGGATTGGTGAAGAATAGGCTAAGTATTGAAATCCTTTTACAAAGGGTCAAGATCATTAGGAGTTGTGAAAGATTACCGTGTGGAAAAGGATAAATGTTAAGCACCTACAAACAAAATGGAAATAAACCCAATCAAAAAATTTGAATAAAAATACAATGACTAAGTCATTTGAAAATAAATAACTAAGTTATTTCAAATTCAAGTGGTCAAGCTTTTGAAATGAAAACAAGAAGGTAGATGAACTTAATGAAGAAAATCCATTTTTAATGAAATTAAAGTAAAACTTTGCCTAATTAAAATAAAATTTTGTCCATTATTATGAAATTGACTAAGTCTAAGAAGTGAAACCATATGAACACTTAGTTAATTAGTCCAAAATTAATCAAAAATGAATTAAATTACTGAGGAAAAGAAGCCAAAATATTAATGAAACATCTAGAAGGTAAAAATTCACATCTATGAACCTACAAATTAGAGACCAAATTAGAACAAGAGGATCCCCATATGAGGAATTAAGGATGGGACATGTTTCACCCAATAATATCCAAAGTCACAAGTCATTATTCAAGTACTTGTTCACATGAATATTTCACTATAATATATCATTACACCAGTATTTCACACACACCACTTTAGCATGGGAGAATTAAATAGAGTTTGATCCCTCTTCTGAGTATTAGTATGTAGGAAATAGTCAACATAGAGAGTGTTAAGATCAAGCATAAATTCAAACACTAATTCTATTTTCTAATTTATTTCATTTGTTCCCTATAATGTATCAAGCTAGGGTTCCAAGTGAATAAGAAGGAACACAATAGCTTCTATAATAAATTTCATAAATGTTATCACACGCACATGAAAAATAGGTGAAGTTACACAAATATACTTTTATACAGAGAGTTAAAACCTACTAGATGTTATCACACCCTATAGACACCAACATAGACTAACCTCTTAGAAATAAGATGAACATGCCCTAGGTAGATGTGAATCATTTTCCTAATTCATAATGACCTCACATAGTTGTACAATCAATTTCATAGTTTCACTTATAATATTGCATGCTATATTGTCATCTAAGTTTTTCCTCTTTAGTACTTTCCATTTTAACATATTTATAAATTTAGAAAGTTCTAAATAAATTTGTGTGATTTATTACATATATTTTACACTTTGATTTTACTCAATGTTTGTCTAATTAAGACTAAAACTCTCTTAATCATAAATATGATAAAATATATTGGTGAACCCATCTATTTATTAATATTGAAAGAACCCAAACCATTCATGTTTCTAGGGTTTTCTTTCCTTCTTTTTGTTTCTAATTGTTGTATTAAGGTTTTTAGATTTGGTAAATTTTTTCATAAGAACAATATTCCAAGTTTATATTCCATATTTTATTCAATCTAAGAAAGTTTTGTATACCTCTCTTAGACAAAGTGCTAGGTTAAGCGGTACCTAGGTTTAGCATTCTCAAATTTATTTTGATAATGCAAATAAGATGGAAATAAACAAGGGTATATCAGGACCTTTAAATAATAATGAACAACCTGAATGTGTAGAAGTCCATGATAACACTTTTGAATATGAACAATATAATCAAGATAACCTTACCTCTCAAGATGAGAATCAAGATGTAATTCTACCTATAGGTTATGAAAAACCATATCTTAATAACATGAAATTACTAAGAAATTTAAATAAGTAATTTGTGACCAACATCAAGATTATCATAAAAAATTTCAAACTCTTTTGGAAATAAAAAGTGCAAGCATGTCTAATACATCTAAAACTCTGACTATTATGGTTTATTTACCTATCTCTACACCATTCAATACAAATTTTGTACCACTATCTAATTTGGGGGAGATCCAAGGGTGTTTTTATATTAATATGCTAATTTATACTCATTCATTTGAGAAATCACCATTGGTTAGTGTAGACACCTAAAATTAGACACTTCATGTTGGTTTTAACTATCTTACTATATACCATCACACCAAATTTTATTCATCGAATCAATCTTGTTTTCACACTAACATCCCTAGTCCATTAACTATTTATCCCCTGATCAATTAATTTTTTCTTCCATGATCACATCCAATATTACAAAAATCACATCACATTAGTTAATTGATGTTTTTTAATTAGATAATCTCATGAATAATGGAAAATTATGGAATGCATAATTACTATTTTATATAAATCAATAATCCTATTTTCCATCTCTAGTTCATGACATCATCATCCTCTTTCCAAGGCAAATTTAATGCAATGAGATAAGTGTGAAAATAAGCTATGACATGTTCTTACGCACTCCAAGTCCTCAACAAGTCATCCTCTTACCCAGCCCAAACCTTCACAAGTGTATTTTTTACACATAACCTCTCTCATTTATGAGGTGTATGATATATTCTCAACCATTTATCTTGGCCTTCATCCAATGGTTTATAATCACTCACCGAATCTATAAATTGAGGAACCCTCTTCTGATTAAAACAATTTTTTTATGCTAAGTATATCCTACTAAATATTCAACAAAGGTTGAACCAACATTCTAATTATTCACCCAAATCATCTATAGTGCAAGGAGAAATGTCATTGAAATAACTACATAACATTGATCAAATAATTTTTTCAACTACATCTGAGCACCATCACATTTATTTTCCAATAAGGAAGATAGTAAAAATAAGGTATACAATTGTATTTTTTTGTCATCTACTTCATTTGTTTTCTCTTTTATTCATCTTGTTCAATTAGAAGACATGTGCTTAGTCTTAGTTTTTTCAATTGATTTTGATTTCATATTAATGAAAACTAACCCTTTGTAATCATGTGTTAAAGTTAGTGCACATTATATTCTTGATGAAAAATCCCTTATATAGACTATTCTCACTTTAGAAAAGAAGGTGTTGTAAATGGAAAAAGGTGATTTAAAACCGAATCAAGTATTGGATTCATAGACCCTATTGCATACTCCATTGGCTCAACATATTTATTCATATCATTTAAAAAGTGGTTTTATAGGACCTAAAATTACATTATATGAAGGAAAAGGTGACCTCAAACAAAATTTTAGAGAATTTCATGTAACATGCTTGGAATATGCATCTAACAATAGGTTGTTGACCAATTTATTTCCTATAAGTTTATAAATTATTAATTTAGATGGTTTTATGATTTACCACATCAATTAGTTCATGCATTCAATAATTCAACTTATTTTTTCCTTAAAAATTTCTCAATAAACATTAGCTAAAATATTTCATAAGCTCATATTGCTCAACTCAAACAAGAATCCAATGAGCCTATTATAGACTATGTCTTAAGATATAAGACCATGTTATCCAAAATTATAAATCCTATGGTAGAAAAGGAATTGTAAGACATCTTTAAGTAGAGTTTTCTTCCATCACTGCATGAATCCATTATGTTTAATAAGTTTATTTAATTCATTGTTTTATGTCATATAGTTAAGGATAGAGAAGTTAAGTTGTTGGCCATGAATAAGCTTAAGTATTCAACCAAAAAAGTTTATACTTCTCATGCAAATAATTTGAGTAAGACAACATACAAGGTGAGACCAACTAAAAAATAAGAGTAATAAAAAAGTAATAGTAAATGTAGATTCATAACCTATTTCACATATTGTATTATCATTTCCTTTAAGGAGACAATTTACCAACTTACTAGAATCTCCCAACAAGGTGTTACAAAATTTATTGGAATGTAACACCATATCACTCCCTCATATTATATAGGTTGATATAAGTAGCCTCTTACAAAAGGATTTGATCAAATAAATTTTGTGATTTTCATAGAGCACTAAGACATACTACAAAAAAATTCATCAATTTGAGATATAAGATTAGGACTCGATATATGAGAACATCATTGACGTGAACACACCTACCAAAAATATAGAGGCATAACCAAGTGAGATTATAACAATGAAGATATTAAATGATCCTTTCCCTAATCATATATGTCAATAAAAAATATATAAATTATAATTTCACTACACATATAATGCACATCCCCCACCAACTTATTATCATCCTAATACAAAGGCACAACATCCTTCAAATGGAATCATTGGTGCATATCATGTTTCAATACCATCTAGACCAATTATAACATTCACAAAGAATAATATATTTGACAATGAATTTGATTTTCACTCTTTGTTTATTTGAGATTATAATTATAATCAACTAACATAGAGTGCCATGGTTGATAATTATTCAATTGTGAATATGTGTACTATCACACTTATCTCCTATCTTGGATATACAAATTAGGATATAATTCATATAAAAATAGAAATAAAAGGATATAATGGTCACATTCATAGTTATATTAGTGATATCACATTAGCACTATAGGCTGGTTTAACACATGTGTCCACCAAGTTTATAGTAATACCTAGTGTAGGAGTATTCAATATGTTATAAGGACATCTTTGCATTTATAAATGTTATGTAGTTCTTTATATAGTACATATATGATTGAAATACATATTTGATAATGATGTTATCATAGTTCATGGTATTACATATAAATACCCCATAAAACTAAAGGTCATTATTCCTACATAAAAGATTGTAGTTGGACAACTTAAAAAGGTTCAACCCACTCAGATAATTTATAAGCAATTGGTTCAGTTTCCATGGAGACCTATCCTTGAAAATATTCTTAATCAATGATTTGTCATAGATTCTAGGGAGCCACACTCTACTCTAGCACATCCTAGATTGATATTACAAGGTATTAAAAGTGTTCTAAAAAGGACACTGACACAAATTTTTTATACTCCATAATGGTTTTGAATATTCTTAAAGCTCATCATGCTAAACACCATACACATAATACTATAATTTATCATCATGACAGTGGCACTTATGTTATAGAGCAAGATCCATTTTTATATTCTTAGTTGGGATCAATTAATTCAAAGTAACATGATATTTTTCATTAAAAAATGTCATCCTCCCTATTCTAGATAAATGACCTATTGATTTTTAGGATCTTGTAAGAGTCATTGTTTAATATGTTCCTTTTTTAGTTACAAATATTAAAAAAATACAAAAAAATTAAAATACTTCATAAATTTATAAAAACCAAGACCTATGCATGTTATATCTAGTTCAATTACATAAGTTTATTTATGATTAGTAGATATAATACTTATCTATATTTAGTTTCATATCAAATCTAATTCCAAAGTGTACTTGAGTGAGTTAAATAACATACCTGTTGTCACTTTTAGATGTAGTTACAAGTGATGATAATGTCTCAGACCCATAAATTTTACATCAAAAAAATTGATCTAACCTAAATAGTAACACACTATGCTATTATCCAATTCTACTGGATTTTTCCCATAGAACACAAGCTCTAATTTTTTAGATTCAAACCACTCATAGAAATTCTACAACTTATTCAAATCTTAACAAGTTCACTAGGGACATATTTTTACCCAAGTTTTATCTTTTGACAACTATCCCTATTGTATGTGGCCCCTTGGAATTTTATTATGTGCTTTATGTGATTTTTCTTGTGCTCTTTGTGTATGTGTCGTGTCCATGACAATTGTTTTCTCATTTTTTCAATTCCATCATGGATATCATTCATCTACCCAAATTTTCAATTCTATGATGGATATCATGCATAATTTTCAAGTTTATCTATATTATTTCTTATTTTATGCCTAAATTTCTAAAATCTATCTGGGCATGGCACTATATATGCTTATTTATACATGCACCTTATGTTACTATATAACTCAATTTATCTATGATGATTCCATAATATCAAATGCTATCATCATTACTCCATATTTAAATCTTTTATATAGAATTATTCATAAAACTTTCTTATTTTGAGATAAGTTATTGTGTAGGTTTCTCTTAGAAATTAAGCTAAAAAACACTACACAGATAGAAATTTACAGGATTTTCTTAGTTGATCACATGTCATACCCAAAATTTACTCAAAAAGTAATTTCAGACAATAGCACTCCATTTAGATATAATTTCAAATTGACCATGTCAAAAAACAATGTGATGTCATCCAAATAGTTATAAAATAGTGATTTCCATGTTTTTTTAGAGTCACAATCAATTACAATGTAGTTTACAACAAGATACTTAATTTTTTAGATGAATACATAGGTTAATCAAAGATTTTTATTAAATTAGGGGAATCATACACAACATGTATTCAAGGATTTTGATATAGTTTTTATTCAAAAAATCCACTTGATATTGCTCAATTATTAGAATCAATATGCTCAATTATTAGATTGGAGGCATGTTCCCAACACATGACCACTTTATTTCTTAATTTTTCATCAATTTATATTAAATAAATATAAAATCCTATTATTATAAATTTTTCTTTAAACTTAAAACACACCATTTTTACATCAATTTGGTACCATAAATGAATCTTATTCCATCTGTAATGGTTGATTCAACTTTTTGCACAAGTTTTGCACCAGAATGATCTAATGGCATTCATACAAGGATTCTAAGGTAATTTTATACCTTGAGTATGAAATAATGGAGTTAATCACACCTTGAATTTTTAAGCACACTCTCTTATTAATGAGGATTGAGGTATGCATAGTGTAATCCAAATTTTTCATTAAAAATGAAATATCCAAGGGTCCAACCCTCTAAAGTCCCTCATTTTTCACCAAAAAACATAATGGGTCATGTACCCAAATAGGTGTATTTTTTCATTGTTATTTTATCTATAAATTTCATGTCTTTACTTTCATATTTTTATACTAAGTAAGGACTAAATTATACATTTTTTACTACAAGCTTGCATGAAGCATAATTTAGTGTGTGGCCTACATTCAAGATTGTTATTCATAGGTAAGTTTAGATATAAATCTTTTCATTTTACTCTAGCATTTTATCTTGGATTAATTACTAGAATAAAATGGTGTAAAATTTAGACATATAGATTAAAATTTATCACTAAAATAATGTACTTGTGACCACTCTTTATGCACACTTAGTTCATGCCTAATTACACAATCCTTGACAACCATTCCTTCACTTTTATGTGGATGGCCTATACCTCCAAGAAAATTATGACTAATAAATGAACCTATTAATTATTAAAAATGACCTAATCTCATCCCAATACTAATCCATACTTCTAGCTTAGCTATTTTTACTTCTCAAGGAAGACCACTCTTTTAGGTCAATCTTTCTTACCGATAAATTCACTACACATATCCACCTGCAAAATAATGGATATATCATCCAATGATCCATACCACATGATTTTAAATTTCCATATGAAGTAATTCAAAAATTATCACTATAAAGCCATATTTTCTAACCATTTTTTCACAAAAGGTTCATATGATTGATAATCATTAGAATATCTAATTGTACATTGAGAGGAAAAAACCTATTCCCCCTAATTAAGGGTACACACAACCCAATTATCCTTGAGATAGGTTTTAATACACTTCCAAGGTTACAAGCTATTTTTGAAGCAATTAATCACACCAAGATTGCACCAACATATAACATTACATTAGTATTTCACACACACAACCGTATCATGGGAGAAATACATGGAGTTTGAACCCTCTTTATATTATTTGTATGTATAAAATGCTCAAAATAGGGGGTGTTGAGGTCAAATACAACTTCAACCACTAACCCATTTTCCAATTATTTTATTTATTTCCTATGACATATCGAGTTAGGGTCCAATGAAGAAGAAAGAACACAATGGTTTCCACAATGAATCAAATAGATCTAATTACACACATTAAAAATAGGTGAAGGTTCACCGATATAATTTTATATAGAGAGATAAAACCTTACTAGATGTTAGCCAACCTACATACACTAATGCAGGATAACCTTGTCTAAATAGCACAACATTTCCCCAAGTGGATATAAATCCCTGTTCTTGATTCATAGTTACCTCACATAATCATACAATCATTTTTGTAGTTTCACTTATAGTCCTACATGTTATATTTATAGTTAAGTTAGTCATCTTTGGTAATTTACAATTTTAACATATTTCTAAATTTACAAAGTTTCAAATCAATTTGTGTGATTCATTTCATATCTTTTACATTTTGATTTTACTTAGTAGTTTATCTAATTAAGATTAAAACTATATTAATCACAAATTTGATAAAATAACCTCAAGGTTTAACTATATTATTTTTACCAATTCAAGTATAGGAGAATGTTTATGTAGTAACATTTCAGTTAGGGATATAAGATGATGTCCTTACCAATTCTATTCACACTACATTATAAGTTCATTGGCTTTGATTCCAACATGTGAGATATGTAGATAAAAATCCTTGAAGGTTATCTAAGTTAGCTAACTCTTTTATTATTTCTTCATTTATCTTTCAAGAATTTGTGGTGAGTTAAGTAAAGAAGATAAAGTGAAGATTGAAAACATTAAAATTTGGCAATTGATACTTGACAATGTTAATTTTGACTTACCTTCACCCTACATGAATTTCTCTTATAAAAATGACTCTCATTTGGTATTATCTCAAGTTTAAAGTCCTTATATAGGTATAAACCTTCCCAAGTTTCTCTTAGTCACCTATGATAAATATCATAGTATGTGTCAAACCAACTATGTATCTTACTCATAAAAACCTAGATCATCAAATTAGTGTTCCTGTCTCTCAAATGATAACATCATATTCAAAACATACCATCTGACATTACTATTGTAGATAGCTAAATTTGATTAATAAATTCTTGATAATACTTATCCTTAATATTTTTTATTTGCTTGGTCAATTTTCCATTATGATAAACCACAATATCTAAGGAAGCCTTCAAAGTCTTACAATTACTATGCATATCTCCAAAACTTCCCTATTTTATCCCTATTCATACCTATTCAACATGTACTTCACTATCACTCTAATTTCAAAAGTCTCTATCCCTTCTAGACAATAATTCACTATTATAAAAGGATTCATTACACCTTTGTCTTGTATTATGTATTTATCCATTGTGCTCTAATAATTACCTTTTCAAAATAATATGCTTCATAATGACTCTCCTACATAAACCAATAGGTTAGTTATTAGAAAGATTCAAAATATTCACATATAAAATCACATCAAGGATCATAATTGAGACTCACCCCGTCTCAATTTCCTCTCCCCTTCCCCACCCCTTCCTATTACTCTATCTAGCACTCTCTTACACAAGAATTTTAAAAGCATCTATCTATTCAACAAAGATCCCTACTATAACATTTTAGTCATTGGTCAAGTTAACATTGTTTACTTATAGGTTGAGGATTTTTTTTTGTCAAACATTCTAATAAAATTTAATAGTTAAATCCATATGATATTACCTAAAGAGATAACTACATCGACTTGAGGTCCATTGGACTATGTAGGCAAAAATCAGTCAACAAGGGGTTTTCTAAGGATAACTTGACCATATCCCACTTCCAAAAAAATTCCCCCTTTTGAATTTGATCTTATTTTGTATAATTTTATAGGATAGGGTTTTGATTTTATAGGTTCATATACACTCTACATATAATCATATAATATATAGATAGGGGTGAACAATCTTATATTTTTAGATCTAGTGCACAATATGTTTAGACAAAGTCACAATATCAGATAGTGTTGCACTGTGGTCTTATATGACTTATATGTCCTTATCCCAAAAAATAACGAGTCATTTTTTTAACTTAAATATATATATTTTAGGTTATTATATATAGTTATAAACAATCACAGTTAACAAATGAATAACATAGATTGAAATAAATTAGTCTTCAAGGACACCTGTCTAACCCTAACCTTAATTCCTTTTTTTGTAATTTACAACTTCTATAAATTATGTAGATCTATATATTATTTAACTTTATAGACTATATTTTAATTGTTTACATTTATACTTAGAGTTAATTATTTATTCTAGTTAATTCTCATGTAAACATTTTAGTGAACCCACATTTTAATTCAAACACTACTTATTTCTTGTTAATTTTTATCCTAGGGGTTTAGATTATTTTTATGAATTCTTGAGATTGAAATAATATCCCTCAACCTTGGATATTATCTATAACATAATCATTTAAGTTTTTTAATCCTGGAGTTATCTAACAATAATTTTTTAATCTTTTCACCTCATATAAATACCAACACAAAGGCTCTTTTTTGTCTTTAGGTTGAATTTTACTGAATTCTATACCCAAAAATATTTCAATTTTATTTTCAATTTATTTTTCAAATTCCTTTTGCTTATTTTAAAAATTATGTTAAGATAATTTTAAAACTACTTTTTTGCTTATTTTAAAAATTATGCTAAGATAATTTTAAAACTACTTAGTTACTATCATGAAGGGATACATGATGTATTTTTTACATACATCATGGAGTGATGGGATTTGATCTAATACTCATAGACATAGTATAGAGCTAAACATGGAATTTATTTTTTGTTGGCCAAATTTATCTTACATATGAAACTTTTCCCAGATCTAGGGTAAAAAGTTGAGTAGAGGCCTAGTTGAGAGAGTGATCTAATGGTAGGAGTGGATAGACTTCATAATCCTATCACTTGTCACTTGTAAGCTTTTAAAACACTTTAAGAAAGATTAAAGTGTGAATTTGGTAATTTTATGGAACCAGACTATCTTAACATGTCATGCAAAATGAATAGGTCAGTTTGGCTATGCATTTAATAATTGTACTTAGAAATCCAAGCAAAGTTTAAAGATGCATGAAAATGATGTATTTCATGCCATAAACATTCCATGTAAATTTAGTGTCTTAATGTGTCTTCTATCTCAAGATATAAGCCTTCAAAAATGATCTAATAGTGTGGGACGTGCTAGGAGACACCAAATTAAAGACAAAACAAATAGTCATTTGGATTTAAAATACTTAAAAAAATTAAAGTTAAATGTAGGGCTGACAAGTGTCATGATCTTGAATGCCAACATAAAAGATCAACAACATGCATTTAATCATGCATAAAATATCTAATGGTGACCACAAGGTCAAAAGGTTAGAGGATCTTGAGGTTGAATGCAATGGTTTCCATGTGTCATGATCACAATCAATCAATAGATCAATGGTATGTGTTTGATCATGTAGATTAGGAGATTAATAACATGCATTCAACCATGCCAAAAAGATCAATGGTGCACATGAGGTCAAGAAGTCAAAGAGCCCAGATTTCATTAGAGGCCACCATGTGGTGTAAAAACATAAATGAAATGAATATTGACATTAATGTGTATATAAATCATGTGGGGATACCAAGTGTCATAAGTTCAGATGAAATATCAATGGCTAATGTTGAGGGTCAAATCTAGGATACTCTTGAAGAGATCAAAATATGATCAAGCTTACAGGGGGAAAGAGATGGGGACACTTTTTGAAGCTATGATGATCATATAATTTTACAATTAAATAAGTAACAACATGGCAAAGAGATGCCACATAAGTAGGCACATTGAATCAAAATATTTCATGGACCTAGGTGTGCAGATGCATAAACATGAGGTCAAATTATGATCTAGGTGCCATATAATTAAACCCTATAAATTTATATGTTGCCATTGAAGATCAATTTTATGCAAAGTCTGCTTAGGTTATGAAGTTTATATTGGGTTTTGAATTTATGTCTTGTCCACCATTAAAGCTCAGTGACTATGGATCTTCATTGAGATGACTATATGAAAACAAATAAATGGGAATGGTTTTCATATATAGTGGATCTAGGTTTAGTATTTGGAGTAATGACAAAGTTATGATTGTGAAAAGAGTGTCAAAAGGGATACTAGGTAACGTAAAGAACATATCAAGATGAAGCACAATGTTGCAAGCTCATTAAGAAGATGGAGAGTTTGGTGTTTGGAGAGTGCAGTTGGAGAATTCATTGATGTTTTAGAGTCTTTTAAGACCTATCCTTATAAATGGATCATGACTCATCATCCTAAAAAAAATTCCATCTTCTAGTGTGTTTCTCACCAATAAGGGGACTTAAAGATTACTTGTCTAATGAGGGTTATTTTTTTGAGGAAGGATTAGTCCTAATTGATCCAAATGTGATTACAAATTCATGGAGGGTGTTTTCAAATCATTTATTGATTTATGATTATGTGATTCTTATCTCTCTCTTCCCATTTCCTCTATATCTCCCATTTATTTCCCATTTAAAAAAGAGATACAACCATTTTGATTATCAAGAAACTCTCATTTGACAAGGAGAAGCCCTATTAAAATTTGTATGAAATACCTCTTGGAGTAATAAATATAACATTCACCTATCTCTTGCCTATAAATTGTGTTTAGTAAGCTTTTACATGATGGCATTATGAAAGAGTGACGTCCATGTCCATTGTCCTTCTTTCTTGCCTCTTTTAAGGTGTTTTCAAGTAATTTGCATGTCTAAAATTATGCTCTTTCTATCATTTATGGACACTTGGTGTGAATCTTAGAATTCCTCTTTGCTTAATTCATTTCTTTTTGAGCCAAGTTTATAAAATAATTATGCAAATTAGTTAGTTTATGAGATTGTGTGAGTAAGGATTGTCTGTTTTTACATCAGTGTTTATTTCATGCTTATGTGAGTTATCATTTAATTTGGTGCATCACATTTTTAGCTTTCTTAGCTACCATTTACACCCTCTCTATCCATTTTTTAATTAGAATCATTAGTTTAGGTGATCTACAAAGAGGAAGCTGACCTTCTCTGGAGGTTCAACCTCACTATAGGATACCCATAGCTTGATGTTGCTCCCATTTTGTGGCTTAGTTGGAGAGAGCCTGAAGAACCCTTTACAAGGGTGAAAATTAAAGCCACAATAGTTTTTGCATGCTTGGTAGGACCACATTATTCATTTATTGAAGAGTTTTAGTGTTCTCTTCATCCAATCAACCTTTGGAGGCATGTGTGTAAACACCAATGGCAACTCCAAGTATTTATCAGCTATTATAAGTAGCCCAAGTGCCTAGTCATCATTATTTGGTATGTATAATTAACCATATTTTGATCAATATACTTATTTCCTACCTCAACATCCTTCATATCATATTAGTAATGTTTATGGCTTCATCCCAAGTGGCTCTCAAGATTCAGTGTGTCAACCTTCTCAAGTTTAATATGTCCTAATTTACTCCTTAAATCAATCCATTTCAAGTTTGAATAAAATGATATTAGGATATTAAATGTACATGATAAAACTTAATGCATAAAGGGGATGTGATCAAGATATCCATAATCACATCATTCATGATGTGGGAGATGCATTACAATTAATGAAAGAAGAATGGTCACCTATTGAGAGAGCAAATTGGAAAATATTCTCAAGTGAGATGCTGGATTTAAGTGGTCTCATAAAAAGCATTGAGGATAAGCTAAGAACCCATGAAGAACAACAATTATAACTCCATAAACTTTATATGTCTTCATATACACCACTTCAACCCTCATATATGCCACCCATTCTTCCCTAAGAGACCATTCTAAGTGAACTTTTGAGTGTTCCAAGTCCTTCATGTGTCCCTTAAACCTTACCTTCTTGGAATTCAGTCCAAGAGAGATTTAAAATAAAGGAGGGACTAATTTTGAGTAGCCTATTATTGAGATCCAAGATTCCACTTATCTTCCTCAAGAATCCCTTTGTATCTCCTACCAGCCCTCTTGTGTTCCTTATATTCATGAAGCCACTAACCACCTTAAAGAGAAGTTATTCTAAGAGAATATAGATAGGTAAATCAAAGAGTTAGAGATAAAGATAAGTAAGGAAGAATAGAGTTAAAATCAGGAGAAGGTGGTTGTATCTTACACATTCCCATTATGGAAATTAGTTCAAAAAGGCATAGAGAAGAAGAAAAAGGTGTCAATTATGGTGGTCCAAGAACCAGTTCAAGAAAAGGAGTTAGTGGTTGAAGAGAATAACAAAGAGGTGTTATCACAACTTAATTAAATTTCCCTACAAGAGTTTCAATACTCTCTCTCTATCTCTTAAGAGCCACTAAAGAGACCACTCAAGGTACCTAGTTGGAAGGACACTCTCTTAAGCTACAAGCAAGGTAAAAATTTTCACCCTCCAACTATCTCCCTCTTGGAGAAATAACCTATTTTATAAAGGATAGAGGAGGAGCTTGTAGTAATAAGTGAGCCACAAGAACACAATACAAGTGTCTATGAGGAAGAGATAATGATAAGTAATCCACTTCATTCAGAGGAGGAAAAATTAGGTTTGGACTAGCCTTCTTAGTATGGATTTGACACCAATAAATTAGAACCTGAAGGGGATAATCCTAAATATGATCATGTTAAAAATGTCCTAAATGAGAAAGAGAAATAAATAGAAGATTATTTCTTGGAATATCTTGGTGAGGTTCAATATCTTGATGTAGTTCACTTACAACTAGATGTCTTCAATGGTGAGCAAGGTAACTATGAAGACTTCTTTGAAGTGTTGGAAGAAAGCTATATGTTGTTTCTAGGTAATTATGAGTTGACTAAGGTAATTTTAGGTAGTCTTGGTGGCTCAAAAAACAAGTTAAGAGTGGTGGATAAACAAGTAGAAAATCCTTGATAGTGTACTAAGAACCAAATATGCCATTTCAATCAGCCATGGGTGAATAAGGTTGTAGTAGTTGGTCAATCATGAGATGAAGTATCACTTAAAGGAAATACTAATGTTTTTAGGTTTGAATAAGATTGGTCAAATCAAGATCCATCAAGTGAGGAGATTATAGGTGCCCATATAGTCTAACAAGAAGTAAGATTTAAAGACTTGGACCAGTATGTCTACATTGCAGACATGTTTGTCCCCTTTCATCCATTAGAGAGCATGCCAAGAAGATTGACAATCAAGAAACTTGATTCACCAATTTTGGTTCCTAAAAAACAAGGTATTTTTCATCTTGGTCCATTACAAGTGAATTATTCTGAATGTTTCCCATTTAATACTGGAGGAAAGTACTTGTGATTTTCAACCTTGTATATATTATATTAGATTTTTATGTTTTTCTACAAGTTCCTTGTGCACATTATTTTCAATTATGTGTTTCCCTTTCCCTAAGTGCATTGGGCACATTATTGTTTTGTTTCTTTTCATCCTCATTAATTCAATAGGGGCTTTTAGAAATGAGTATCCTTATATCATCTTCATAATCAGTTAGGGAGCAAAGACTTGTGACCCCATATTCCCAATGGATCAGACAAGGCAACTAATCTAGTTCTCAAGCATAACAGGCATGCTTCCTAGTTGAGTCACTAAAAATGTTGGCCAAATTTGGTCTACATATGAAACTTTGCCTAGAACTAGGGTGAGAAGTTGAGTAGAGTCCTGGTTGAGAGAGTGATTTGATGGTATAAGGAGTGTATAGACTTCATGATCCTATCACTTATCACATTCAAGATTTTAAAAAACTTTAAGCAAGATTAAAGTGTGAATTTGGTAATTTTAAGGAAACAAACTATCTTAGCACATCATGTAGAATGAATAGGTCAATTTGGTTGTATATTTAATAATTGTACTTGGGAAGGCAACCAAAGTTTTATAATGGTGTCTTGATGTGTATTCTATCTCAAGATATACGCTTTAAAAAATGATCTAGTAGTGTGGGACATGCCAGGAGACATCAAATTAAAGACATATAAAATAGATATTTGGATTCAAAATCCTTAAAAAATTATTCAATTTAAATGCACTGTTGATAAGTTTCATGATCTCATAGGTCAACATCAAAGAGCAATGACACATAGGTGATCAATTGGGTCAATAAGTCAAATGTAGATTGATGACATGATTTCAATCATGCATCAAAGATATATGGTGAGAATAAGGTTAAAAGGTTATAGGATTATAAGGATACATGTGATGGCTACCATGTGTCATGATCATGGTCAATCAACAAATCAATGATGCATGTTTGATCATGCAGATCATGAGATCAATGACACACATTCAACCATGCTAAGGAGATTGATGATACATATGAGGTCAA